>VZTH01006202.1:0-96294 GCA_013397815.1 Aleadryas rufinucha
GGGACCTTCTGGCTCTGCACAACCTCCTGACAGGAGGGGGCAGCGAGGGGTGGGTCAGGCTCTGCTTCCAGGGAACAAGGGACAGGACAAGAGGAAACGGCCTCAAGCTGTGCCAGGGGAGGCTCAGGTTGGACACCAGGAGGAATTTCTTCATGGAAAGGGTGGTCACGCATTGGAAGGGGCTGCCCAGGGAGGTTTGGAGTCCTCATCCCTGGAGGTGTCCAAGGAAGGACTGGATGTGACACTCAGTGCTCTGGGCTGGGTGACAAGGTGGGGATCGGTCAAAGGTTGGGCTCAATGATCTTGGAGGTCTTGTCTAACCTCAATAATTCTATGATTCCATTCTAGGATCCCATGCTTTAACAATGTCTACCTCTTCTGCAGACATACTCAAAGTTTCATTACAGTTTATTTCCTAAAATTTTACAAGTTGTTACAAAAAGAGCACTCAGAGAAACAGCACTAAATAAACAACTCCAGAATAAACTCATAATAGTTTCCAGTAACAGGTGCCCCTAATTCCTTTATATGCTGCCTGGATGTCTCCAGGGACTGGTTAGGGATGCTTTCAGTGTTTGTTCAATAATTTCTAGCAGGTGGGGCTGTAGAGAAACAAGGAGGAAACATTTTTAACTACAGCCATCCGTGAGAGTCCAACTTCTTTCTCTCTGCAGGAGCAGCTGAAGGTTCCTATTCCCAACAAACCTGTGCATTTTGTACCAGAACCCAGAAAGCAAAGCGAGCAGACAGATTGCTTCTCTCTTCCTCTAAAACAAGGAGATGCATCAGGGAGTGTTGTAGGGGTGCTTTAACCCCTGCCAGCACTGTGCTGGTTCTGTGAGGAAACAGATATTGTCTAATGTCTTTTCCTAGGTTTTTCCGTAGGCACTGCAACGATACTAAACAAAAAAATTTCTAAGTAAACCCACCACAAATTGTTGTCTTCAAAAGACAGAACTCAAACTGAAACTGAAAACAAAAACTCAAAACTGAAACAGAAACCAAACCACTAATAATGATGATTAAGTCTTAAAAATCCCCAGAAACTAACAAGAAAGCAAACACCCAAAAAACCACCTCCAAACCAACCAACAACAAAAAACCAAAATCAAATAAAGAAAAGCTAATGAGACAGCTGGGCACTTAAGCAGATAGAGGGAAAATAAACTGTGATAATACAATACAAGAAGCTCATGTACTCAGGTAATCCCATATGGATAAAGTAATAAAACTGAAGACAATATTTTTGAAGAATTAAATACCAGGAAAATGGATAACACAGGGATGGAGTAAAAGAAATCTGAAAATTATTTAGGGGAGATTACTGAAGACAGGCAGGGTAGGGTTACACAAGAAACACAGAATCTGATGATGCTGATGGATTGAACAGGACTGCACGTGGAGGCAGAAATGGTGCAGAGAACACTTTGCAAATACTTAGTGCTGTTCACATTTACAGTCTCACCAGAGCTGCTTTCTCCTGGGGAAGTGAACATCTCTTCCTGCATCTAAAAGATGCACCAGTGCAGTCCCCACACTAGAGGGGAAAAGCGACTTTCCATCTACAACCAGTCAGTTCATCCAGAAGCTGACAAATACTGACACATGATGCAGAGGACACCTGGAAGATCCTCACCTGACAGGCTGGGGCAGCAACAACCTCAGAGCCTGTTAGAGCACAGGGGTCCCACCACACCGACAGGACTAGCTTTAGCAGAGAAGCACCAAGCAGTAAAGTCAGGCAGCACACATCCCCAAAAGCTCTGCCCAAACCTAACCTGTTAAGAAGTATATGTAAAATTTGTAACTAAAACTAGATCTCAAACAGACTTGCATACTCAATAGAAAAGTGATTGCTTTTAAGAATATCAATGTATACTGAAATAGTCTTTTGAGACATGAACAAGCACCTGAAAACCCAAAGAGGTTTTCATAAATATTTCCCACATAAAACTAGGTAATTCAAAGAAAACTTCTATCTGCACAAGCATTAACTGTGTACAAACACTTCAGTCATGTTAACACCACTTTAATGTACCAATAAACTAACCAGAAGAAAATCTTTTACCAGCCTGTAACACAGCAGTGACTGAGAAAACACCTCACAGGCCCCGTCAGTGACCTCTGCTATTTATTCTTGGACCAGTTGTCTTCACAAATAAACAGACCTCACATTCCAAGCCCAGCTGTAAGGAACTTAATTCATTAACTTAATAACTTGCTGAGGGTTGAACAGTTCAGATTTCCTGGCATGGACCAAGCCAACCCTCCATGTGACAATGCACACGTCAGCAAAGCATCCGACAGCTCTAATTGTTTTTCTGTCTGTCAACATCCAAAGTATTATCTCAATTTAGCAAGCCAGCAAATGCCTTTTTTCCCCCAGTCAGCACACAGTGTACAGTCTTGTGCTCAGTGCAGATCACGTTTGGTCATTTGTTTTCCTACAGTCCATCTTTAAAAAAAGAAAAGACTAAAGAGAGGCATCATATAATAAGGAAATATTTGCTGACACTTCCAAGTTTGAAGAAAACATTCACCAAAGATGCAAATGATCCGAACAAAGTGCCTTTGAAACAGTTCAAGCTCAGGGGAAACATTCCCATTTATTTCTTACAAGACAAATAGCAATCATAGACTAAATAAGATAAAGAATTTGCAGTACGTGCGCCCCTCAGACCAACAAGCAGCGCTGAATTAAAGGAGTGTGTTAATAAAAGGGCTGCCAGGTGGAGTCCCCATCCCTAGAGGTGTTCAAGGAACAACTGGATGTGGCACTCAGTGCTCTGGTTTAGTTGTCAAGGCAGGGATCAATCATAGGTTGGATTCAATGATCTTAGAGGTCTTTTCCTCCATGGATTCTGTGATTCCATGTGCCCCACAAGTGCTCACAGGATTCCTTTGGGGACCTGCCACTAAGAACATACACTCAAGTCAGAAATGTAAGATCTCCGCTGAAATCACTGTGAGTCATTAGAGCTTCTAAGCAAAGCTCATCTGCAGTAAGTTAAAAAAAAAATCCAGGATTGGTTTGGTTTCTAGGATTGTGCAGCTGAAGTTCACAGAGAGGTCTGAAAACCAGAAAATCTTCTGGCCATGTGCTTATCTCTGCTTCCCAAATATAACTCTGTAGCACCTTTTTATTAGCCGTTAGTTTTCCTTCATAGGTATCCAGTTCTTTATTTGCTGTTAGTTAACTTTCATACCAGTAAAAGCTGATTTGCCTCCCCACTAAGGGTCATCTGACAGCCTTAAACATATTTTTCGACCTGAATTCTGTGTCCAAAATGCACATTGTGCTTTTATGTTAAAAGAGGCAAAATAATCCTTACCTCTAACACTGTGCAAATTTCTTTCTGAAGCGTATGGAAGGGTTGGAGGAAAAAAAAAAAGTCTCACTTGAGGTTTCTCAATCCCATAAGTTCAAAACCAGTTCACCTTATGCACAACTTATTTCAGCAACGACTGGGAACGGGAACGCAAAACTAATTTACTGAGAGGCACACAAGCCAAAGCACGCCTGTGATCACAGCTTTTCCCCAGTTTGTCAGCCATCAGCTCCATAGCCACGTGTAGTTCTGCTTGGAACCAAGCACTGGAAATCTGGCATTCCACAGCTACTTCCTTCCCCCCCTTTCTCCATTACCTTGCCTGAAGCCTCCTCAATTACCTTGTTTACCATGCATTAAGCATTTTCCCTAAATTCCCCTTTTATCCTAATTGGTTGATGGTATCTTACTCTTTCAGGTATTTGTTCAGTTTTTAAGTGTAAAGAAAATCCAGCATATATATGTACATATATACACACACAAATGTATATATAGCATATAGATATATGCTACTACTTAGCTACCTCTCCACAACTCATTTACAAAACATACAAAAGGCTGAAGCTTCACAAAAGACAAGCAGATCAGACAAAGTGCAAAGGACTTTTCTAGCATTTAAGAAAAAAGCAATATTCCAAGCAGATGTCTGCAGAACATCTTGCCATAAGCATTAAATCATGAGGAAACCCGAGAGCTAAAATCAAGATGCCGATTTCACCTCATTTCTAATTTTTAGAAGGTTCACACTGCCTGAAAGCATCATGCACCTCAAATGAGGGCTAAAATCCTGCTGCAGCAGAATTCTGACCAACAAGTTCAGTGACTTTCTGTAGCCCCAGCAAGTCACCAGCATGTTGTTTAGTACACTTAAAAGTCAGGGTGCTTTAATTTGTAATTAGCAATAACTAAACATCATTTGGAGTTTGGCATTAGCCCTTTATTTTCCATTCCCTGTGCACTATGGCCAAGTTGTGCTCCTTATTTTTCCCTATTATGACACCAAGTAGGGCCCTGGACGAACAGGCAGCTTGTTCCACCCAATGCTGTAAGCCATTCATAAGAATAATTAGTCAGAGCTAGTAAGGCTTGATTGGAAAATACCAAACAAACAAGCACAAATAAGCCAGTGCAGCTACCCAGAAAGAGCTTACAAACCATCCAGAAGAGCATGAACAGGGATGCATTTGGAAGGTCTTCCCTACCAGAAGAATCCTGGTATGGAACCAAGTAACATTTTCCAGATGAAGAGAACTGCAAATACAGAATTGGCTACTGGAAATAAGCTCCCTAGTATTTACCAAAAAGCCTCCTCCCTTAGACTGATGAAGAACTATCCTACAAGACATGCAGCCTCCCATCAGTAAATGGGCAAAAACATTTCATGGCAGGTTCAACTCAAAAATATCAAGCGGAAGTCTTCTGCAGGCAAAACTTTTATCCTTTATCAGAAAGGAACAAGCTGTGGGTCTGAAATCAGCCTACGACTTTCTTTGAAAAGGAAAGTGTTTACATAGAGGTAGCATCCATGTTTTTTTGTGGGACTAACCCTCATGGAGGTTATTCTTCTGCTATTCCAGAAGAATGCTCTGAGATAAAAAGCACTGCTTGAAACAAATAAACCAGAGGTCCCACAACCATGAAGATGACAGTGTTGAGAACAAGCTTGAGAGAGAGTTTAAGACCAAGGAATTTTCTTCCATGAGACTGGCCAAAAGATGGTCTGACATATCTATGTCACACAGGCCAAAATCCCAATGCCACAAGTGACATCCAGACACACAGAACACACACACACACACCCCCTCACCTGTGAGAGGGCAGCACAGCACCAACACAGGAGTTTGTACAAGCATTGAAGTGCAGGCAGTTGTTTCTGGCAACCATGGCTGCGTGAAATTGTGCCTCTGGATAACCCAAAATTCCCTAAGTCGCTGTTTCCCAGACAAATTACCAGTTGACTTCCATCCAGGAACCCTCAGCTGCCTATAACAGGAACTGCTGCTTGCACTGCAATTTCTCCTGCTGCAATACAGCTAACAATTTGGTGGGAAAAAATGAGGAAAGAAACATTGTTCTGAAGGAGGGAATGCTACAAGTGGTATTTTTCCTAATTACAGAACATTCCCGACCTCTCCCGGAGCTACAATCTCTCCTTGAGCTGCAATCTTTACAGCACAGAAAAACCAAATTGTCTCTTCTCTTTGTATTCGTGAGAATTAGCTAGAAGGAATTAACTTGTTTTCTTTTGGGGGTGGAGGAGTGATAGGAGGAGGTAAAGCATTCATCCACGCTTCTTGTCCGGAGATCTTGCAAATACACACTTTGTTAATGGCAACTCTTGAGTTAGTACCTGAAATAATGCTTCCACCTTGAAAACTGTATTTTTGTCTTCAGTATTTTAATTCTAAGACTGATCTCTGACTTCAGCAAGCATGTTAAGTCTTCAGGACATCTTCCTGCACAGTGTTTTAATCTAAATCACACGTGTGCAGGTTTGAAAGCAAACCAGTGAGAGACTCCAAGTCAGAAATACAATTTAATAGGGAAAAGGTAAAATAAATGCAATAGTACAAAAAGTGAACCACTGACAAAGTCAGAATACAACCTGGCACCCTGTCAGTCAGGGTGCTGGTAGCAGTTCAGGTGAAGTGGTCCTGTTAAAGCAGTGATCCTGTAGAAAAAAAAAGAGTCTGGTCTTCGTCTGAAGGTCCAGTGGTGGCAGTGTTGTGGCTCTTGTCCTCTGGAAATCCAGTGGGAAAAGGCTGCCTGTGGTGTTTGGAATCCCAGATTATATCCAGGATGGAATGCTTGGTTTCTCCCTCTGGGTGGACCATCTCACAATGGGTGGATGAGTCACGGGGCAAGGCACTGATGGGCCCATTAACAAAAGATCGTCCAGAGGCAGTTATCTATGAGCCATGGGCAGGGTCCTTGATTGCCCATTAAACAAAGATAGCTCCCGGAGGGAGGAGGCAAGGAAAACACTGCCCACCTGGATTCAATATTTTATGAAGATGGTAAAAGAATAAATGCTTTTGGGCACGTCTTACACTGTAACCTAGGACAACACGTGACAATATGAAGAAACCAGAGACACCACTTAATGATTTAACTGCAACATAAAACATTCATCCAACTTGTATCTCAAGTGATGACATAGCTACAAACCTCCACGATCACAAACTGTATCTAAAATTCTCACGGCCTTCACAGAGAAGTCAGTTCCAACCAGCTGTCATGAACACAGATTGATGGCTGGAGTGATAGTGCTCCTATCACAGTCTGTAACACTTTGTATCTTACGTCTGGAGCCACAAGGCTTAACCCAACTGTGCTGCAAAACATTTTCAAATCCCCACAAAATGTTTAAAAGGAAACAAGCCAGCAGGTGAGCCAAGGAAACAGATGGCTTACTGAAGTTCCTTTGTATTTGGTCACTGCTGAGAGCACAATCTTGCATTTTTAACAGTAAGTTTCACACTCTTGCACTTGAATTAATTCAACAGGAACAACAACTCTGAAATTAATACTCTCCTTTCCCTAAGGTTAGATATAAAAAGCATCTGAACTCCACACAGACTTGTGGCACAAAAACCGAAGGGTGTTTTGGAAATGTTGACAGCACTCAAGTCAGAGTTTCAAGGATCCTTGCTTCTACTAGATTTCAGTCAGAGAGTTTCTAAAGCAGAAATTAAAAAAATTAAAACTTACAAGTATTATATTTAGGATATGTACCAGTAAATCAAAACAATACCTGACGCAGCACTTGATCTTTCAGCTCTTGAGACAGGATTTACTGTGATACAAGTGTGAATTCAATTCAAGCAGGGACACCTTCCACTATCCCAGGTGCTCAAGAGCCCCATCCAGGCTGGCCTTGTACACTTCCAGAGATGCAGGGGCAGCCCCAGCTTCTCTGGGCAACCTGTGCCACAGCCTCCCCACCCTCACAGGGAACAATTTCTTCCTCATATCCAATCTAAACCTGCTCTCTGTCAGTCTGAAGCCATTCCCCCTTGTCCTGTCACTGCAGGCCCTGGTCAAGAGTCTCTCTCCATCTTTCTTGTGGGTTCCCTTCAGGCACTGCAAGGCCACAATGAGGTCACCCCAAAGCCTTCCCTTCTCCAGGCTGAACAATTCCAATTCTCTCAGCCTTTCCTCACAGCAGAGCTGCTCCATCTCTCTGATCCCCTTGGTGTCCCTGCTCTGGACTGGCTCCAGCAGGATAGCTAGTGGCAGCACAGCTGACGTTCAGACAGCAGCTGGGATGGATTTATTCTGTGGCAGAGGAATGTCCTTTCCCAGATACGTTAGCCAAGGAGCCTGCACTGCATATAAATGCTGTGACAAACAGCTCAAAAAAAGACGTGCATTAAATAAACATCTCCTGGTTCATCATCTCAGTCAACAGGCAGATATTTACTGCACTGTGATGTCCTTCAAAGCCGTGTAAGTATTTGTTCCTCATTAGTAGCAAATATATAGTGCATTTGAGAAAACAGCTTTATTACAAACCACTTTATTAATAAACAGCAGCATTAGGTGGAAGTCACATCTATACATCTCTAATATGGTCTAAGTAGTGTGTGGGAGTGAAAGAAAACAAAAAGCAGAGAAATAAGCAAGCTGGTTCATTGCAGGGGAAATATTTATACAAAAGCTACAATACACACACCTTACTTCAAAGTCTCCTTAGACCTCGAGATGCCCTGGCTTCAAAGGAGACAAAATAGGTCATTCTCCAAACTGGTTCCAAGGAAGACAGCTCCACCCATTCAACTTTTTCCCTCTCCCCTCACAGCTTGTCCACAAACACTCACACCCAGCTCAGGGACTGAAGGCATTCGTGTGTAATTGCCAATATTTACACTAATGAGGCAATGAGCTCATCTGCTCCCTTTTGGCAAGACCTGCATTAATTCTTGGTTTTGTAGGACTGAATCTGTTCTTTACACTTCAGTCAAGCCCATGTGCAGCATTTGCTTTGTCATTTGACTACAGCCACCCCGAGTCTCAGCTGACAGAAAGGCGTTCCCTGCACCTCAAATATGAGCTGAGGGCAAATTTGAGAAAAAAAATTTCAAGATATGGATGAAAACACAACACCTTCCTCCTCTATATTGTGGTGAATCTTGCATACAAATGAGCCCACTCCTCCCCTTCCAAGTTTGCACTGAAGGATGCAGGAAATAAAATACATCCTGCAACTGAAGTCTATTTAAATTTGAATTAACAGAAGTTTAAAAAGTCAGTTAAGCACATGGTTTAAAGCCATGGTATGACACAACTACTGAAATCTCACTGTAACGAAATGCAGTTTCTGAAACAGAAACAAGGTGAGGCACTTTGAACTTAATCAACATAACTGTTCCAAAAAATTATAATCTTAAAGCTTTACACAGTGAGCAGCTACATTATCCATTAAACATTACCTAAGAAATTTCAAGTTGCTCTCCTGGCAACCTAGAAAAGTCTGCAAGAGAGAACAGAACTTATTGCTAGGAGGAGTCTAAACAGTTAAGCAAGATAAATGAGTGAGGGGAACGCATCACTTTCTAAAATTTACACTTGGCTGTGCTTACTTCCATATTTCCCCAGGCACAAAAGAACTTCTTTGCTTCTTCTATCTCTATTTATAGGACTCAGCTGGATCACTTAAGTATTTCCCCTCTCTTGACAATTGTGAGCTTGGCTAATTTTATTAGAGCAAAATCTGAGGTAATCATAACACACAGCAATAGCTTATGGGCTGAAATACTCAAAGCGCATTATTTAATTCATGGAACCATGGAATGGGTTGGGTTGGAAGGAACCCTAAAGTTCATCTCCTTCCATCCCTTTGCCATGGGCAGGGACATCTTCCACTACCCCAGGTTGCTCAGAGCCCCATCCAACCTGGCCTTGGACACTGCCAGGGATGGGGCAGCCACAGCTTCTCTGGTCAGCCTGTGCCAGGGCCTCAGCACCCTCACAGGGAACAATTCCTCCCATATATCTAACCTAATTTTCCCCTCTTTAAGTTTGAAATTCCCATAGTTTTCAGTTTGAATTTCCATAGTTCTGTGGCAGTGCCACAGACAGCTCCAAGGTAAGCCTACAATACCTTGGCCAACTGGCCACACTGCACAGAATGGATGTGGAACCAAATTCCACTTCAGGTGGTGGGAATACTTAGGTTCTCTATTCAGCTGATAATTTTAGGGAAACTGTTACAAACGTCATACTTTCTAAACCACTAATTCTCTATAAGTTTGGCTAAAACTCACCTAAACTCTGAAACTCACTGGGAGGAGCAAGAAGTGCAGAGATGAACATCATAATAAATACACCTCCCCTTGGAAGTCTTATTGAGATCATGTATTGCATTCATAGAAAGACCCAGCAAAGAGCTCTTCAGGAAAAACATGATTCTCTGCCAAGAAACTGACAGCAATTAACAGAAGTCACAGCCAGCAATGCCAATGGAAAATGGATGTTAGGTCAAATTCAATACAACAAAGGGGAAAAAAAGTTTTCATTTTCCTGCTCCTGCCTTCTTTCTCCATGGCAACAATTTTTAAACCAGCATAACTTTCCACGTATTGATTTCCCTCATTTTCAGACAGCGTCTAGATTTGGCACTTTATGAGATACGGCCTTTCACTGCTGACCATGCAGTCACAGGCTTTCATCTCAGCTCTTAATGGCTACATCTTCCTCTTCACTGCACCCTCAGCAACCCCATCGTGTCCATTTGCCCAGCACGATGATGTCAGGACAGATTTCTGGCGTCAGCAGACTCACCAAATGCAGGCAGGGCAAAGCAGCCCTCCCCTTTCTTCACTTGATCCACTTATTTTCTTTCTTCACTTGATCCACTTATTTTCACTCAGAAGTCCTTCCACACCGATCTCTGCCCTTCTTACTTACTTCTTGCTCATTTTACCCAGTGGACTCTTCATTGCTCACTTGCCAGAGTCACCTCAGACATGCACATGGAAGTGAAACTCCACCAAGTTACTGGTTAAATCTCTTTATCCTCCATCATGCTGTCCCTTAACCCACTTCTGCAGAGCACCTACCAAAACACCATGGATCAACAGGTGCGACCCTACTGCTTTTTGGGTTGATTGAGCTTACTCTACTCATCTCCGCACCTTGAGCAGGACACACCTTCTCTTTGGGGGTTCCTGCTGCCTTTCAGAGAGGCCAAGACAAGCACAGTTCTGCTTTAAATGGCTCCTGCAAAGCACCCAGAAGATGGGCAACATAATCGAGACGTTCTGGAAGTATGCTCATCCCTCCAGAAGGAATTTTATCATCATTCCTCCTTCACCATTTTTCCTGAACTTATGAGATGCCTGGGATGCCAGGTACTGAAGACTGAAGTGCCAGGTACTGGTACTGAAGAACACAGAATCATTAACATTGGTAAAGATTTCCAAGATCATTGGGTCCAACCTTTGGCCAATCATCACCTTGTCAACTACGTGCCACATCCAGGCTTTTCTTAAACATCTCCAGATATGGTGACTCCACCACCTCCCTGGGCAGCCCATTCCGATGCCCAACCACTCTTGCCACAAAAAAATTCTTCCAGAAGCCTTCCTGACATAGAGCCCAAGTTAAACAAAACAGCATCTCAGCACTGGTGCATGAATTGCAGTAATGAACTTCCTGGGTTATCATCACACTGCTTACAAAGGACAAAGTCCAGCCTCAAAGCATTTCCCTTTGGAAGCAGAAAAAAAACCCCCAAAACCAAACCAAAAACAAGAGATCTGATTAGGACATTTTTAGTTTCCCCTGGTCTTTGTTACTTAAAAAAACCCCAGTATCTGTGGATTCTGTTTCTACAGATTCCTCTTCTCCACAGAAAGAGAGTAGAGGCTGTGCAGCCTGGAGAGCCACTGGCAGCACTGAATAAGTTAATAGACAGGGTTAAGGATTTAGAACTGTGTGAGGGAGCTTAACAAAAAGAGTCTGGTCAGTTTTCTTTTAAATAAAAAGTGGTTGCTGGGATTTCTAATCTTTGTTGATATGCAGCTATGGAAGTGTACAATACCAGGTAACATCAGGAGGCCAGAAAGGCTTATTAAGCACAATTACCTAGCAAGCAATCTAAATCCTGGAAAGAACTCGAGGGGAAGTGCCCACAGCAAGTTTGTGCTAATCATAAGATAGTAAGCAAATAAACACCTACAACTGTGCAAAATTTAAAGCACTAACGAGTCCAGACGTCCAAAACATGACATTTAAATTAAAATCCAATTACATGAGTTTCCTCAGACTTAGGTTATATGAAAGAGATCTGGAATTATTTTTTATAAAATTCGTATTTATAAAAGTACAAAGCCAGACTTAGAGTGAGGTAAGTCAGGCATTCACATTTCTCTTCCTATTTACTTATGAATGACCTGAATATTAACTTGCAAGTATTTGTGAGTAAGATTTTTGCAATTTGACAAATGAGATGCATTTAAATTTGACTACATTTAGCTGCTATTTTTTCTTCCTCACTCCAATGTATCAAATACTAGAGCATGTTTCCTTAACAACTACAGTTCAAAATGCAAACCTTTATTTCTTCAAAGCTCAGAAATACTCATTTTTGAACATTGTGCAACTATCCTTTGTAGGAAGCAGTCTGCAGAAATGCCAAACCTACACGGAACAAATAGAAGAGATTGTATCAGAACAACATGCCTCCAAAAAGCTGAGTTTCTTTCCTGCCAGAGAGAGAAATGACTAATGTGCATTGCAATTAGTGCAAAAAACAATACTATCTTCGCAGCTGCAGACTGGGAAAACGACATTTTCATGTTTACACAGCAGTAAATAAAGTGGGAAAACTTTTGAGTTGGGTAATACACACATTTTTCATCTCAAATGTTTAATGGCAGTGAATCATTAAACACTCATGAGGTGAGGTCTTCCACATTGTGCTACTATGAAGATTAGAATACTGCAGAATGTCCTAGTGATTAATAAATTAATAAAACCCAAACTAAGTAATTTTAACTTTAGAGTCCACAGGAATTGCATGATCCCGTTTTTTTCACTGCTCTACAGCAAGCGAGAGGATGCAAACCTTGCCAAAGCTTGATAAATTCATGAAAGAAAAGTAGGAAATGGTTTGCCTGCAACACCCAGGGCTTGGATGCAGCAACCCACATCTCAAGAATCAAGTATTTTTGAAGCAGAAAAGCCAGGGACTACTGTCTCTTCATGTAAGTGGCATTTCCACACACTATCCCCCTCTGCCATTTATTATCAATACTTCTGTCCTTTCCAGACATCCTGTCTCCACTTACATTCCATTTTCCGTTTGCCCTCAGCTGGCAAGCACAAGATGAATCCCAACTCTGAAAAACCACTGGCAGAATTTTTTTTTCCCAACCATCAGACCATTGTATTTCCCCAGAAACATGTTCAAAGTATGCAACTTGAAATGCAATTCAAATATTTGAAGTATTACTGCTCCAAGTGCAAAGAAACTGTTCAGATGTGGATATAAGGTCCAAATTTTATGTAAGGATAGATTTGCATGGGACAATAAAATGAAGGAAAAGAAGCCTTAAATGAGAAAGCAAAAAGCGTCACGTAATAAAAATGTGACCAAGTGAGGAAAAGGAAAGAAATGGACACATAATGCCATGGTATCTTCAATTTCAGCTCTGCTACCCCACCAGTCTGAACAAGTGCAACACAGACAGCAAGGGAACAAGAGGCACTTTGTGCAGTGTGCAGCTCTGGAGTGGGGTAGAGAGACAAGATGAAAAGTATCTCTTGTAATGCAAAGAATGCAGCAAAACTCAAGGATCCCAGTGATACCACTGTCGAAGGAATCTTGTTTTTTCCTTTAGTGACTCAAGGTGCAGGCAGCAGGAGAAAGGTGTGTACCCAGCAAAGCTGAGACAGGCAGGAGAAGCAATGAGAACCTGAGAGGCAGCCCTTTCCCCTCGAGATTATTCCTCACCTCAACCAGAACTCGCCAGCACGTCAGAGCAATACTCTCTCTTGAGCCAGAGATCCTCTCAGAGAGCACTCAGGAACTTCTCCCACCTTTTAATGCCTTTCAGTAGATACCAATCAAAGGCGAAGGGCAGAAAATCATGAGTTCAGTGAATGGAGTATTTCTGATTCATGATCCAGGGCACTGGGATGAAAAAGGAACTGCACTTTGCTTCCATGGTTCTGGAAGGGAGCACACAGTTTTTTTAGCCCAGCCAGCAGCAGAAGTATCCGGCCAGCTCAGTTAGGTCAAAGACATCGAAGTCATGACAAACACAGGCCACAAAACAGCTGGAGGATACAAATTAAGTCTCAGTGCTCAGAGATCAATGAAGTCTGGTTTTGTTGCTTATCAAACATCCCAGCAAATGCAATATCACTATGCAGAAAAACATGAAGTAGCATTCTGTGAGTGAAAGCTTCTGAAGTGGCTTTCAAAACAACATTTGTCAACTGTATTTAAGACTTTGTATGAGTTAATTCAATTTAAAGAGTCGTTAGACCTACTCTGAACTTCAAAGAAAAAGTTATGTCTATTTTTGTCCACTTTTCATATTTAAAATTTAAGTAGTGAAAGAAAAACATTTCCCAAAGTTACTCCTCTGATTTGTGCTGCCAGAGTGAATAAGTTCTGTTCCTTTTCTCCATTACTTTATTTATTGATTAACACTGAATAAAAGTGGATCGATTTTTTTTTTTAAGTACAAAAATCTATTATTACTCCATGATTTCAGCTGGGGAAAAAAATGTTTTAATAAAACACATACTGCAAGCTGACCCTGTCTTGTGCCCCAAAACACACAGCAAAATAAAGTTACGTAACAACAACAAATTACATTAGTGATGCTTAAGGCAAAAAACCAAATTGGTTTATTCAAAACAAGCGAAGGTAAATAAGAAACTCTCCCCGTGTGAGGATGGGCAGGCACCATCCTGATGAATTCCCAGCAGGCAAATACCTTCTGCTCTCATACAATAAAATCATTCAGAGACAGTAACTCACATGACTTGTTTCAAAGTGACAAATAAAGGAGTGACACTGCAGTCACCTGGCAGTTGGCCACAAACTCACTCCACTGAAAGGAATTTATTCAAAATAGAGTCAACAACAAATTCTTAAATATTTTAACTTGGCAGAACAAAACCTGGCTCAACACCACCACATTCCAAGCTTCCTGGAGTTCCAGTTTAACATACATATGTATATGTGCTCTGGCTAAATGTCACCTGGGAAAAATAAGAGACCAGTGTCTGCCTAAATTCTGTGTGCTGGTTTAGCCAGCAGGACTGTCCCCATGGCTGGTACCACCCCCACACAAACCATCACACCCCTTTAGCAAGAAGATGTTGTTGGTTGGAGGCAGCAATTAACGCTCTGGAAATGTTTGCTTCAGAAACAAGTCACTGATGAGCATTAAAGAGACACTTAACGTGCCTAGAATGTGGGGCTGAAAGTGCTTTAATGAATAACCCAAAACACCTCTCAAATATGAGGCAACTTAAGACGAATCTGAAGCCAGACTCGAGTCAACACAGCATTTTGGATACTGTACATATGGACAGATGCATCCACACATATGTACCACCCTTCAGCAAAGCTCCTCTTCACCATACAGAGTGCATTTTATATGTCTGCATTGATATTTCTACTAGTTCTATACAGTATATTAAGGATAATGAAAGTGTCCATCCAATGCTGCTTTGCTTCAGCTTTTCCTGTAGTAAGATAAACCTGTTGTACCTTTATCCTTGTCTGTACCTCTGATACACAGAACATGAGACAAGCTGTCATTGTAGCAAATGAATGAAGAATTTTAATTTATTTAGCTCTATTGGTCCTTCAGCTGCTTCAGTTATCAACAGAATACTGCTATAAATACTGCATTTTCAATAGAAGGAGTTGTAGAATGGCAATATACACACAGAAATTAAAAAGGTGGTGTGACTGGTATGGAAGTCTATCACTGAAAAGCTGATGTGTGCACAAAAGGCAAATCAGCTTTAAACAAGGCCTGTAAATGGTGACAAGCCAGAGAAGAAGCTGCATTCTCAGTTTCTCTCACTCGCTTCACCAACCTCATCTACATCATAAAACAAGGGACTCAAAAAATCAAACCAATATGAAAAATAAACCAATGCACAACCTGAAAGTATGTATTTTAGTCTAAGTTCTGATATTTTTCCTGTATTAAGGATTCATCATGTTGTCATGAAAAACACTACCTGCTACTGTTTACTTTTCTTGACAACTTTTTTTGATTTTTGGCAATGTCTGAGTGGCCAATCTGGGGACAACTCCTTACAGCGAATCCCAGATTCATTAAGGTTGGAAAAGACCTCCAATATGACAGAGTCTGACCTTTGACCAAACACCACCTCGTCACTTAAACCAGAGAACAAGCACCAGTTGTTTCCCGAACATCTCCAAGGATGGTGACTCCTCTTCCCTGGGCAGCCCATTCCAATGCTAGATAAGCCTTTCAGTAAAGCAATTCTTTCTCAAGTGAAGATCTGCTGCCCAGGGTCATCTGACAAGCAGAGGAGCCAAGCATGAAAGTCTCCTCTCATTCCACACTCCCCAGTGACAGGTTACCTGTGGGCTTCCCTCTTACACAGCAGGAAGGAGCATATCCATGGAGATCACAGCATCACAGGAGAGAAGCGTAGCAGGGCCAGGGCAGGTCTGCCCAGAACACAACTGTTTAGAGAAAACATGTTACACAGAGCAGGGGAACGGGGATCTTGCTCAAATTTCTCATCTCAGGAAGAAAGGGGGAGTGATGAACTTAAGAAGTTGCCCCATCCCTGGAAATGTTCAGGGCCAGGTTGGATGGGGCTCTGAGCAACCTGGGATAGTGGAAGGTGTCCCTGCCCATGGCAGGGAGGGTGGAACAAGATGATCTTTAAGGTCTCTTTCAACCAGGCCATTCTTTAAGCTTTAGAGTTTTCAGAACGCTTTATGTGCAAGTACTTTCACAAGGGAGAAGGGAAACTCTTACTTGGAGGTGTTTGGTGCTAACTTCTTACCTGCAGATGAAGACAGAGATGTCTGCTTACGCACGATCTGCTACTCCAGGCATCAGTGTCCACTCTGCTGATGAGAGCAGTTCCTAGAAGGAAAAAAGAGAAATATTGTTATACATTAGTAAAACAACCTTCTTGAGGATGAAGTTCTATTCCCCCTCCTTCCTTTAATGTTTTGGAAAAACACAGTGTTCACCTGGCACCTATAGATCTACAACAGCCTGGTACACACAAGCACTATTTTATTTTTGAAAAGTTAGTTCAAAAGAAATGTGGAATACTGCTCTTAATTTGCTGCTTCTTATACCTGGTGTGACATGTTCCTGCTATAAATACCTAAGTGTGGTAAACAACATTTCAACAGCTTTCCAGAACATTAGAAAAAAAAATCCCAAAAAACCCCTAAGCACTGTATTAGGTAGTCATGAGCATCTACCACTGCTAAATTGTAAATATATGAGATTGTGAAATAATCATCTTTCCCAATTTTCTTTTTAAGGAAAATAATCTTCAGACTGGAGCTGTTCCAGATATATAACCCTCCAAGTGCTCTGGACCTACACACCTTGACTCCCTTGCAGCAGTGAATCACGAGCAATGCATGCATAAATAGCCAAACAAACTGGGCAAAAAGGTAACAAATCCCAAACTGCTGATTAAGACTAATAATCGGCTTGGAAGGGATGCTTACTACAACAAAGTTTAACAGCATCATTGTGACAGACACTGCCTAATATTATGGCACAGCCAAAGAGAACATGAGAGATGGGGTTATTTTTAAACCTTCATGACCAAAGATTTTCTGAATAATATTTTAAAGGAACATATCTGTTATGTGTAACTCTACATGGGAACTTTATAGAGTGCAGCATGGAGAAACAGCTATAAATCAGAAAAGCTTTCCACTGGTATTTCAGTGACTCCTCTGCCATTGTTGTCAGACACTGAATTTTGTCCAGACAAAATGTTTGTCTCCTAATATCTGTCTGATGGAAAGACGTAATAAGTACCAACTCCAGCATAAAAACATCGTAAGAGTTCAGAAAACAACAAAAACCTCTTCAAGATCTGGAAAAAAGGGAGGTCTGTAAAATACTAGACCATGCACACAAAGCATCAAAGCCCTATAAGAGTAATTGCTTCTGTCATCATAGCCCAAAACTCCATAACAAGACATTCAGGAGCTCCAAAAGTCTCAGGCACATATCAAATCATTTTCTCCACAACTGACTGAATACATAGCTTTCATTCACAAACCAATATTAATTAAATTCCTGGGTTACCACAATATGTTTTTGTGATGTTTTGTGCTTTCCACTCTGCAGACCCACTAACATTTACTAATGGTTCACATGAGCCTTTTACTTTAGCTCTGAAATGAACAGAATGGTTTCTGGTGAGTTTATGGCTCTCAGCTGAGAAGCTGTAATTTAACAGAAGGAAGATACACTTCTTAAATCTCCTTAATGTATTTGATTGCAGTTCCATTATAGAACATTGCTTTAAGTTCTCTACTCAGGTTTATTCACCACATAGTTATAAGTATGGTCAAACAGTCATAGAAAATGTAGAACACTCATCTAACCCACCACATCAGGTTAAATCCCTAGTGCTCGAGCCCCAGTTACTTACCAATCCCCATTTACACATGTTAGATTAGGAAAATAAATCTGGTTTCAGGATACAGATGGTGAGTTAGTTAATCCAGAGGCACAGATGCTTGAATTTTGCTGGGGGATGGAGAGGTAGAGAAAAGAGAGATAATCATCTCACCCCAAACTACTAAAGCTGAGCTTTGAGAGGCTAAAAGTTGTTTTCATCTACTGCAAACCAATGAACTGTCAATACACAAGTAGTAAACATTTAAATTACTGCTGTTTGTTAATTACCCCAGGACACTTTATACAAAAGCCAAAGAATAGTGGATTCTGAACCTGAGAATGGAGCAGCCGTGATGCTGATCCAGCAGCAGGGACCAACACTTCCACTCCAACAGAGCCGCATTATCTGCAGCTCTATTGAAGCCCTAAAGCTCTTCTCAGACCACTCTGCAAACTGAGTGGGAAGGAGTAAGGATAAGAGCCACACTGTCCTTAGGGACCTCTATTAAATCAGATTCCCAACATTAGCCACTTCCTCTTTGTTTTCCTCAAGCCGTATGGCTTCCTGACAAAATCTGTACAAACAATAAATCCATTAATCAAACCACTGCTGGAGGAAAAGGCTCTTTTTTTTCCCCCTTCCCTTCATCAGTCCAGACATTTTAATGGAGATGTTTTATGTATTTTATTTTATGAAAGTCCCAAGGAAAATACTAAAGTCGTCCTTGTTCTCACACTGCAGCCCCAGTTCCAGTTTGTACTTGTAGAAGGAGATCCTCACACAAAATGCAAAGAGATAGAGGAATAGAGAGAAGTCAGTCAAACCAGGAAGAAAGGAGTCCAGCCTAATTGAATCTTAGCAGGGATACAGCATAAACTGCTGCCTGGGTTCACTGGCATACTGTCTCAGAAAACCAAAATAACAAAACTTACAAAGAAAATATAATTAACAGAAGCAGGTAAAATAAGAGAGGCATTAAAAGTCTATTCAACAAGGCTCTGAGGAGATGCTCACATGCAAATGCCACAAGTAGCTCAAAGGAAGAGCTTCTTTAAAGAGATGCCACAAAAAAGGACTGCCCCAGAGGCCAGGTTTCTTTTTAAGGTGAACCAAGATGACCAACCTGCTACACAGTCCATCTGTTTTGGCACCTCCACACTGGTAAAAGCATGCTGGTGATGATGTGCACCTCAGATCAGGAGGAAATACATACTGCACATGAAGAGAACTCAGTGGGAAGGAGGAAACACAGAGAGCAGCAAGATTTTTACCTCTTGTAGGTGGGAAATTCCCTTTCCTGCAGGCGGAAAGATCTCACACTCCTCTGAACAAAGGGAGAGGAAAATTAAACCCAAACCTAACCAGGCTCATTCTTTCACCAAACTAAACATACACTTGAGGGACTGCTGGGAATGCAAACTGCCTGTTTTGATGATCTGTTCCCATGGAGGCTTTTCCCAAAACTTCTTTGACTAAACTTTTACTAGTCAATAGTCTGCAGTGCAGGAGGAGGATTGGGAAGAACAAGAAATTACTTTCCAACTCAGGTGGTCTCTTTCAGTCACACATTTCTAAAGCAACTGTGACCCTTCCATTCACATGGAAGGAAAACAAGACTGGCACAGTAACAAATCTTTTTAACTTAAACCATGTTTTATTTTCTTCACAGGTGGTCTATAGCTTACTGGGTGATCAAAACTGTTCCTGAATTCATGTATACCTAAGCAACCCTGTGTTTAAATGAAGTTCAGCAAAAACACAAAGCAGTTTATGACACTGACAAAGACCTTACAGAAAATGAGCATTAAAAAAAGGTATGAGGTTAATTTTTCAAAACTTGGAGTGGTTTTTTTTTGGGAGGGGTTGGTGTTTGGGGTTTTTTTTAAACACAGAAAAACAGCATTCTTGATTAAAAGCAGGAAATCTTTGAAATTACATCCCTTTCTGTCTTTGTTGAATGAAGTAACAATTAGCCATGAAGGAGAAAAAAAAATACAGAGAGAATAGCTTAGAAAGTTTGAGTCATTATCTCCAAGGAGACACATCTGTAATTTTAACAAGGTCAGAACACTTCAGTCAGTTCTTGTGAGTAATGGGAGATACAAGATGTTAGCTTCTGCTCCTATCAAGGCACTGACAACTCTGAAAGACTGCAGATATCACTTGGAGCCTACACCACTATGAATTATTAGCCTTGAGGCCACAGGCTGGTAAGGTACAACATCATATCCAAAGTACAGATGGATTTGTGGATGCCTTGAGGTAGTGATGAAAGGTATGTTCATTTTGGACAGAGTGGTGAGGAGGATCAGGTGCTACCAGCTAGGGAGGCCTTTTACCACATCTGGGGCAGATGGTCCCAATTATCTTCTCATCACTGGTAATTAGAAGTCATCCTTCAGCAGCTATATAATAACCTATGTGTGCAGGTTTGAAAGCAAACCAGTGACTCCAAGTCAGAAATACAATTTAATAGGGAAAAGGTAAAATAAATGCAATAGTACAAAAGCGAACCACTNAAAAATAAACATGGGATTGGTGTTTGGCTTCCAGCAAGAGGAGAGCTTGCCCCTCCTGTCACAAGTCACTCAGGGCAGGCAGCATCCTGGCTTGGAGTCTCATTTACAAGCCTGTGGTATGAAGGTCTGCAGGTGCGAGATGGTGTCTTCGCATCAGGTGTGAAAACAGAATACAGGAAATGCTGTACAAGAAAATTCAGGGGCACACCAGTGGGGAGGAGAAGGCACTTCTCCCTCCTTCCAGCTCACTCTTCTGCCCTTTCTGACCCTATTGATAAACAGCATGTGCTCCCTAATTAACAGGGTCTGTATCACCCTGCTTTGGCTACTGCTCTTACCTATGGGGACAAAACTGATCCAAACTGGAAGCAAGACACATCATAAGGAGAATATAAAGAGCATCAAGCTCTTCATGTCTTCACTGACTGCAGTCACTTGTTCATGTCCTCACGTGACTGTTGAAGGTGACCAGTCACAACAAGATCCAAAAAACTTATTCCCTCTCTTCCCTGAGCAACCCAACACCTCAAACAGAATTGAGAGAGGACTTGTCCAGCCCAGACTTCACTGCACCTTTAAGTCTCATATCCTGCATTAGCAGGAGTAACACCATTTACACCCCAGAAAAGAAGGTGCTTCTTTGTTACGGCTATTTAGATCTTCTCAGAAGAGAAAAAAAACCTACTTATCTTCAAATTCAACCCCCATAACTACTCCTTATTTGCTCCCAACAATGTATCCTAGTTCTTTAAGATCTACTATGGTATTGAAAAGCAAGTGCTACAAAAAAACATGTTGACACATAAACCAAGAAGAGTGAAATTAAAATTTTAAAGCAGCTTGATGTAAAAGAAAAGTCTTGACTGGGATCTCCAGAGTTCTGCCTGTCATTTTTCTCCTTGCCAGTACGTGAAGGGCATTTGCTTTCCAGGAACAAGAGGCTTGAATTCATTTAATACATTTCTAAGCCTTTAGAGTTCCAGTTGTGGAGAAAAGAGAAAGAAGAAGAAAAACACTTCAAGTAATTTATTTTCTTTTTTGTTTAAAAGACACAGCCAAGAGAGCCCTGGCACATGAGCTCAGAGGACATCAGAGCAGAATACCCACAGGTAGAGCACATTGCTTTCTCTTCCTCCAAACTAACACTTTATTTTGCAACTCCTGTGATTAAAGCCCATGGAACCATTGCTCCAGGATGAAAAGGGGGTGCTGATGCAGCAGAGAACCATCACAGCTCACCTACAGACTCACCGGCATGTCCCTACTCTAATCCCTCATCCCTGCGCAGCTGCACCTGGAAAACACTGGGGGAATTGCACAGAAACCAGGAGTTTCTCTTCTCCTTGTCAGCAAGAAGACTTTGTTTTTTCAACATAGGAGGCACTGAGCTGTCACACTGACAGGAGGAATGCTTTCCTCTGCTTCCTTCAGCAGCCCTGAAAGCATGATGGTTCCAACAAGCTGCTCATCAGAGGATTCCCTCCCAAAACACTGACTTGGCCACACCACTGTGGTTCCATGCAGTCAGGCTCACTTCACAAGGCAATTACCCAACAGAACAACAGAGAAAGTCATGGCAAGGATTTGCTCTGTTGTTGAAAATTTCTTCTTTTTCACTCACAGTCAACCCAAGGCTGCCCTGTAGATTTAAAGAGAGCAGCTCCCTCACTTTACATTCCTGCCTTACCCGCACAATTTCACACTTGACTACTAATTCTTCAAACACAGCAAACTCTTGCCATGCCTACCTGAGATTAAGAGCAAGAGACTGAGTAATACAGTCAAGCAGCATTTAGCAGAAATCAGGATTAGGCCTGTGTATTCACATACCACTGACCTGTTTGGGTTGGAGGTTAGCTCCTGTTAATTAATCCTAGTGGTTAGAACTACAGGAAGGCATTTTAAAGGAACCATTCAAGTTAAAACATATATGTCATTAAGCATGCACATCTCTGAAAAAGCACAGTTGGGCAAGTCATCCAGGTATTTAGGCAACATAGAAGGGGCAGCACATAAAAATAGAAGTACAATGACATTTGGCATTTGCTTTCATTTCTCTCCTTGAGGATAAGTCTACTTGACAGTAACTGGAAAAAAGTAATGGAGGAAGATTCTGGTTTATTTCCATTTGTGTAGTTAAAATCATGCAGACCTAATGAAAAATAAAACCAAATCTCCCTTCCCAGAGAATCTGTGGCTGCCCCATCCATGGCAGTGTCCAAGGCCAGGCTGCATGGGGCTCTGAGCAACCTGGGACAGTGGAAGGTGTCTCTGCCTACGACAGGGGGCTGGAATGGGATGAGCTTTAAAGTCCGTTCCAACCCAAGCTATTCAAGGATTCTATGATTCCTTTACCACTGAGCAGGTGTCCCTGCAGCAGAATGACTACACTGGTGGCAAAGCAGGGGCTCACCGTGCAGCCTGTGACTGCAGTGCAGCCAGAATCCAACAGCCCCTCCAGTTCACTCATAGCCGATATTACAATTCTTGAGTAAACAATGCTCCACTTTCTAGGCACTGCCAGACAATTTCCATTTCCACATCATATCAATTTATGGGCAATTCTTGAGAGCCTGTTCTATTTTTGAAAATAATGAAAGACTGCTGCTATCTTTGCTTCCCTGGATTGTTTACACAGCATCCCTTTGTGTGATGATTTAGCCTGGTTTTGTATGAGCACTGGGGTAGGTTAGTTTGCAGAGTCCACATCAGGAACATAAAATAATTAAGATATCAGGATCAAACAGTCAGTGCAGATTATTTGTAAATTCAAATTGGTTCAGTTTAGGATTAACCCAAGCCAGCAAAAATATCCAGTGTCAAGTCAGTTTTGTCTGTAACATCAACAGAACATTCAACATTGCTCTGCATTTCCAAATAACCCTTTCAATACAAGACAGCTCTCACCCAAACCAGTGATTTTCCAGAGGGTTTAAAGGTTAGCTCCAATTACCCTTGTCTTGGCAAGGAGTCATAAGCCACTGCTAATAACCCTAATTCCAGACTTCTTAGAATTGCACAGGACAAAGCAAAGCACTTGACAGTGCTCTCAGCAGCAGCAAAACCTGGCAGGTGACAGAGAAACCCAGCCCCTGTTCCAAAGGCCTGCAGTGCTCTCTTTTGTGATTGCCACCTTGCAGGCAGTGCACTGCTGCAGCCTTCCATTTGATTCCACAAACACATCTTTTCCCCATTTCCAAAGCAGACAGCTCCACTGACACTTGAAAGCAGAATTCTAAACTGTACCATTCTCCCTGCCTGGCCTACATGGCACCCCTCAGTTCTGAGTGAAGCAGGTCAGGAATCAAATCCACTTTTGTAAGAGCCAGAAGCTCACAAAGAGTCCAGCAATATGCACAAGCTAATGAAACTACACTGCTGAGAGGATAAAAGGAGCCAGTGAATTCCTCCCTGGCCATGCCAGTGTTCATCCACAAGGGAAGGACATCATCAAGACAAACCACTTTCAGTCATGAGAGCCATCAAAAGCCCACCTCTTGGTTCTGTCTTTGTACACAAGGCAAAGTTAAAGTGCTCAAGGGCCAAAGAGACTTCATATTATCAATACTTTAAGAGATCTTTATTTGAGATTATGTCTTGAAAAAAACTTCACTAATGTATGTGAAAAATGGAAAAGTGGACAACAACATGCAGTTTTCTGTATATGTTGAAACATATAACTCATATAACCCTCAATGTAACTCACTGTAGTATTCGCATACTGAAATTGAGTTTATTAAGCAATAATTTCTTCCAGGTAACTTGTGTCTGCAAATAGCTTCCATTTAATGAACTTCAAATGCTTTTAACTGAAAGCACACACTGGCTAATAAGAGGTAAAATACTGAAGTGTGCAGCTGTTACGTGTTTTAGGGCTGTAAAAAACAGCCACAGATGGCATCTGCAGAGAGCAAAGCCAGGCCTGAAAGCTTGCAGGTTTCCAGCTTCCTCCACAAGCATTTGTCCTTGGGGAAGATGAGTACCCTTCATCAGTCCTTCATCCAACATCCCTGTCCTGTGCCATCATGTTCCCCTCCCAGAGTATGTGAGGAAATATTATTTGGATTATGATACACCATTTCTTAGTTACTAAGCAAAGAAATAAACATCTTACAGCAGCTACTGCTATTATATAATCACAGATTTCTTTTCATGTGGAGCTTTAATCTCACTTCATTATGTAGTCAAGAGATGTCAAACTTCCTTTTTCTTTCCTTGCAATTACCCGTGAGTCAATGGAAGACAAACATGGAGCTGATTTTTGCTGGATTTACTGCACTCTGTCCAAGGAAATTTAACCAACCCTCTGCACAACAAATTCCAAGTACACTTGGACCTCACACAGGTGCAAGTGTTAAGGCAAATGTGTGAGAGAGAAAAGTTAATTTCTCTGTTGCAATCCACTGCCTCCTTCCCAAACAGCAGGAAGTAAAGCCACAGCATTTGTCTCTCTTGAGCCTTTAACTTAGGAGAAACCCTGCAGAAAGTGATCAAGGCACAGCAGTTTCAGAACTAATTACAATCTGTAGTTGGACATGTACTGGTAGTGAATTAGCACCTGAGAGATATAAGGGCCAACTAAACACCAGCTACCAGGAAATGCAATTTATACAATTAAAGTCTTTGAAATTTATTTATTTGATAGTATAAAGGTAAACAGCAAGTTCTTGCTTTGTCTACTACAAAACTTAATTTTTGTCACTGGCAACACAACACTCAAAAGGTCACTAATAATTAAGAAGAAAGCAACACTTTACTGTCCAGTTCTACAGTCCAGCTTATGGTACAGGCTGGTGCTGTCACTATTAAATCCACCTCCTCACATCTCAAACCACTGTGGTTGCTAAATGTAAATAACTTGTTTTTAATGTTTACATTAAAACTAATTTTCTTATACAAACATGACCCCTACCAGTCAGTACTTGAATTCTCTGAAAAAGGTACATTTTGGGGGTGAGATGCAAGGTATGGGATAGGAGACAGGGAAAAGCTACTTTTATAGATAACTGCTCAAGTCTACTAGTTCAAATAAAAAAGGGTAAGTAACCACAAAAAGGTTTGTCACAACAAAGAAGATAATGGGTTGGTTAAAAATATGTTGTATACCAAAGTGAAAATAAATGTAATAAAGTCTAGCGGCATCCATGCCCACGGCAAGGGGTTTGGAACATGATCATCTTTAAGGTCCTGTCCTAGGTTACAGTGTAAAACGTGGCCAAGGGCATGCATTTCTATTACCATCTTCATGGGCTGTTGCAGCAGGTGGGGCAGTGTTCGTTATCTGCTACCATGACTCACCCTTGATAACTCCCTCCAGGAGCTATCTCTGTTAATGGGCAATCAAGGACCCTGCCACATGACTCATAGATAACTCACTCTGGACTATCTCCTGTTAATGGGCCCATCAATGCCTTGCCTCATGACTCACCATCCCATTGTGAGACGCTCCACCCAGGAGGAGGAACTGAGAGTTCCCATCTGTATATAAATCAGAGGTTTGGAACAGCGCAGGCAGCCCTTACCTACGGGACTCCCGGAGGACAAGAGCTACACTGCTGGACCTTCAGGCAAAGACCAGACTCTTTTCTACAGGATCACTGCTTCAACAGGACCACTTCATCTGGACTGCCATCAACACCCTGACCAACAGGGTGCCAGGTTGTATTCTGACTCTGTCAGTGATTTTTNAGGTCCCATGCACTGTAACAACATGTGGGAGGTTCAAACTTCTGCAGTTCAAAGCCAAAGAGCTGCAAACACACGAGACCAACATGTTGTAAAGCTGTACTGATACCTTTCAGAGTCCTGCTCAGTCAAGGGAGACCTGAAGCCAAGTGGCCAAAAACCAAGCTGTCCTGGTCTGCTGATACACAAGTCTGGTTGTTTTGATGACTTTGCCATTTTCCGATGTGTTTTTATCAAAGCTCTTCTTTCAATTACATATAGACAATTTTATAAATTCCCTTCCTCCCCAAACCCAGTTGTTTCCAAAACTGAAAACATTTTTTACAAGGCATTACAAATCTAAATCACAGAATCACAGAATGGCCTGCAATGGAAAGGACCATAAAGATCATCCAATCCCAACCCCTTGCCATGGGCAGGGACACCTTCCACTATCCCAGCTTGCTCCAAGCCCCGTCCAACCTGGCCTTGTACACTTCCAGAGATGCAGGGGCAGCCCCAGCTTCTCTGGGCAACCTGTGCCAGGGCCTCACCACCCTCACAGGGAACAATTTCTTCCTCATATTCAATCTAATCCTCCTCTCTGTCACTGGGAAGCCATTCCCCCTTGTCCTGTCACTGCAGGCCCTTGTCAAGAGTCTCTCTCCACCTTTCTTGTGGGTTCCCTTCAGGCACTGGAAGGCCCCAGTGAGGTCACCCCAAAGCCTTCCCTTCTCCAGGCTGAACAGTTCCAATTTCCTCAGCCTTTCCTCACAGCAGGGCTGCTCCATCTCTCTGATCCCCTTGGCGTCCCTCCTCTGCACTCTCTCCAGCAGCTCCCTGTCCTTTCTGTGCCGGGATTTGGAGATGATTTGTTACCACTGACTCAGATCCCATCCAAACTGCACCAATTCTGATGAGCTCTCACACTTTCGATTTCCAGAATTTCAGTGAAAACCAACAAACAACTAAATAAAGCCTTCAATAGGACAGCTTCTTCCCTGGGGGCAAATGGAATCCACCTACACATGAAACTTACAAAACAGTCAATAACAAAGTGTAAACATTGTCTGAAACTAACACTCACAATCAATGAAACAGCTTTTGAAACTGCAAATGTAACAGACAAAAGAGGCTGAAGAGGATGTTTTAACCTTCTTTGAAAATGACAAAGACTCACAATGTTAAAAGGCTTCTGGAGGATAAGAGATGTACAGCTTGTTTCTATAAAAAGTCTAATGCCAACTCATTTAAAAATACTCTCTTGCTACTACATCCAAACAGCAGGTGGGTACACAATGACACCAGACATCTGGGACACAAACAACCAAACTGTGAGCACAACACTTGCACAGTGACCAAACTCCATCACAAACCTGCAGGGCAGCACTATCTCTCTGAAAATTATTTAAGGAAAACATCTATTTTTCTCCTTTATGTTTCTTACCACTTAATGAAAGGCTCAGAAGATAGCAAGTGACGAAGCCACCTGAACAAAAAGCTCAGGTCTTGGGAGTACTTATCCCATGACAGGATAGCTGGGAGATGAACAAGAAAATCCACACTAAGCTTTTTCTATTTACTCAAAACATTTACAGACCATGAATTTGCCTGGTTCATTCATCCCGGTGCTAATTCCCACAAGGACACAAAACAATTCCACTTCCAAAGAAACCAGCACAAACCAGTAATTACCCCAAAGTGCCTCAGTGATGCCCTCAGGTGAGGAGGGCTGCCAGCCTCCAGCGCTGGAGCCCCCTGCACTCCCTTGGAGGAGAGATGCCCAAGATGCCTTCTTATCCCCTCAGAAATAAGGACTTTCCTCAGACTTACGGTGACCAAAAAGTAGGCCCGACATGCATTGCTCCGTTTTATGGTAATCGCCGTTATCCTGTTGGCTAACTGGCATCCCCCCCCACCCCTTGCTTTCCCCATAAATTCCCAGAAGGGACCCTGGTTCAGGAGGGAGAACCTGGCCGCCGGTCCCCTTCACAGGGATGGCTGAATAAAGCTTACCTGTGGAATACACCGCGCCAGAATCCCTCGTCTCTCTGTCCTCTGGCCTGCCTGGGAAGTCTCTTATGAGCTGAAATCACTCGCTGAATCACTTTGAGCTGAAATCACTAATATAGCCAAAACAGCTATATCCTAAAGAGACTATCCCCCGCCTCGGAAGGGATTGCCCCCCTGCTCTGGAGAAGTCACAAAGGCCCCTTGGAAAGGCTCATCCCTCGCAGGACGCTTCCTCCAGGAGGGTCGCGACCCCGGATCGCCTCAGGGCAGCCCCCCACAGGAGGCGACACTTAAGCAGGCAAATATTTCCTTATGGAAATGCCTTATAGGCACCTAAAATTCCACTGGGCAGAAACCCAACTATCCCCAGAAGGTCTGCATTTGTTTTCCTTCTATTGTGTGCTTTCTTGTTGCACCACCAAGTGCAATCTGCACAGCTTACTCTTTAAATTAATGCTTTGTGAAAAAAAAAACCAACAACAAAGAACACTCAGTTATTAATACTAATCCTTAAGTATTACGTTAAGAACACACCAAATCAGTTGACTTAGCATGGCTATGCATTAAAACTCTCAAAAGCTTTAAAGTGCATTTACATAGTTTCTAAGATTAGCCAAATAGTAAGTGAAAATCCCACTTTATGGTGAGAAAATGGGCCACTTCTCAGTACATTACCGACATCTTAATTTTTTGAGTTAAAAGCCACATTCAAACACTTTTACTAGACACCTGCTGTTTATAATCACTGGACAACGTCCGAGTTCAGGCAATCTCTTCAGCTGGAAGAGACACATCTATAGCAATGAAAATTTTATTCAGCTTCATAAAAAAGTATTAACCTACCGCTCTCTTTATAACATAATACACCAGTTGCACACAATATTAAATTCAGCTGCAGTGATTGAGAATTCTCTTTGCTGACAGAAGCACAAAAAATAATTCATTTTTCACCTGATCGATTACAGCTAAATAATTCTGTACTGTAGAATGAAAGGTGGTTCTCTGCCACAGCACCAAACCCCTGTGTTGAGACTTCTCTGTATTTCCAGTACAAGAGTTTAACAGAAACTACTGCTAATTTGGTAATTTCTGGAGTTCTAGAAACAAAACAATATTCTACAAACTGGTTACGAGGGCCTAATCTTGACTTTCCCCATGGATTCTCTGTGCTAAAGAAAACACAGAGCAATGGGGTAACACTGCTGGGCAGAAGCACTTCTAACTTGTAACCAAAAAGACCTATTTTGCTCCCAAAAAATCAAACAGTTTTAGGTTAGTACTACTTTCCTTTGCCAAATTTCTTTCAGGAACACTGTAGGCTCCTTGTTCTTCGTGTTAGTCCAGGTCTGTGAGGCACCAAGGAAAAGAAGAGATGTAGAAGCCAGCTAAGCAGTTTTAAAATATTTCTGGAGGTACACGATTATCACAGGAAAGCTGGTAATTCTGGCAAAAGGACTACAAAAACGTTGGCAAAGCATTCCATCAGATTTTTCAAACATTCACGGGAGGCTTTCAGAAATAAGGGGAAAAACCAACATGAAACAAAGCAAGACTTTCACTGCTGTGCTACACAGGAATCATACGTGACTCACTCACTGCTTATCTCAGCCTCTTATCAGCATTTTCAGGAGCAAGCCTTCCCTGACCACAAGTAACAGTCTGCTAGAACTGATAGAAAAATCTAATAGCTGACCCACACGCACAAAAAAATCCCAAACACAGCCACACCATGAACCAAACCTTAACAAGATTTGACACAGCACGTGGAGAACATGCTGCTTCAGGAATGAAGATCTCCTCACCCCACTGCGCTGGTAGTACTTGCAGACGGCAGAAACTCTCTGTTCTTCAGGCATTCATTCACCAGGAAAATGGGAGAGCCACTGATGGCCACAGCAGGAGTTCAGCAGGACAAAAAAAGGCATTATACAACCTGGAACAATTCTGCAACTGATGGAGAGAGGCTTTGGAAATCCAGGTGTTCAGCAAAACAGCCCAGGAGTGCCACCCTCACTGCAGGCACTGGATGCACTGAAGCTCATGGTACCTTCTCCACAGAAGGCAAGAGCAGAGTGAAACATTACATTTTTGTTTCAGAAGATGAATGAAAGTTTAATTAGCCCAGATCTTCAGAAGAGGGAGCTAAATTTTTTAAAGCCATGTCCAACAGTGATGAGGATTAGGAGGAACAAGAGTTATCTATATTTGATATGTAGCAGAGGAACAAAACTATCAAACTCCACCAACATTAACACAACCAGACACTCTTATTGTTAATTTTTCTCAGTTACATTTTAGAAAGGACATTCCTTTTTTATTATTTGAAAATAGAAATAGCATTTCTCTACTATTTATTCCAGTCATTTCTGTCCTTCTTGCCCTTGAGATTAATTTAATGTAGAAAAGCACATACTCTGCATAGGACATAATACTCCATGTGAGAACAATTACTACATTTTATTAAAAGTGACCTGGCATCACCACGAAATTATTTCTTTGCTACACAAAATATTTTTAAGATGGAAATAAGATAGGGCAAAAACATTGGTTCAGTCACCTCCAAAACTCATTATAATAATTTTTAAAAAGTACATTCAGGTAAGACATTTCACCAAGCTATCATATTCACAATAAAAAAACCCCACCATATAACACAAACCCCATATTCTTTATGTTTTATTCTTGGAAACACAATTAAAAAAAATAATTAAAATTTTTAGAATGAAGCCTCCAAAGCCACCAAAGCTGCAGTGTTAATACCTCAATATGCTGTTACGCAGCTCTTAATAAATAAGTTTTGGAAATGCATTAAAATCAGAATCAGCATTTTCTTGACAGTTTGCCATTAACAGACAAATAATTATTTCATTTCTGCCAGTGTAGCAAGCTGGTAGCAATCCAACTTAAAAGTTATTCCATTTCAAGCTTGCTTCCTACCCAATATTAAGTGAAATTGGTTTACATTACTTGACTAATGCAGTAAAGGCAAGACTCATGTCACTTGACTGTAAGAGTGCCTCATACATTGAATATTACATAGCTGAAACAAAAATATAATTTAAATGTAATAATATTTAATATTGCAGCACCCTATGTCCTAGAAAAGCCCTTGCCTACAGCAGCAGCTTTGCCAGAAATGAAGTCTGAGGAGTAGATGGAAGCCCCACTGGGAAACTTGAAGGGTAAAACACACCCAAATCATCTTTTCCCCATGCAAATAATTGCTTTCATTGCACCATTTAGAACTGGAAGTCCATTCATCAAAACAAAATCGTGTATTTGAACAATAAACCTCTCCTGTGCATTTTTTATCCCAAAAAGAAGCAAGAATTAGACTGAATGGAGAGTTCACAAAGTTCCTCATAAGCATAAAGCAGAACAGGCAGTGCTCTGAAGTCACAGCAATAATGCACAGCTACAAAAAGCCTCACCCAAAACCAACCTGAAAACTTCAAAAACATGAGAGGAGGGCCTGTGGTACACTGAATCAAGGAATTAGAGTGGTTTGGGTTGGAAGGGACCCCAAAAATCATCTTGTTCCAACCCATTCCACTATCCCAGGTTGCTCAGAGCCCCGTCCAACCTGGCCTTAGACACTTCCGGGGATCCAGGGGCAGCCACAGCTTCTCTGGGCAACCTGTGCCAGGGCCTCACCACCCTCACAGGGAACAATTTCTTCCTAAAATCTGTTCACCATCATTCACCCTATATAAGCTGTTGTTGCTGTAGGAAGGGGAAGATCCAATCTCTTACCTCCATTTGCAGCACGAAGAAGTAACCCATGTGCAATCCAGTTCAGCGCTACAACAGATGCATATCCAAGTACAGAACCAGAATGGCTGCACCATGTGAAAGCAGATACCAAAGACCCCAAAAGGCAAGTTACAATGCAGTTACAGAAGGGAAAATCCCATTTTTATATACCATATGAAGGAAAAGAACAGACTAAGCAATGGTTTGACACCACTGTTAAACTCTAAGAAACTTTCATGTTAAAATCAAAGTAGGACACAGTATCTCAAATAGTTGTTTAGACTCCAAAAGGAATTACCATTTGGAGCATAGAGGCTGATTCTGTTCAGCCAACCACATTAATTAAATACATACTGCCTAAAATAAACCTGGAACTATGCACAGTGTACACTGTCATAAAGGGATGCAGGGGAAATCCATCAGTTTAAGACACATGCTCATAAACCAACCATAATTACTATTTTAAGGACTTCAGAATTGACTTCTTATGCATATTAGTTGAAAGGCCAAAAGCTATTTTTATAGCATCATTTATGGTCTACATAAACCCTAGAAATATAAGATTTAGAGCTAAGTCACAAGGCAAAACCAGTTTTTTTACCCAAGGTGTTACTGTCATCAGCAAGGGGAGCTCTTCATCCCCTCCAAGTCAAGAGTTAGGAGTCTTCTTCTGGAAGTAAAGTAACTGCAGATCTGCCACTACCAACAACCCCGTGGGTTTAAGAGAGGCATGAGAAAGGTGGTTTTGTCTGCTTTTGCTCACAGCATAGCACATGAAGCTCTCACACAAAGTAAAATCAGTTACAGTCAAGTACAAGCCCATACCTGTTTTTATGGGTAGAACGGCCATATGTCTGTGAGCCAGAGCAGCCTGAGTGTTTCCCCTTTCACTCAGCTGTGTTACAACACAAGACTATAACATGCTGCTGGCTTTTTCCATCCTTAAACAATGATTCTGGGGAAAACGTGTATTCTGAGAACTAATGAGGTTATTTTTTAATGCCATTAAAAGCCACTTGACCAGGACTGAGTGTGTGCTAGATAATGGATCAGAACACTCTTTACAGTAATTTAATTACAACATAACTCCCTGAGCCTTCTAAAAATAAGGAGTATAATGTAAGGAGAGTGACTATTGGTGAGCAAACTGTGTCCAAGAATGACGTGAATGAGAATCTCAGCTCCAAGATTCTGGGTGGGAGAAGGAGCTCCTTGCAGCAATCAACAATTGACTAACAGCATCAGAAGACAGATTTTGTTATTGTTTATATGTGATTATTTTTACGTCTATTATCCACACATATTACATGAAGGTGGACAAGAGTTCAGCATTTCTGTATTTCTGAAGTTGTTTACGTGCATCTTGGCTTTCTACATACACTGAAGAGAGCCTAGATAACAAAATCCCTGGAAAACATAATCTGTTATGCTCAAACTGCATCAAACAGCATGGACAGAAAACCATTTTCAATGAGAGCAACGTAAGATAACCCTCACTTGTGAAAAGAATGAATCCTCACAGGATTTTGAGTCAGTAAGTTATGACACACTTCCATCACACAAGGCTTTCATGCACTAATACTCATCTTTTCCATTATTATTGATTTTAAAATTTTTTTTTCCTTTAAATTTGTGACCTATATAAGTGGTGAGAAGTCAAGTAATTATAGAACTGAGCACCAGGCATGAAACAAGCAGCTGAACAATTGCCCAGCTGGGCACACAGATATCCTGTGTTGATCCTTTAAATACCACCCATGACACAGGAAGAGAAGCTGTGCTGAAGTTTCATTCAGGTTTTCATATTTCTCCATTTAAATTCATGTACAAGATCAGAAACACCAGCACAACGAAAGGATTTCTGCATGTTAAAGCACCTTCTCAAGTAACATTTTAAAGAAGATTAGAAGCTCCACTGGATTATTCAATGTTCCTACATTTAGTTGCAGGTAGTTTAGGAATGTTTTTCCTAAGTAAAGGTTTATCACCTTGCACGTGTACCTTTTAAAAATTTGTCTTTAGCTTTTAGACTTACTGATTGCTGGATCAGAGAACAGAAGCAATTGCTAAATTATCATTATGGCAACACCTTTCAAACATAAGGCAAATTTCTTAATACAAACAAGTAAGATTTCCTGGCTTTACAGGTAGCAGCAGAATTATTTAATTATGCTAATTTCTGGCTGTTTCTCTCATAACCCTGTATCTCTGCTGTAAGAAAAATCCATGTCTCTTTTTCTCCCAGCTCCTGGTTTATGCTGGCAAATTCCACTCGAATTCCAGCCATCACAGCAGGAAAGAGCTGCCCATATTTTAGAATGAACCTGGAACCTTCTACCTGAAGAGAGGCAAGGCCATCAGGGCTGTGAATGCTGCATGTTCCTCCCCTTAAACAAGCCTACCATACTGCACCTAAAAAAGCACCTGTAATTAAAGAAATCCAGGCAGGAAGACAGATCTCCAGAAAATTCCAGCTCATGACAGAAGAGTATGTGTAAATCAAATGAACCTCCCTTTTCACTCCTGATACGAATCTTTCTCACCTCATGATCTTCAGAGGAAAAAATACACTAATGATTAAACTGATACTTCCGCCAGATAAAAGAAACCTTAAAATGCACAAAATTACATCTAAGTTCTTAATTGTAAACAATTTTTTCCGTGTTTGGAAGACATCTCTTCCTGAGATCTTGCTTCAGAGCCACCCCACTCATTTTTCGAAATCAAAATGGCATCTTGCTGTAACTTATTTACAATGATGAAAGCTTAATTTTTTTAAAAAAAATTATTTTAAAAGGAATCCTATTTACCTATGAAAAAGAGATTATCTTCTTTCAAACTGCCTTGTTACTGCACCAAAAAAGAAGTGAGAGGAGCTCCCTCCTTCAATGTTTCTGTTCAAACACATCCAGGACAGCCAGTTGTGTTCACAGAATATGGCACCCACAGGGAAGAAGGTCACCTGCCCTGACACCTGAATATTTTAAGACCCAGAGAAGACAACTTGAAGTTTAATGCACCTGTTGAAAGCTGAACTGGCATCAGTGTTTCTGGTGAAGCTACATGCAGGATGGGCAGCCAAACAAACAGAGTTAATAGCCCACAAAGGCACTACTACACTACTATTCTACGCCAAGAAAAAAGTGAAAAAAATTCAGGTTACAAGTCTAACATAATGCTGCTTCCCCTCACACTCAATATACTGTTACTGTGGCATGTTTTTGCACATCAAAGATACAGAAATGCCAATCCAAAAAGAACACTTGCTTTCAAACAGCGGTTGCAGCGGTCATAATACTCCCAAAGCAGCTAAGTGAAAGTGGAACACTGATAAAAGCATGTCTAAATCATTAGAAAGAGTTCCTCTTCACCAGCCAAGCTTCACGAGCAGAAAAGTTACCTTCCCACACTTACTGACTGACCAAAGCACTGCAGGCTTCTGCTCTCAGCTCCACAACATAGTGGTACATTCTTTAGAGTCTCCACAATCTCACTAATTCCATTCCACTCAGAGGCAGGAAGAGCCATCAGCACCTCCAGGGCTTCTCCCAGAAAGTTCAGCCTCCCCCTGCTTCCCTCCCAGGCCTGGCACAACCCTTCTTTCAGCACAAACTCGAGGCAGATCTGGCCTGGCAGCTGTTTTGCTAGCAAGGGCAGCATCAGAACTTGGAAAACCTTCATGATGAGCCCCAGGGTCGTTAAAGAGTGTGGATTGATGATATCTTTAGGGGTAAAGCTGTTGCTGCAGATGATGTGTGCACAGCAAGGGAGGACACCTGCACTACTGCAGTCAGCTACTTAAATAAATTGGGCTTGCTTCAGCACCTGCAAAACCACACCAGCAATGAAGAAACCATCCCCACCAGAAACTATGATCTTATACATTATGCACATGACAATTCCACAATTAGATAACAAGGCACAGGCTCTGAGCATTCCGATTTCTGATCTGTAAGTAGCTGAAGTAAAGCATCTCTCACAAAATAAATGCATGAAGTAATTATAGCTATAATTTCCCAGTCTCCACAAAATATGTGGTGCTAATATCCTGACATGACTCTCAGTTCTGGAAGGTTTAGTGTAAGTGAACAATTTTAGTCTCCCCAAAGCCAGCCAGAAGCTGAAGTTGACAAGCGAGAGTACTAAACTTCCAGTTTCCATGGAAATGGAATTTGGATCAGTACAAACAGGGATTTCAGAAATTAAAACCCAACGCTCTCCATCTTCCACGCTCTACTCCAACATTCCTTTTCCTGGGTAATAAGGGGTCAAGAGAGGCACAAATGCCACACACATTTGTGATCCAGTAACTCACCCTGCCTTGTGGCTCCCCATTTTCATTTAGAGGTTGCCAGCCCCTTCTAAACCAGGCACCAGAGCCATCAATTCAGCAGCAGCCAGCCAGACACATTTATAAACACAACAGTATCCCAAAACTGTGCATCTGGGAGGACAGACGGGTTCCCAGTTACGTGATACTAATACACATGAAATAACTGCTTTACAGCCCCACGCTGAACCACCTCAGAACAGGGAAGTTGTGCCATACAGCACAATCAGTAATGAAATTCTCATTTTTATTGTTGATATGACCCAACAGAACTGCACAGCGACAGAACTGTGGGATTTTCCAACTGTAAATCTTCAGGCAAGAACCAAAAATAATGTGTATTTCATCACCACTAATGCAATGCTCCTGCAGCAGTGGCTGCCCAGTGCTGCAAGGGACAATTCCAACTTGTTGATTCCAACTGCAAGGGTGCTCAGTGGCAGCTAAAACAATTTGCCAATGGTTTTTATGGCTCCTGTTCCTTCTGTTTGGCAAGAGCAGAGGAAGAGTAATTTTCTGGAAGTATTTACATTGACTTTGCAGCTGATGACAACACCCCATCTGCTCTCAGACACTTCGGTGCCTCTGCCAACTTCTTCCCTAATGTGGTGCTTTCTCCAAGCTTTGCCAAGGCTTCTCTGCTTCCTGCACTTCTTCCACCATGTTTGAAGGGGACATTGCAAGTCGAGATGTGAACACCTAACCCATGCCCCAACCCACAGATCAGCAAACAGATTTTAAATGAACTCCCCCTCAAGACCATCACCTCAAGAAGCCTGAGGATGTGGCTGATGGCATCAACAAAGCTGGCAAAATCCCTGAAATAAAAGGGTCCAGGCCAATGAGAAGAAGCAGAATTTAAAAAGAACCAAAACTAGCTCATTCTTTTAAGAAAATCCCAAAAGTCCCATGGAAATCAAGATCTTCCCTAGCATTTAAACATGCAACCAAGTAAAGCAATATCCTCTCTATGGCAAATAGTGGCCTACCCCTAAAAACCACAAAATTTTAGATTCTTATACAGCAAGTGCAATTCTACACACAAAACTTGTAGTGTAAATCAAAGAGAAGGAAGGATTCAGTTTGTACCCATTTGCCTGACACCTTTCATAGAGTTAAACATTAAAAGAAGCAGCAAAAGCAAATAAAGATTTGGAAGCCTGATTTTTTAAAAAATTTTAGGGCATTTATCAAGGCAGAAGCATACACAAATAACTTGGCTGCTGTCACCAACTTTTATTCAATCACGCTACCTTGATGCCATGCCTTATCATCCAAGACAAAGCAGTCCTAAAGAATGTACGAGCTCATCTTACAGCATCATATAAGTGAAAAATAACCCCCCAAAAGTCACATACAGCATTCTTTTTAAGATGAATCCACCACAGAAAAATGGATTGCAAGGTCAGAGATTCCTGAAAAGTGACTATGACTTTCAGCAGCTCACAGAAGAATTCTAAGTATTTAAACCTCCAAGAACTGAGATAAAGAGCATCAGCCTGTGTGGCAGGACATCTGCTCATCTATTTCATCCGAAAATAGAAAAGTATGTTAGCGTGAAATGGCATCCCTAAAAAATAATCCCAACAGGGTAAATGGAGGAAATAAATGCTTTAATCCCTTTTGTATCAGTACATATTTATTAGGCCCTGTCCAGAGATAACCAAGATCTGTGGTGCGCAGGCTGGATTCGATACCTAAAGGTTTCTTCTAGCACAACACCTGTTTCAAGTTATCTATCCTGTTTGCTGACAGCCAGAGAAAGGATTGTGTTTACCGGCAAACTCTTTCTTCTAACAATTTGCCCTTTTCTTCTCATTTCACTGACCACCTAAATAGAAGAAAAAAGCCAATCACAGCACATGAAAAACAGGTGTCAGCCTCATTCCACTGCTGCAATTTGTCTTTGTTACTTTCAAAACCCAGGACCACGACGACAAGCCCAGAAAAAACAACGGATTTGAAATGAGCCTTTTTCTCTTCCAGAAACCCTACAACATGTAAGCAACTTCCTGCTTCAGTTACAGGTTCAGAGAGAAACTGAAAGCTGAAAAAATTTGGAAATGACCAACCTCTTTGTATTTAGGCACTGGACTCAGTTTTGCCTTTGTAGCAAATAAAAGACCAAATACAGCAGCTTGTTTTGGCAACCTCGTTTTTAGGAGATCAGATTTAGCTACCCAGCTTTAATACTCTTGGTTTTGAATTAACCATCTGTTCTGTAACCTTGAGACAGACCTGGTGAAATGCAGTATCAATCTAAGGGGTCTTGAGGCTAAAACACACACAAATGCATACATATATATATACACACATATATATACACCCACAAGAGGCAAAAAGAGTCCATCAAAATAATAATCAACTTTCCCCAAAAGGAAGCTCTACTGTTGATTTTTCTATCTCCCCTGTGGTTTCATTTTACCCAATTACCAAGAAGAACTTGGGCCAACCCAGCACATATTTCAATCAATTAACACAAAAAGTGAACATCTCTGAAAGGCTTTATAACAAAAAGACTTGCATTTACAACAGCTGTCGGTCAAAGATCTTAATTTAGGTTCTTTTGAGAAGACTGCCAAAAATAAACATGCTTTTCCATTGTAAATTGACACTGCAAAGAAAACGAAAAATTCTCTCATGAAAATATACAGTTAGAAAAAGCTCCATAGGCAACGATAGGTATTTTTAAAGTATTGCTGTGAAAGTATGGAAGCTTCTTTTTCCCCTTTCAAAAAGATAAATGCAAGCACACAGTTGCTCTGCTATTTAAAGTCCCATCAAAAGAAGACAGAATTTATGAGTGTTGCTCAACCAGTGAACTTTTAACAAACACTTTAATCAATTGATCCCTTTAAGAGAATTGCATCATCAAAAAGCCATTTATTTCAGCAGCCTACCAATACAAATGGCTGAAAGTTGACCAAAGCATGCTACAGAAACATGTGACAAGCTCAGAGTCTCAAGATCTCCAAACACCATCTAATAAAAAAAAAAGCTTCCAGTAATACCAGTGCATTTCCATGCAGTATCATCAATACCATGCTTTGCAGCTGATACACTGCAGGAGGCTCTCCAAGATCCAGCGTGTCCTGCTCCCACACGTGGTCAGTAATTAGGGCTTACTGGTCCCAGACTGCCACTTCAGTGACCTCCAGGACCTGCTTACAAGAGCTGCTACAACTGCTTTTACAAACAGCTCTGGCCATGAGCCTGCACCTTGGTATAAGGCTGGCAGCACCAAAACACTACAGGGTTTATTTCAACTCTAAAGTATTGCAGCTCCACATCCCAAGAGACATAGCCTCTACTGCAATTAACCCTCCTATTCCCATCTATTTTCTCCCCCAAAAAATTTAAAATCCAATCCAAATTACGTGTTACTCCTGCAGACAACCTCCTGTGCTTACTGCACAGCAGTTTCCCATGGCACAGATGATTGTGACTGCAGAGGTGTTTAGCACAGTGGCTCAGTTCCAGCTCTGCCCACCTCAGCTGGCACCGGGCCACCAGCTACAGAATCAGTGCAATACGTGAATATTCAGAGTCCCGTGCTCAAATTCCAACAGATAATCACTTCTAAGTAAATAAACTAAGGAGCTAAACCATGAGCTTCCAAGACAAGCCAGCAAGCAGTTAAGTCTTACATTTTACCAAAACCAGGAAGGAAGAGACACCAAAATAATTCTCAAGAAACCACCTGAGATACCACAGTAACCCCAAATTTCTATCTAATCTTGATTTAGAAAAGAGAAGTTATCATTAGGGTAGATAACTATCGATGCACATGATACATCAGCAGAAACAATGAAACATGAAACAATCAACAGATGATGCCAGAATACACCACTGTCCTGAGATTTTTCTTCTAACCTTCCTCAACTCACAGTGCAAGTTCTATTAAATGAACTTTTAATTTACTAGGTTTTAAATTAAGTAACTCAAGATTTTGCAATTCAGGTGTCTTTACATAAAGAATTAAACACATGCTGTGACATTCAGGTATTTGCCAAAATTTCTAAGAACCGATGCTGCAGCTGCTGACTGTTTCTGTACAGGTGACCACTTAGTGACTTTCCTTTCTGTCCTTACTCCTGCAGAGTTTGATTTATCTCTATTCCATCTATCATTTTCTTCTATCAAGATTACTTCCCGTAGAAGTAAAAAATAATGAAGAATTAATTAATTTGTCCCTTTTTCATAGTATGTTATAGCATTGCTTTACCAGAAAAGAAAAAAAAAAATCACTTAGCTGAAAGGAAGAAAATCAGATTTCCATGAAAAAGGTACATCAAGCCACCTACTCAACATCACTATGTAAAAATTATATTACAGTACTTGAACCAAAGGGGAACCCTTTTGCTCAACAAATAAAGAGACAGCAGAATGGTTTGATCAATGATTTCATTTCAAGAAAAAATTCTGGTCATGTGGCACCTAGTGAAGCACACGGTATTAATCACTTATTCCCCTTCAACTTCATTAAAAATCTCTTCTTCTGCTCCCACTTCAATGCTTGCAGCTGAAAGCCTGATTTGTCTTGTTGGGTCCAGAGTGGGATGGTTCTCTAAACCTCAGAGTTATCACCAGGGAGTGACAGGGTCCTCTGTGACACAAATCCAGACACGTAAAGCAACAACCACTCTACTATTCCTTCCACAAAGCAAGCTGGTGTGTGAACAAACAGCCCTGAAATCCTGGATTCATTACCAGGCATGTGTTTTTCCCATATCACCTTACTCACATATGTACATAGAGATTCCTATAGAAAAATCTGTATTTTTAACTCCTTGTTAAAGGTCTCATCACGTAAATGCATACATTGGATTCTGTTAGAAGTACCTTGGATAAAAGATTTTTTTCCCTTCTCTTCTTTATCATCTCTAATATTCGCCATGTTTATAGCTTTTTTGCCAACTCAATAATTCATGGGTAATTTCAATATATTATCCATCTGTGACAAGTTTCCTTAAAGCAGTTTGTTTGTCTGCTGCACTCAAGTACAGAATCATTAGATTCCACATAAAAATCCAGCTCCTGGAAAGCCAAGAACTTACCCTACAGTTTAGAGAAAGGTCATATAAACTTGCCCTACTACACCTCTCTAAACAAAGATTCTGCAGCAGCCAGAAAACGAGATGCAAAGAAAATCCTATATGTTCTGCATTTATCCAACAGAAGTGCTGTAAAGATAAGAAAAAAAAGAGGTTTTTAAAAAAATTACTTACAAGCAAGGATTTATTTACCTCTGGCTTAACTGCTGGCAGTATCAGCAAGGCAATCTCATTACAGCTGATGGTGGCTATGTGGTACAAACACCTCTCAAAGAAAAAGAAAATAAACAAAAAGACAGAACCCTTCAGGCTGGAAGCAGCTGCTAGAGCCCAGCCTCCTGTTCAAAGCAAGGCCAGTGCTCCATTCAGACCAGGTTGCTTTCACCAGCTGGGTCTGAAAACTGACTCAAAGAAGATGCTTCCCTAGAAAATTAAAGCCTTCTTTACATATGGTCATTAATAATGACATAGATCAGAGACCTCCCACTAGCCCTAAGCCAGTGACAAATCTTAAATTATTCTTTAACTACTTCTACAGTTAATGAAGTTCAGAGCCACTGAATTACTCCAGTTTCCCAAAGCATTCCAAGAGCTTTTATTAAAGTGCAAAAAGTATCCCCTATTATTGATGCGGAATACATTTGCAAACAAATTGTGCTCACAAGTGAGCACATCAACGCAGGCAGAGCTGGAGTCTCAGCTCTGAGGACAACCAGTGTTGACTCAATGAAAGTAACTGGTGTTCTCCCAGCCTGGGACAAGGTAGAATAAATCAACTTGAATTTCATAGAAATAAGCTACATAGATTGGTTTGCACACTAGTTTTTAATATCAGCTGTCACAACTGCTTTGCTGTCCCCTCGATCCAAGACACAACACAAATAAATCCGTTCCCAGAGACAAACCTAAACAAGCAAACACATACAGGCAAACTTACCTAAGTGATTTGTGTCACAATATTTGTTTGGGGATGATGGCTCAAACGGACTTGCACCCAATCACTCTTTACCTCACTCTCTACACATATTTCCAATGCTCCAAATAAGCTTCAGCATTTATTGACTGAGTGTAAGAGCATCTCATATGAAGACCAACGCATTAATTCCTACCCCCAGCATGTTTTTCATAGCACAAGCTGACAAAGCAACACATTTTTACAGGCCTACATAAATCCATACTTTAAGCTTTTTTTTTTTTCTTCTTTTTCAAATAAAATCCACATCTGGTAAATGCTAATGGAAAAAAAAAAACCCCGAAATTTCCCTAAGAAGAGGCAAATGCAGGTACAAATCACAGATTCCCACACAGTCAAGCTCTGCCTGAGGTTCACACACTGTCAAATTGGTGACCATGAGCAAATAGGTACTAGGAGAGCAAACAATATTGTTACAAATTTCAGGACATACTTGGCCTTTGCTTTAACGAAATTAAGTCATGTGAACAAAGCACAGAAAGAACATCTCTCAACACATCCACAGGGTTCAGTGTGAATAGAAGAACAGACACCATTTGCACCTCAAGAGTGCTAAGAAGTACAAGGTAACCAGTCAGACACGCTCATAATGGGCTCAGCACAGCAAAGTAGAACCTAAAATTCTTTTTTATAGAACTGATGGTAAAGAATTTCTCAAAGGATACTCCCATCAATTTGCTACTATATGAACTAAAAAAAACCCCAAACAGTAAAAACTTCTAAACTAATACTGCTGATTCTTTACTTTGTGATCTCTTTTGAAGGTCTGTATTAATTCTCAACATCAGGAATAAATCCACTGCAGGAAATCATATGACAAAACCACATTTTTTGTTAAAGGACTATGAAAAGGAACCAAGTCAAGCTACTCAAGATTTGCCTTGGCTTTAATGTCTTACTTGAATGTCAGGTGTAGTAGAAAGGACCCATGTTGGAGCATTATAGTTATTTCCCTTTTCCCAGTTCAACAAGCACAGGACTGACTTTATTAAAACACTGCAGGAGTCAAGAAGACAGGGAGAAGGAGAACACAACATAGAGCAAGATGGAAACAGTGGGTATACAGCAAGATTATTTTGAACTTCTACCAGAAGAACACTCAAACCCTTCCAGAAAGCTCTGTATGCTCAAACAGCACTGGAGCACTGGCATTAGAGTTACTATCCTGCAGGAAAACTAAAGAAAAAGTTGCAAGAAAAGATGTTGTAAGAATAGCCAGTGGTTTATCTGCCACACAGTATCAGTGCACCAACTGCTGGATTACACTTTACGCCCTTCCCAGCTCCTGGAATCCACAAGGTACAGCAACAATTCACCACTGCCTCCAATACCAATTAGCTTGTAACAAATCTGACTCTTCCATACCAAGTCGGCTCTTCTCATATGAAATGAACCTTTCCTTGATACTTGTCCCTTAAAACGTTCAGTATTCCTTAAGAACACCTCGTTTTACATTTCCCTTTGCTTGAGCTTCTTGCCAGCAGAGAAGCTGTACCCCAGCTACGTGCCTGCTGTTATCCCACTCAAGATGCCAGGCAAATCAGCTTAACCTCTTTCACAGGCATTTCCCCTCGGTTATGTGACAGCCACAGCGCACACAGCTTCTGTGACTCACAAGTGGCTCGCAGATGGCATTGTTTGGCCACCATCACTCTACATCTGTGCCTCTGCCACTCCAGCCTGGCTGAGGAGCATTTCAGGATGCAACAGAGGCTGTCATGTTGCCACACAAGTCAACCAAGAACTTGTTCCAGAGCTGGACCTCATTACAGGGAGATTATCTTGGGAATGCCAACAGTCTTGCCCCCTCAGGATGGGACATGCACCTACCAACTGCTGGTTTGAAGTCTAATTATTCATCTAGTAGCCATACCTTTTATTTTTTAAGGAAAAAAGCCACTGTAAGTAGTGGCTGGATGTCCAAAGGAAGTTCACCCTGTAATCTTATACTAAGGTTTGAACTCTGAATGAAGCAACTCAGATGGCTCACCCTGCCAATATTAAAATCAGACCAGAGAGATTCCCATCTGCCTTGTACTTGGAAACCCCAGCAATGAAGAAACTCAACATTACAGCTACACATGGTGACATCACCACAAGAGATTTAAATATTTTTTTCATGAGACCCTTGAACACTTCTAGGGATGCGGCATCCAGAGCTTCTCTGGGCAACCTCTTCCAGGACCTCACCACCCTCACAGGGACCAATTTCTTCCTAATACCCAATCTAAACTTCCTCTCTATCAACTTGAAGCGATTCCCCCTTCTTCCCTCTCATTTAATTTTCTACTCCATTACAGAGCTGTCTTCACCCTACCACATGCTTTATGTCCATGTCAGCAAGAAAAAGAAGGGCATTCTTAAAAATGGTGCATACATTGAATGCTATTCTCATTCATACTGGTCAAGCTGAGGATAATGGAGGTCTTTTGAAATAAAATACAGTTTGTCCAGAGATCACTGTGGACTATTAAAGTAAACCATGGTTAGGACACATATAGATTTCCAATTATTTAGGCTTTTGCATATACACTTACAATGACAAGCATGAAGAGCACTGCAAAATAGGAAAGAAATATCCTTGCAGCATGCATTTAAATAAATCCAGTCATCCTCTGCTCCACTACTCACAATTAAAGCAGACATATTTTTACAGAAGTTGAGGTAATATTTAAGTTTTTTAGAATAAAATAATATTGTCTAGAGGAGACAGAGCATTTGTCAAGCACTTAGGAAGCCAAAAGACTAAGACAGAAAAGTGTATTTGCCATTTCCTTCTATTTATGTCACATTTTTATCTTACAGTGTGTAAATACAAATTCAGAAAGTGTTAATGACTTCAAAAAAAGTCAGAACTTACTACAGTAGTTTATTCTTAGGGAGGGAAACACAGGGCTCTTGCAGCTGGTAATATTGGTATATTGTAATATGAAAATACAGCCACTGCAGTTCCTTACCCTGTGCTGAGGATGGATATTTTTGTCATGACAAATAGTGTACATAAAAAATATTTACCTGCCACAGGCATTTTAGTATTAGAGTACAATAAAAAAACCAAACCACTAAGGAATGACTGTATTTGACTGTTCTGCACATCTGTAATGGTTAATGTTTCTAAGCAGCTCCTGGAAAAATAATCAAAGCTGAAGAGTGAAGGGAAAAGCAGCTGACAAATGAAACTAAGCATCTTGTCAAGAAAGATAAAAATGTGGTTAGAGGTCAGTGAAGGACAAGGGGAAGGAGGGAGCGGAAGAATTCTAGAAAATTTCTGGTTGGGCTTCCCTAAAAGGCTAAGGCAGAGAGCTGCCAGCAACAAAAGCCCCATCTCCCAAGGAGCAGGGGGAATGAGCGCTGACAGGATGTCAGGATCACAACAGAATCACAGCACAGAACAGGTGCTTCGTGCAAGTTAAACCCAACTCCTGGACAAGGAAACAGAAAAGCGAGTGTTCCCCCCACTCTGCTCCAAATAGCTCAGCAGCAGAGGAATTGGAGGAATGCTCTGTGGCCGGGAGATGTGAAGGGAAAGTGCCAGTGTGCTTCTCTCCCATCCAAGAGCAAACGCTGTGCTGCAACCGGAGAGGCACCTGGAAAGCCACTAGGTCACGAGGGAGTGTTTAGGAAGCCTAGTGGCAGGGCAGAAAGGCGTGGCAGTGCCATCAGGCACACACAGGGAACACAGGAACAAGAATAGGAAGTGCTACAAGAATGGCAGCAGGAGACCAGCAAGAGTTGGAAAAGAGCCCCGTGTTTCAAAAGGCACATTGTAAATCCAGCACAGAATCACGGAATCACAGAATGGCCTGGGTTGGAAGGGATCTAAAGACCATCTCATTTCAACCCCCTGCCATGGGCAGGGACACCTTCCACCAGCCCAGGCTGCTGATCAAGGCTGATGAGGAGTTTCGCAATGAGTTACAAACAAAAGACCAGCAACTCCTAATAGACCCAATCCCTCTTCTGCCTTACTAAGAGTTTAAGTAGAACCAAACCCACCACCTGAGTACTTTTTAAATTGTAATTTCTGACTGCTGGCAGGAGCCCAGCTCTCTCTCATCCTGCCTAAGAAAGGTGAGCCTCTTCCCTTAAAGTCTGCCTCAGAAAACGCCCAATCCACAGCACACAGAACTTGCCAACAGCAAACTCACGCTCAGCTCTCCTCCTGCAGCACACACCACCTCCTGAAGGTATGTGCCCCTTATCTTCCAGCCTTGCCCACATGGACTACAAGTTCCTTAGATTCACTAAAACCACAAAGGAGGTAAGCAGCAGGCCTGAAGTAGAATATTATCTTAATTCTGGAGTTATGAGGTCGGACTGAGTTTTCTTATAGCTGATCACCATCACAGATGTCCATCCTCACTACATCAGAAGCCATCTAAAGAGAGTTCTCTGTGGTCTCACACAGGTAAGCTCAACCCAAAGTAGCACTGCTGTGGTCCGTATCGAGCTGGTCGCTTTCTGGTCTGTTTCTGTGACATAAGGGAACAGCAGGGTATCCAATTTGTTGTGTCAACTTTGCACATTTCATTTTGTTTTGCTCCCGTCTTCCATTCCTGGAAGAAGAAAAGCTCAAAGACTTTTAATTTATGGTATATTTCAGTTTGAAACAAAGGCTAAGTTCACAGGACACAAGGTAAACAGGTAAACTGCTAAGCAAATACAAGAACTGCAGTGAAAGAACACTGGTAGTAAGACAGAAAATTCCTTTTCTATTCAGAGTATTTAATAAACCCTTGTTAATTCAGTCATTTTCTGGCAGAACTTGTTCACTAGAGTGAGTTCTGATAAAAGATTCTACTACACTCTTCACCAAGTCCTTAAAAAAGAAAAAACTATGTTCCCTTGTATGCTAAATAGCCTTTGTTATCTCTTTGGAGTATCAGGTTACCAATTCCAATCCCATTAACTGCATGAAAACATTGCATTGTATTCAGTGTGACTGTTCTTTGTTAGTCCTGTGCTCCTGGGTGCCACTTCTACCGCTTGAAATACAAAGTCTCCAATGCAGCTTATTCGAAGTTTCTGTCCTTGCTCCCAATGAAAACAGTGCAAATGTTTGGACTGACTTGAAGGCACAGATGAAGCCCAGGGTAAACTCTCTAAAAAAAAAAAAGATAACGAAAACCCCACCACAATCACTTCCTGGAGGGCAAGGACAAGGGCATTCAACCACTGCCATATGTTTCTCTCTGGATGGGAATTATTATTCCAGGTACCACTGCTAGTTAATATTGCCAGCCACACAGCTGCGATGGCACATTTAAGCATTTGCTCTCTTGATTCCCAATATCAACTTCTAAATATTATTAGCTGTGGCATCTTCCTACTTTCTTCTCCAGGAAGACTCTGACATGTGCAGCCACTGATGAGTTCCTTTTTAACTTCCCTCATGTGTCACATAGAAGAGGGAGAAGAAAGACAAGGACAGATACAGATTTTACAAGTGTTTAAGTGCCTAAAAAAGGTGCAATTTAATATGGAAGTGGGGGATTTGCATCAAAGAGTGCTCTCTCCTCTGTTTGTAAGGAAAACTGATTTCTTTATAAAGTTCGCTTAATGCCACACTAGTCAGAATTAACGTTAATATTAATCTACTGGATAATTGCTATAAATTCACTGTCAAGACACGTGCAGCTTTTATGTAGCTGCAAGCTTAGTATTTAAGAAACACAAACTGACAAGAAAATATCTACCTTTCAGAAAGCAACAAATTATGCTTTGCTCTCAATAATCCCATTTTACTCAGGAGGAGGTGATCACAGTCAGCACAGGCATGGCAGGAGGGAGCAGAAGGGAGAGGAGAGAAAGCAGATCCGATCTGTTGAAGATCCCCAAACAGCCCTATGACAAGAACAGCAGACCCTTCAACCCTTAAAGCCACGCTGTCTCCCCACTTCAGCACAGACACAAAACATTTGGCTGCCCAGTGGAATTACAGCCTCTTTGTCCATGCTCACGAAACTGCTGACTGACAGTAAAACCTATCGTTTCCAAAGGGTCTTCCAGAAACTTCAAACTCCTTTCGAACAACAGCTTGGAAACATTGACAAACACTTCAGGAGTCCAAAAATATTTCAGAAAAACACTTCCAGTTCACTTGAAGCAAAAGGAAGTTCCAGCTCTAAAGATTAGTGGAGAGAACACAATAAAAAGAAAGCAGCGACAGCCTGGCCAGTTTAAAACTGGACGATGCAGAGGCACAGCAAGGTACATGCTGGAAACATGTCAGGTAATGTTGCAGTAAGGGAAGCAAAACTCAGGGTTACACTGAGCACAGATTTCAAAGCAAGTAAATAAATACAATGTCAAGCCTGGAGCAAGGGCAGAAGCTGGAAGTCAGTTGCATTACATATCTCTAGAAGTTTCCCTCCTCTTTCTGCTCAAAGGGGTAGTAAGGCATTAAAATCTGACATCTCAAAATACCATGAAACCATCACAACTGCCAACACGGGGAGAAAGAACTCTCCTTTCAAAGGCAGAGATGTCACATCACACTACTAAGGAGGGAGCAGTACCACAGTAGAGGACAACATTCAAGCCTACTTTTAAAGCCGTGCTGCTTGCTTGCAGGTGAAAAATCCTGGAGTGCCTCACAACTTTTCCAAGCTCAAATATCCTCTTAGTGCACCTGCATGAGCATTTTCCATTGACAAAGAAGGTTAAACCCTCTTAGCTGAAACACACATTGCTCTATCTACAGTGCTCATTTCAATCCTCAAAATTAACATCAGTCCCACACAGAAAAACTTCAGGGATCTTCACAGGTTATCCACGGATTACTTGTAGCCTTTCGGCTAGTATTTTCCTCCAAGTCCCACTATCTGGGACGACAGAGAGCACACAGGCTATGACATGAAGATTCAGCTGGCAACAACAGGTGTCGAGAAGTCTTGCGCAGCAGACTCCAATATTGGAATTTAAGTAAAAACATAACTTATAATACTTGAAATTGGCAGCATCCTCCTGTATTATAATGCACGACTACACTGGATTTTTTTTAGTTATCATGGATGAAGTTGTGAAGTGTTTCCCCAAACACAATTTGAAAGAGCACAACATAATTGGCTCCAATGTAACTTTACTGCTCATATTTTGGAGCTAAAATTAATCCAGTGATGTATATCACTACCTTTGGAGACACAAGTGATCAATGGATCACTCTCTGTGAACTATCCCATGCATTTTGGGGAAAAAAAAAGATTTATCTTTTTATAAATATTTGCTCATTTAAATTACAGACCTAGCTTGCTATCCACACAGAGGAGACTACAGAGATGACCATCTGTCCTCATTACCATTCTTCCCTTCTTGTGCTAAAGATAGCATGGAGAGTAAAAATAAATAAATCCTCAACAGCATTAGGAATTAGACAACGTCATGTCGAAAGATACCCCAAACGAGGAGCCTTATCTCTCCTCACTGGCTGGAAGGGCAGGGGGGCTCTGACCCACAGAAGGGAGGTAGCACTTAAGCCTCCCCTAGGTGGTCTCCTTGCAGCAGGCTCTACTCCCAGCTCTAATTGCTTGTCAGTCCTAACTGGATGCCTGAACACTCTGGAACAGTTCAGCAAAGTATTTAAACAGATGGATGGTACAGGCCACTGGAACAAACCCCGCTTTTCCCTGGCTGCAACTCTTTCAGCGCATTCCTTTGAAGTCTGTGCCACTGAGGAATCAACAACAGCTGAGAAACATGTGTTATCATACAACACCGAGCACTGTCACAGCGCTGCACAGCAAGATGCTTTTGTGCAATAATCCTGCACTACAGCAAGCATTACAGGGTGTTTTGTCGTGGGTGAGACTATTTCCCAAGCACAACAAGAAAGTAAACAGATTCCTCCCTCCTTAGGGAGTGACTCAAAAGCAGAAAGGTGAATTAAGTGGATTTCTCAAGTGCCTGCCATCTGAAAGCTCACAATGCCCGTCTCCTGGAGTCCTCTCGGATACAGGAACACTCTGCATATTTATGTCATCACAAAGATGACCAGATGCTTACAGAGATCTGAGTGAGGTAACAACCCAGAGGGGTCTGCAGTTACCCTGGCAGATGTGACAAACCCCTGTATCTACAGCTCAAACCCACCTTCCTTTCCCAAGCAGGACAAGTTCTGTGATCTCAACTTCACAGGTGACAAACTGGAGAGAGACGGAGTGGGATGGCACCACTTGGCATACACAGACCAGTTAACCCCCTCCCCACACTTTATCAGCACAGACAAAGATAACATACAGCCCTCAGAACAGTCAAGGGAGAAAACAACATGTGCATCCCCTTATCAGCCAGGAAAACCACTCCTGTCAAAGGCGCGAGATCACCACACACTTTGATGGGGAATGGGAAGGGTAGGAAGAATTCATTATTTATGAAACTGAATTTGAAACTAGATTCACTGTCCAGATTCAGAAGAATGGAGCTGGCTATGTGCATTTGCAGGAGGACAGCAAGTTATATACACACAACACATATATACACATAAACACACATATACTTGCCTAATAACAAGTTTCTACAGAACTAAGTCTCATTTTCACTGAAGAGAGACAAGCAACAGGTTAGAGTCTTGCATTTAAAAAGTATCCCAGTCTCAAATGTTACAGGAAAGCAGGCACTGAGATTATAATAAATCTCATCACACTGTAAAATCCCAACCCCACCATGAAAAAAATTACAGGAAAACCCAGGCTTTCAAAAAACCCCCAGAAAACCATAAGACATTTACATTTAAAGTCAAGATAGAAGCCTTAAAGACTTAAAAAGCCAAGCAAAAACCTAAAATTAGAAAGCAAACACACTCGTGGACTAAGCTAAGTTCTTAATTACAGACCTCACAAAATAAAATTACCAGGAACAGCAAGCATCATTCTGAGGGGGGTCGTCAGCTCAGTCCCCATAAGACAGTTTTCCACCCTGTAATTCAATTTAACAGTTTCTTTCTGGAGAGGTCAATGCTGTCTTTCATATTCAGCTTGACGCAGACTTAAGGGACCATAGAAAAAGCATGCACTGATACTGTCAGAGATATTCAGGGGATAAAAATAACCCCAGTCTCAAAACTCTTACAGCAATGTAAAAATCCAATATCGCTCAAAATAAACAGTGATGCTCAAGATCCTTACAACTTTCCAAGAATGAGTATTAACGCAAGTCAAACTATCACCTGATCAGCAACCAAAACGACAACTGAACATTTACATGCAACTATTCTTACAAATCACGTGGAAAAGCACTTAAGATAATCAGGGAAATCTCAGTATCCCAGGAGGTGCAGGCAGGAAGGCAGCTTAGGCAGGAGGTCACACTGCCCTTCGATGGCAGAAGCAGGAACAGAACCCACCATCCTCAGTGCTCAGTTCTGCATTTTCAGCAACTCAATCTCCTTCATTCCTTTTCAGAGCTTCCCTCAAACAGATTTTAAGAAGTTATAATAATGAACTTAATTTGGCTCTTCAGAATTGCTGCTGGTGTTTCCAGTAACAGTTCAAGGTAGTTTTGAAAGACTTAAACTTCTTGCTAAATATGACTTGGTATTTTTCTCCTCCTATTTCCCACTATCCCAAACTTCTCATCTCCAGGAAAGACTGAAAACAAGATTAATTCAAAAAACGGATCAAATTCTTCTGGGCTCGCAAAGGTGGAAAGGATGGAGAGATTACTTAACCATAAGAAGTGAACCACCTTTATCTCTCAGTTGTCCTAAAGGGTACACAACTAAATATGATGAATCCCAAGCAGTCATTTCAGTTCCCTCAGCAATTCAATCCACATCGAAAAAAATTTTTTGCTCTAAGATTCAGAGAAGTACTTCCAATTTCATGTCTAGCCTACTTTCCAATGAGATAACATCAAACAGAAAGTTAATCTGAAATTAAATTTTCTCTCTTCTTTAAAGAAAGCAGGGAAAAAGTACGGCTGATTTTATTTGCAGTTCAGCCATGCGGTGTCTTGGACTTTTGGAACAGTATCTATTAAAAAGAGGCAATGTTACAGAACCAAGAACCACCTCTGATCAAAAGAGTTGACAGTTCATTCACAAGCTACACATTCTCTACTGAAAAAGACACAGAGTTCTTTACTTTTACAACACTTAATTGCACCGCTCCCAAACACAATTAGCTGGGAGCCTGAAAGCCTTTAAACAGGAGTCTTTGCAGAAATCATTAGGCAATTGATCTGCTCGCTCTCCACAGCCCGGCAAACACTCCATTTCAACGCGTGATGCTGACTAGAGCTAAAGCAGAAACTCGCAAGGTCCGAACCAGACTCCCTAAACCCCCCGACAGCACTTTTTGCCACGGATGTGAGCAGTTTCCAGCGATTTTGTGAAATGTGTCAATCTCCGACACACCTGCAGCTTGGGGATGGGAGGCGTGACAGGTGTAATTCTAAAGGGGACACCGAAATTTGTAACCTTCCCCCGCCTCCCGATTTTTCACAATGCCGAACCCACGAGCAACACTGAAATGCAGTTTAGCACTGCATTTAAATCACCACGCTGCTGGACAGAAAACAGGCTGGCACACACCGGACTAGCACAACCCCAAACTGGACCCTGGAGCAGACCTTCCCAACACTTCCGAGCTCGATAAGCCAAACAGCAGAATCCATTTCCTTACCCTTTAAAGTTCATGCCTCTGTATTGTCCTACCGCACTGTATTTGCTTAAGCTTTTCTCATCAATAGTACCCCACGAGCCAAAAAAAACCAAACCAAACCAAACAAAAAAAAAAAAAAAAACCAAAACCAAAAACCAACAAACCAAACCAAAAAGTCTCATGCATCCCCTGCCGGCAAAACACATTTTCTTCTAATCTTTCTTCTTACTAGGGAAAAAAAAGAGAGAGGGAGGGGTTGGGGCAGGAATAAAAGAAATTAATCGTGAAACAAACCGGTACTGCCCGGAGAGGGAGGAGAAGAAAAAAGACCAAAACAGTCCACGTAGCAAAAGGAAAAAAAAAATGAAAAGGAGAAAAATAGGTTTAATTTTCTTTCCGATGACAAGAAGAGAAAGGGAAGGGAAAAGAAAACTACTACAAAGATTTCCCTGTGTAAGAAAAGCAGGTTTTGAATTCCCTTCCTCAAGGACACCGAGAAATATCCCTTACTTTTCCACGCGATGCCCAACGGAAAAAGACAGAATGCCAGGAGAGGAAAAGCCGGAGGAAGCCCAGGAAGTAGCGAAGGAAGAAGCGAAAGGACAGAAACGAGTGCGAGAGAGCTGGGAAGGGGCGAGAGGGGGAATGGCAGAGCCGAAAATGCCAAAAAAAACAGGAAAAGAAACCAAAAAACTCCATGAAAATCCGAGGGGAGGTGGGAAACGGGCGAAAGGGACGGGAAAGTTGACGAGCGAGGAGGCGGCAGGGAAGGGTCACAAACCCCGCAGCGGGGACGAGCCGGGAGCTGTCGGAGAGGGGACGCGGAGCCGGGAGCTGCCGGAGAGGGAGCGAGTGACGGAGGGAGCGAGCGCGGAGGGGAACAGGACTTACCGCCCGTCCCCTCGCTCGCTCGCTGTGCCAGCAGCGGCTCCGGGCGCCCGTCCCGCAGCGACTCCGGGGNAGAAGGGTGTCCTCCGCCTCCTTCCTGCCGCTCCCTCGCTCCCCTGCACCGGGGGAGACATGTAACGGAACTGGGGCGCCAGCACGGCATTGTGGGAGCTCTTAAAGCCGCAGCCGCCCCCGCCGCCCTGGCCCCGGCCCCGGCCCCGTCCTCCCCGCCGCCCGCACTGGCAGCCTTGGGAGGTGGCGGTGCTGTAGCCTCGCCTGAATGGGAGCCCCTCGGAGCAGTGCCCGGTACCAGGAGCCGCCGCCTCGGCAGCCTCAGGCGCTGCAGCTTCGCCTGAATGGAGCCCCGCGGAGCAGTGCCCGGCACCGGGGGGCAGTGGGAGCTCGGGGCTGTCCGCGCCCGTCCACCCTCCTCCACACCCCACTTCTAAAGCACGGTGCGAGCCCCGGCCGCGCCGGAGACCTCAGGTTATTCTGTTGTTTTCGCCGAGATTTCCCCCCCCCCCTTTGTTTCTGGAAGAAGCAAGAATGCCTTTAGTGCTTGTTTGAACCGGGATGCGGGAAGCCGGCAGGCAGTGTTCTGTGTTGTTGCTGATTCGGGTGATGATGGAAAATTCCCCGCTCAAAAAAATAAAAGAAAAATTCATAAACCTCAGAGCAGCAAAGACTGCGGGCGACTGTATGGGGAAAAAGTTTTGAGTATGAAGTTTTAGTCAGTTCTGGAAAAATTACCATTAAAAAAAATTAAAAATCCGAAACCTATTTGGAAATGAACTTCAGCGCTGTGATGCACGGGCATTTTTCACTGTCTGCAAACACTGGTGCAGGGTCTGCACTCAGTTCCCAGCAGCTGCAGCAGCAGAGCAGCAGCAGGTAGTCCCAGCTCTTCCCTGGGCTTGTGGCCTTCCCAGAACTGCCTGTGCCGTGTCCAGGACACGGTGGTCATTTAAAGAAGAGAGAAGAGTCTCATCAAAAGAACTTCTCTTATTGTTTGTGTTATCACTATCCCTCTTGTGCGTTTTGAGCATCCCAAAGTGTTTTTATGGAGGTGTTTTTTTTAATTCCTGATCCTTCAGAGGAGAGCAGGGGTTTGCTTCCACGCAACTCTGTGTTGGTGCTACACGGAGGATATTTCCAAGGCTACACGCATAACTTCAGTTTAGATACAAGAAAATAAATATTTGTGAGATTTGGGTTTGGGGATGTTTGTACAAATATTTCTAGCAGGTCTAGGTCTTGGGTTATGATCACATCTTCATGGCTTCATTTTGCTAAGCAGATTTTTTGTAAGCGCACCTCCAAAGTTCCTGCTGAAAACTATTCAGAAGGCCATCACTTTTATTTCTTTGTCTAGGCCTTTTTATCCTCTTTTACAGGAAGAGGTGCTAAGCAGTCTGTGAGAAAGGCCTTAAGTACAACATGAAATGAAGATGTGGTTGTAAAAATTAGATTATTCTGTTGGGGACCATGTGTTTTATGTGGTCAGTTACACACACACACTCACCTTCAGCTTAAGAAACTAAAAAAAACAACCCTTGAGGGATAAAAGGAAAAAGGAATGGTGCTGATGGCCAGTTCTGCAGCCTACTGGATGAGATTTGTTTGCACCAGGTATTTTTTGCTATGACTTTCAAGAATGTCAGACAACATCCTAAAAGCTTGATGTGTTTTCTAGGTAGATTGTTTGTTGCAAAATATTTAACCAAATATTCCTGTCAAGATCCCGAGAGCTGCTGTTCTCAGAATATACCACTGCTTCCTTTTTTTTTTTTGCATGAAGCCTGTGAACACAACAGGAGCCATAAAACTCGTGGAAGATCTGCCAAAATTCAGGCTTCCCAGGGACTCTTATGGAGTGAGTGATCTGGGAAGCTATTGAAGCTATATGACCTGGGAAATTATTGTTAGGAGGAGAAAAGCCTTTTTGAAGGAGTTAATGGTTTACTGAAAACAAGTACTTGATAAGTCATTGAGTTTGTATTGTTTGCCCCATCCAGGTGTTCAGCAGAACCGGGGGCCACAACACCAAACATCGTGTTTTCTATTCGAAATTCACTCACCAATTAGTTTCTCAAGCCCAACAAATAATTTTTATACACCTTCTATGTAATTTCCTGTGAGAAATTTTAGTGAATGAAAAATACCCTTTTATACAGGAGAAATTAATGGCCACAATTGAGAGATTTCTGAATGTTCAGCACATGCACAACAAAGCATAAAATGGTTATGCTCAGGGTTGGTATGATGTTTGACTTGCTGGCTGAGCACTGGCATTTTCAATATTCCAATGTCTTATTTCTTCCTATTTCCTTTCTGCAATTTAGTTACGAAGTCACTAAAGGGAACACATTTCCGCTGCTTCAGAATAATGTTTATGAATTTTTCAGAGCAGTTTTTGCACAGCTTGATAAGCTAGGACATCCAGGAAGGGCATCAAATACATTTTCAAGAGTGATTTTGTACATCAAAAATGTAACTCTTTTGGAAGGTGAAGTGGTGGCAAAAAGAGAAAATCGAATTTCTGTGTTGCTTGGATTGCATAAATTTGACCAAGAAATTGACCAAGGCTGGCACAGGGAAGATGGCAGTGGTCATTCAAGCTAAAAGGGAGAATGAGGCTCCAATCCAGCCATGAAATGGGGCTAAAATTATACAAATACCTCCCTTATATAACACAGCAGTCCAGCTGCTCTTTTGTGAAAGAACAAGATGCCTTGTTTCCCCAGAAAATTGGTTAGGAAGATGTTATGGAGTGATGCTAAATTGTACCAGCCAAGGGCAGGACTTTGTGCTGGTGCAGGGTGACTGCTGTGACAGTTCTTCACTCCTGGTGCCCAACCCAATCACTTCTTAACTTTGTTACTTTTAGTGTAATCCCGAATAATTTGTGTCACATTCACCTTCACTCAATCCTTCTTCTGCACTTCGCTGGAGGAGGGTAAGGGCTCTAACTTAGTATGAGGCATATCCTTACATTTACATAGAAATCTTGAAGATCTAGCCAGAGAAGTTTTCAGATCTGTAGGAAAGCAGATTTCCCATAAAGATCCTGCTTTGGTTTTGCCAAAGGAGTAATTTAAGTATCCCAGGAAAGGAGTAAGACACCCTTTGGATTCTAGTTGCACAGGGAATTCCTTACACAACCCAGCCACACACATGCAGAGTCTCACACATATGTCCTTAATGAGCACAGAAAGGAGAAAATAGGACCACGTGCCTTTTGGTTGTGTAAGTTTTCCAAGAATGATGCCTTTTTGACCAAAATCAGGAAGAGAATGTTTCTGAGGTTCCTTAATTTCCTCCTCTCCTTGATCTATCAGCAGCTACCGCTGCTCTTGCTGCTGTCATTTCACCTTGAGAAATGCAGTGTCTCGGTGGGCTCTTCAAATTTAATCCAGACTGTAAAATCCAGCTCATTGAGAACAGAAACAGCTCTGTATGACCAGTGACAAGTGATCAACACAGATTTCACTGTCAATGGTTTGCAGGAAGCTCTTCATGGTTGGAACAGAACAAACTCTGTCTCTGCAAATGCGTTCTGGAGGAAAAGTAGGGCTGGATCCAGCAAATTATTTAACCGTCTACATATATCTGAGCATGTGAATAGTCTCAGTGGGACTGCTTGCATGATCAAAGTTAGGCATGTGCTTAAGTACTTTGCTGAATTTGGTCCACAGCAAATAAATCTGAACTGACACTCAACAAGCAGAAAAACAACCTAATTTGGAGTGGGGTAATTTGTGTCCAGTGGTTATTGATTAATTGTAAAATGAACATTTCAAGAGGCTGGTTTCTTTTAAAATGGAGCTGCTGTCTGACATTCAGGGGAAGCAAACAAACATCAGATTAAAATTTAAGTGCATTCTTCAAACTCTTTCTTCTTAGTTTTGTTTTTCTTTTCAGTTAATATTTATTTTTTGGAGCCTGAGGAGCAATACTTTCTGGTGTTTCTCCTCTATGTTTTCTAGGTCTTGCCTTGCTATGCATTGAGTGTGAGTGATATATGTTCAATGTGAGTGATATGCTGTGTTCAATATACAGAAAAATGCAATCTCTGTCTTCAAATTATTGAAATTCAAAAGACAGATATTCTAAGATGGGAAATAGGTTCTATTTCTGTTTCACATGCACATTCTGGATACTCACAGAGACTGCAGAATTCAAGACTCGGCTCTGTGGAAGAGATCCAAATGAGCTCAAAAAAGAATCCTAAACCAAATTCCTGCCCTTTTTTTCTGACCTGGCCACAAATGTTAACTCACTCTAACCAGGGAATTAGCCTTGAATAAGCAACCGGAGCAAATTTATTTTTCTTATCAGTACCAGCAGTAACTCTCCCTATTCCTGGGTCCAGCCTAAGCACAGTATGAATATATTCAGGGATAGCTACAGTTCTGGCAGGCAAGATATTCAACATTCATGAGTGTGGCTCTTCTGTTTATTGCACAGGAATGGGAATCAGGTGAGCCTGGTTCTGTCTGTTCATCAACAAATGGCTTTTTTCCTCTGATTTTTCCTGATTAATGGAAAGTCATCTTCATCCTTCAGAGATAGACCAGTTCACTCAAGTTAGAGGAATATGTTGAAGTCTGAAGTGGGGGAAGGTTGCAGAGGAGTGAAACATTACTAGCAGATGTCACCCTTGTGCGTTGGCCGTAAGATTATAAGATTTGGATGAACACCTTTAAACCAGGTTTTAAAGGCCTCTTTAAATCCATAGTTATCTGGTATGGTTGACTGTAAACCGTAATTTTTAAAGTATTTTTCATCAAGTTCTGTAGATCACTGCACAAGAGTCTTGGCTTTCATTAGAGAAAAAAAGTACGTTTGTAGTTGCCGTGGTTACAAAGAAATGCAAGAAAGATGTGAACATTCACAATTCTGAAACCAAAATGCAAATAAGAGGAAATCTAAATGTTGTATGATAAGGGAGGAGAAATTACCAATATCAGTCTTCAGACATTTAATTTGAACATAATGACAACAAAAATGCTCTGCCTGTTTTATGCAAGTACTTTGCATCACCATTTTACCAAGTCCTGGAAAGAAATACTAGTATAAATCTCAAGCAATTCAGAAGAGAGGAAATGATATACTATGGCTCTGAGAAAGTGAACAGATATCTACTAAAACTTGCATCTCTCTTGCCTGGAGGACCTAGATGGTGACAGAACCATTACACCAAGCAAGGACTGAAACCATCTGAAGATCAAACTATCTAAAAGGAGTCTTCTCTTGAAGAGTTGGCTCAGTGTAGAAAAAAGCTCACACCTTAACAGAAATCCAATGATGAGGACAAAAATAGTTGACTTAACTAGGAGGGAATGACAAGAAGAAGGTTTTGATTTAGGAACCTGGAAGTATGCCCTTGAAACGGATGTAATATTTAATGCAGGAGTTAATTTGCTGGGTGTCTGGAAATCTGTGCCCTTCTCTGATCAAGGACGTTTAGACAAGAATATTCTTTTATAATACACAGAAAAGTTGTAAAACCTTTGTAATTCCAATGTTTCTTTGGGTTGAGTGTTTTGGTTTTGTTTTTCCTGTAAAACATAGAGGAATCCTCTCTCTCTCTCCAGGTGTGATACAAAACTTTAGGATACTGGGATATCCTTCCATGGAGTTCAAAAACCAGGAATATTTAAAGGGCCTGGCATGGTACTGGTGCTTTTGATTTAGGACAATTATCATTTCCAGTGTAAGATACGGCTCATCAGCAATATATTTAAATATATTTATAACTATGTTCACTTTCAGTTTATTAATCACTTTTGTTGTTATTCTTCTGTAAAGCTGGCAGAAGTGTGCCAAAAGATGTCTGCTTTTCTATTATGCAGATTTTTATCATGCACATAAAAAGGAACACCAAACCCCTTTCACGTTTTGCCCTTGTCAGTAAATTCTAGACCCTTTTTTTTTTTCCTGCTGCACACTATTTCGTCTCCATTGAAAATGATAGGAATTAGCTGTCCCCTGAAGCAGCAAAATCAAGGCTAATATACTTTAAAATACAAAGAGTGCGAAATTTCAAAAACACCTCAGTAGTTCCAGAGCTTAAGCCCCATTTTCATAAGTAAGTTAGGGCCAGATCGCCAAAGCTTGTGGAAAATGCAAATAGATGCCTAGAGGGCCTTCAAAACACACATTAAAATGGAGAAGGAAAAAAACCCCACGCAGAATAAAGTATTGCTGCTGAGGTTTCCATCTTAAGAAGTTTGCATGGGGAAAAAAGAAGAAATTTTTACTTCTCAGAGATTTTTGGAAAAGCTTGGGAATAAACACTAACATTTCACTGCACCTCCAGAAACTTTGTAATAGAAGTTTTAGGCTGTCCTAAAAATCTGTTGCAGCAAAAATTGGTGCTTTGCTGTGCAAGGTCTGTATTTAACGTGAGTTCAGCAGATCCATTTCTTTGTCCAAAACAGTTTCCCTGTTGTTTTGAAAAGTCTTTTTCTCAGTCTCACTCCTTGCTTTTGTGGTAGGTTGGGAAACATGAGAGGGCAAGATACCCTCTTTCAACAAAGAACTAATTTCCTGATCCTTATGACCCCAGTGAGCCAAGCTTCCCCACAGAGAAACAAACTGGATGACTGTTTTAGGATAATTGGGTAGTTCTATGCCTTACAAGTAAGTTAATGGAAATCAGAGCTGTGAAAAGCTCTTTCCTGGCTTTACCTGTTCTTGCCCCTCATTGAGCCCTTTGTTTTCAAGAGGTTTCATTTATTGTCTACTTCAAACTGAAAAAGAGCAAAGAAATTGGCAAAAACAGGTTTGTGAGTAAGTTTGAGATATTTACATTATCAACTGGTTGTTATTGGGATTGAAATTTTCTTCCTGCTGCTTTCCTTGTCCCTTCTCTTCCTTTTACATGGTGTCTGGTTTTTTTAAGGCCAAAATCTTCAAAAGTCTTGTAAGCCTGTGTGATGCTGCATCCACAACCACGCATTTATTTACAGATCTGTGCACATCCTTGCTGGATTAGGGTTTTCTGTATTAAACTTTAACCGCCATGTGTCTTGGCTTCTAGTATCTGTTGGGAGCAGAGAGTTCACTGGTGAATCAAGATGGGAGGTTCTCACTATTGGTTTGTGCCTCATGTTCTTCCCCTAGCCACAAGTCCTGCAAATTTGTTGTGCAACACCCTGATTCCTTGTCCTCCTTGGGGCACCCTGCTCTGGGAGCATGGATGGATCTGAGCAGTCATGGCAATAGGGTTACCACCAGGTTGTAACTTCACGTTACCCACGTCTGGGCTGATGTTTGCTGGCCCAGGAGAGAGCGGAGACTGGCATCCCTTCCCACCAGCTGTTTTCTGCACAGCCAGCACTCAGGCTCCCGGGAGCATAAGGAAGGTGCATTTCCCAGCATCCTGATACAAGGGAGAACCTCCCCCTCAGCCTCAGGTATGGATATGCCCACAGGAACAACTGGAGCATGGTGTAGGGATGACCAAGCCAGTCCTGGATAGCTGGAACAGTGGTGGTGTAAGCTCAGGGCAGGCTAATTTCCTTGTCTGGGAAATAATCCAAACACAATGTACTCTTTTCTATACTAGGGAAGCATTTTAGGGCAGTTATTTATTTAGAGCATCTCTTGCTGAGTACCAAGCCCAGTCTGGCCCAGCCAGTTCCCTTTTGTGGCTCCACATCTTTTGTAACTGGGAAGGACTGGCGAGCTGCAGAAGGATGTCTGAAGGGGGGTTGTTGCTACTCATATTCCATTGTGGTGGTGGTTATCTAAGGTCTCTTCGTGGGAAGGAAAGGGGGAAAGTCATCTTACAGAGCACACAGATCCCCCAGGGCATTCCTGCAAGAAGGAGGAACAGAGTCCTGCTGGGAGGGAGCTTTCTGGGGCTGTCTGCTGGTGGTTGAAGGTGAGTGGCACCTTCTCCTGGTTGAAACTCCACAAGGGAGCTCTGACCTACAATAATCTGGTTTTGCCCAAGAGAAAATATCATGCTCGTATGTGACAATATAACTGCAAAACCTCTGAAAATGTCCATGCTTATTACTATAATGCCTGGAGAAGGGTAATTTTCATTTTGGGTCCAGGGCCACATTCTCAGCATTGCTTCAAAAATAATAATTTGTACTCAGTGAGGCTCTGGTCTTTAATTGTGTATGCCAAGTGAAAATGAGCACTGGTTTCACTTTTTTTTTCCCCCACTGCTCCCGAAGCACAACCCTCCAGTGAACAGAATGATGAATATTCCAATGTCCTGAACATGATGGATTTAAATTTCTTATTAGAGGAAGCAGAGGAAGAGACAAAGTAATAGCTTTAGAGAGAATGGCTGTTTGTTTTTTTAAGTACCTACATTTGCCTGGTAGTCTGCTATGTAAGTGAATTTCCTTGAAATCTGATTATTGATGTACCATTTTTTTATTATTATATCTTTTATGTCAGACAGCTCACCAGCACAATTTCTCAAAAGAGAATTAAAGTGGTGTAAAAACAGAATAAGGGCTGTAATGCTAAATGGCAGGAAAAATATTACTATCAAATATATTTGGTCAAAACCCAGCAAAATTGTTAAATTATTGATGTTTTTCTGAGGAACTCAGCTGTAAAAGGGATCTGTTAACATGACACGGTAGAAATTTCCAACACATAGACATCATTTAATTTGTTCACTAAAACTTGCTATGTAGATGTGGGCACAGGAGGTGTAAGTGATGCAGGCACAGCCCTCTGACACTGACTGGATGTGTTTTTCTTCCCTGCTGTAAAATCACAGCTCCAAGATGCTTTCAAGGGTCTGCTCTGTAAGGAAAGGCAAGCAGGAAAGCTGAAAACACGCAGTAAATTGATTTAGACCAATTTTTATTCTTCCAAGCAATTGCAAGTAACCTCTAATCTCTTTGTTTTTCTGACCTGTCCCTGACTTCTGCTGTTTGTTTGCTTTTTCATGTCACTGGGTTTGTGTCATGCCTAAACAAAGAGATGGACTGATCTTTTGTTCCTGGTCAGTTTTAATTTTCTACGACCTGTACGTGCAAACGGCAGAGGCGTGAGGTTTGAAATGCTGAGAGAAGCTGAAAAACAGGTCTTGAATAAGATTCTCTTTTTACGTATTGTAGCAGAAGAGGGTTTCTCAACTAATTACCCAGCCTTTCAGCCAAAGACAGGAACAAAGGAAGAGCCGAGCTGCTGTAAGATAATCATTCTGTTTATCAGTGCTCTGCAAACACCACTTGCAAAGTAATGATAAGCCCTTTGCACTCAGAAAATGCAGCTGATCCAGGCATATCTCAGAGATGCTGTGCAGATCTCCCAGTTCAGAAGAGGGTCTTGCCTACATTCAGGTGAGAAGTGGTGTTCCAGTTCGTCCAGTGAATATTTTAGAGGCTGGCAGTGAAACCAGAGGCATTTGGGGCAAGCAGGAATAGTTCCTGTAGACTGAGAAATGAAGGAGAGTAATAACAGGATATTGTTACTTGGAACACGTAGAGAGGGACAGGCTGACTATAAGGAAAATTTGGTTTAGACAGAATTTTGTTTCTTAATAGTGAGAGGGTTAAGAAGATGATGCTGTTTGGTTTTTGCCAGTTAAATCCTGCTGTGAAGCTGCTTTTGTTTTCTTTCATCATCATTTCTTTTTGTTTTTCTTTCATCCAAAGGCATCCTTCCTAAAACAATGTTCCCATCCCTTTCAGGGAAAGTTTGCCAAAGTCATGCACCTCCTTATGCCTTGCACTTTGTGAATATTTCATCTTCCATAAGCTGTGCCAAAGACTCTCATCATGAAAACAAGGATTTAAATAATTCTGGGATAAATGAGGGGTGTTTTTCTCTTTTTCAGAACTAAGTGTTTTATAAACTTCAAAGTAATAATAACATTGAAAAAAATTACAAAACCGAACACTGCTTTGAAAAATCAATGCTTTAATTTAGAAGTGCTACCATGAAGCTTCTGGGATGGTTTTGATTTTTTTTGTAAACACATTGCCACCCCATCGTATGCAAGCAATTTGTAGATACCCACAAGACCCAATGCTCTCAGGACTAGCCTGGCATCTCTTCCATGAAAAAAAATGGAGTTCTCAGAAGAGTCTCATTTAATGTGTGGTACTATGAACTTCCACTGAGGGAGGGCATGTCTCAAATCTGAGAAATCTTCCTTTTTAATTTGTTTTCTCATGGTCAGTATTTGCTTTCCAAGTGGGTGAAAGAGTGCTGGTGCTGATCATACCATGGGAGATGCCTGCCTGGATAGCCTGCAGCCAAAGGGGATGTTCAGGGGCAGAGCTGTTGTCCCTGTGGGTGTCCTGTGGGTCATTCCCCTGATCCATGGCCCCTTGGAGCAGGTACAGCCCTCGTGGAGGGTTGTACATCAGGACAAACAGCTGTGCCTGGCATGGGCCCAAAGAAGAGGAGAGATCAGGGACCTGTGGTGTAAATATGTGAGAGAAAAGCCAAGGGGATGAGGGGTGTGAAGGGATGGCCTGTACTGAGGGTCCCTTGTTCAACATGTGACACTGGTAAGACTTGTTTTCTGAGATTATCACATTGGCCTTCAGGAAATTAAGGGGCCAATTTCACCTTCTCTACTCTTTCTTCAGGGCTTGGCAGTGGTTTCAGAGCCCAAGCATGCCATGATTTGCCTTGTTACACAGCAGGCTAATGCAGGCTATCACCTGGAAATGTGAAGGAAATGGTTTTCACTCAGTATCGTGTGAGAAAACTCCTAGAGTGTCAGCAAAACCCCATGCTTCCTGCCAAGTGAATTTATGTGTTGCCATCTTCCTAGTTTGTGCAGACACAGATATCCCCCAGACCAGCCTCAGTTTTCAAAGCTGTTGAGAGAAAATCCCTGCTTTCCTCTGGCACTGGAAAAGTCTGCGGGTACAATCAGGTGCCCTTGGTATCTGCCTTGGGCCTGCACACTCTGTGCCCTTCCCTCTGTGCCACAGGAGAAATCCCTGTGTGTGACAGCCCTGCCACAGTGCGAGTGTCAGACAGCCCCAGCTAAATCAGTTCTGACTCGAGCCCCCAAAGAAAACTCTGCACATCTGTAATGTATTTATGGCTCTGCTGGCTCATTTGTCCTCCCTGTGGTCTCTTTTAATGAAGGGTATGAAAAATTAAACTCCTTCATAGGCTCCAGCAAACTAAACAGGCGTAGTGAGTGAATGCTCTGTTCCTGAAGCACCATTCTGCCAGTTACTGGTTGACAAATTTACGTGGGTACACGGAATGGGATCTGTAATGAGCTTCCTGCACAGTCAGGGCCAAACTGTGCCAGGAGCAGGACTCATGCGAGTCCCACACTGGGATTGAGGGAAGTTTTATGGCCCTGAAGTGGGCAGTGCTGTTTGTGCAGCAGTAAGTGTATTTACAGTACATAACTCCAAATTACATTTTTTTAATTACGCAGCAGCAAAATAGCCCAGAGAGGGGACGTGGACCCAAACACCCCTGATGGTGTATGGAGCAGTGAAAGGGGAAGGTTGGAACTGTTGTTCTCTATGCTGTGTCTTTAAAAAAAGTGAATCTCCCACAAGCTGGAGGCTGCCTGTTCAGTCTTTTCAAGGTGGGTATAACTAATATAGTGCACAATTTACATAAGACATCTGTGGTTAAATTCTTTTAAAAGGATACAATCAATTTAAAGATTACTTTTCCCTGGGTCATTAAAGTTAGGCACATACTAATTTATTAAAGGGTAATGTATTATACCTAGGAAGTGATAGTATCTGCCAGAAATTCCAGGGAGGCTGCAGAGGTCTTGCTGTGATAAGCCAAGCTGATAACAGCATGCAGTGAGACAGCTGCGTTAATGGAGCTGCCTGTTCCTCATGGACCAGCGGTGCAGTGCAGCGGCAATAATCCTTTGGGAAGGTGGCGTGGAGAGACACAGCAGTGGAGCCTACAGCAGGAAAGAAACAAAACACATCAAACCTTATTTACCGGGCAGCGCTGCAACACATCACAGGAGCGGCCCCAACGCCGCTTAGCATGTGCCAAGTGCTGTCCAGCCATGTGAAAATAAAAAGCTCCTCTGCGGAAGAGCTTTCACAATCACAAAAATGTGCCAAAAGCCTGGGTGGATGCCCCATCAAGCAACTGGCCTGCCAGGAGATCTGCGGAAGGTTTGCAGTGTAAATAACCCCTTCCTAAGTTATCTCTCAGTAGATGTTTGCAGTTAAAATGACCCCGTGTAGATACAAAGGTGCCCAGATCACCTGTGGTGGAGGGAGCGTGGTGATGTTCCCAGTCCATGTGGTATCAGCAAGAAAAATGTGTGAGCAGCAATTTCAGAAGTCAAACCTGAAGGCTACACAAATGCCATCAGCAAGGGGATGAGCCACTGAGGCAAAAAACTTGGCTGGGGAGAGAGATGCTTCAGTGTAGCAAGCACTAGAGGGACAACACACTGGGAAGCACCAGCAAAGGGACAAGGTGACAGATGTGAACTGGAGCAAGTCTGATCCCTCAGCCTCACTCAGCACACTGGGATTATCCCTGCAGGTCACTGAGAAACTCAGAACAGAGCTGTTCACTAGAAAGAGGAAGGGGAAAAAAAAAATCTCAGTGGGAATCAAAGCTGAATTGCAGAGGTTGCTGCAGCAAACCAGGACAGAAAACCCATGGCTAAGAGTGGGGAGGAAAGAGCAAAGGCAGTGTGAGAGGCCCTGGAAGTTGGTCTGGTCTTGGACTTGGCTTCTGTGTCAGCAGGATTGTGTAAGCAGGGAGGCTCCTGCCAGCGCCTTGCTCCAGGGCTGGGGCTGGGAATGGAGGCTGGCAGGGATGCAGGGACGGCATCGCAGTGCGGGACGAGTTTCTCTCATGGACAGGAAATGTGTACAACAATTTCCCTCCTGTGAATGCCAAACTAGGCTACAGGGACAGGGCAGAGGGAAGGAATGTAAAACCCCACGCTTTATGGTGAAAGTATTTTGTTAATTATTGCAATTCTAAGCCAGTCCCAGGATTTAAGAGTAACACTCGAAGTTCAGCATTAAGTGCCCTACCTGATGTCCCCTATTTTGAGACCACAAATCATTTCCAGATCTTTGGCTTCTAACAGGCACCATCAGCACAAACCTTTTCCCCAAACATTCTGTGTTTTTAACCCCTGAGAGGGCCTGGGAAACTCTAATGTGATCTGCTTTCCCCTAAATCACAAGGAGGCATCACTGAGAGCTGAGGGCTGGAATGCCATGGGGCAGGAAAGGCTTGTTCTGGAGGCCAGAGCAAAGGCATTTTCATGCAAGATCTACTCGAGGCTCCATCACCCCACACCACAGGGACAAAGCCTCCTCCTGCCCTGCCCAGGAGCAGCAGGAGCAGGGAGGCAGGATTTGGGCAGCTCGCCCAGGAACACGGTGACAGACCCTGACTCAGAGCATGAATTACCTTGCCCTTCCTGTGGATGTTTCCTTGAAAGGAGTGACTTAACCTTAAGCAAAATTGGAACACCAAGGAATTGTTGGAATTCAGGAATCACTTGTTTTCCTTTTGCACAGTTTTTTCTTTTTCTTTTTAAGGATGAGCCTTATTGCTCCTCATGCTCATTTTCTGGTGTTGAGCAACTTTTAATGTGAGAAAGACACACAGAAAAGTCAATATACATCATTTCTGAATTGTAAGACAGCTTTCAAAGGAACTGAATATGGTTTATGCAGTGTTGCTGTCAAGAAATCTTCAGGGTTTTGAAATTAAAAATTTGAAATTTAAATCTCCTTTCCTCATTTTTAAAAAAACCTGCCTTCACTGTGTTTTGATCTGAGTACAGGACCTGAATTGTGTGTTGGGCACTGACTTGAGATGGATTTGTGGCTTAAGCAAGGAACTTCACCTCTTCCCTAGTTTTCCTATTTGAACTATTGTTTTTCTTCAGCAGAGCTTTATAAAGATCCAAGCAAAAGAAACTTGGAGAAATGTGCTGTTATACAACTGCTAATCATTACTATTCTTCTATTGTATTTGGTGACGTAAGAAAGCCCTAGCCAGATGCCTTGAGATCTGAGGAAATGTCTGCAAGGCATCTTTGTGGAAACACATGGGTGCAGATTCCATTCATCATTTCCTTGACAGTTTAACTAACTACTCTCAAGCCAAAAAAGATCCCTGAAATCCCTCCCAGAAATATTAGCTGAAGGACAGGAGCAAGTCACTATAAAAGCTCAGGCAGCACGTGTGGAAATGCCAAGGCTCAGGAAATGTCAGGAAAGGGGCTGCAGAACGTAAACAAAAAATGCTGCCTTGCTATACATAGGCCTAAATTCTATAGACAGGGATTTACACCTCCACTGAACACCAAAAAAAAAAAAAAAAAAAAAAAGGGGAAAAAAGGGTAAAAAATCAGAGCTCTGCACATTGTACACAGTTGGAACCATTCATCCAGAAACTCTGGTTTGAACTTTCCAAAGTACCTGTGGGATTTAGAACAAATCCCAGTTAAATTCGGTAGAACTGAGGCTCTCGCACACTTGAATAATTGAAAGCTCCAGTCAGAACCACCAGAAACATGTTTTTCAACCTTTTACAATTTGCAGCACCTTAAAACCTTTCTTCTTCCAGTTGAAGTGTCAGTTCCTGTATAGTGATTTAATACTGCAGAAAATAGGTTTGCTTTTCTTAGTTACCCTCTGCAGACCCCTTAAAAACATTCTATGAACACAGAGATTGCAGGTTAAAAACTGTAACTTTGACATATCTCAAAATATTTATTGTTTTCTCTAGAGCCCTTTGTCCTGGCATCATTCAAACAATTATACAAAAGTCAGTGTCTAGTTCTTGGGGTTAGATAAAGCTGAAAAACTTTATCAACTTTAAATGTTTAGAATTTAAATTTTTTGGAGTGCCAATTGCATTATTTTTTGAGCTCTAGCTTACAGCTTTGGAATGTTTGGTGTTGGTAATGATGTATTCCTGATATTACACACCTTGTGTTGGTCCTCTATGCATTGTATAAGTCCAATGTTAAAACCAAAATTTTATATTGACAAATGGGGAGGGGGGCGGGGGGGAGGAGACACTCTCCACACTTGTTTCCTGCTGAATACCTTGGAAAACCTGGGGAAGCAGTCTGTCCATGATGTTACTACATCACAGAGAACATGACGTTATTACATTAGAGAATGACGTGCAAATAGAGATGAGGATCCACCGCTGTCTTCAGGGATGTTATAGAAAACCTGAACTCTACTCTGTATTGCAGCCCTACAAGAATGACAACCTGAGGAGAGCACAGAGAGCTGGGACCAGGCCATCAAACACAGCTTTAAAGGCCATGTTCCTCTTGGCACCAGAAGGAACCATGGCCATGAGCAATTTGCTTTGTGTTTATGGCTTTTACCTTGGTGTGTTGTTTGTCTTCTAATAAACTTCTTGACTCACTAATCATCTGTTCAGAGGAGCTTTCTGAGCTGTGACTGGGGAAGAGATGAACGCGTCCAGTTCTGGAATTATGCAGTGAAATGCTACACTGCATATTTTAGCTGCAGCATGATATATTAGCCTATGAAACACGGCACGGGAAAGGCTTTGGGCAGGCAAGGGGCTGCTGAGAAAAATGGGAAGGAGGGACTTGGTGAGCTGTGTGATGAAGGGAGGCAGTGCAGGGAAAAGGTGTTAGCCTTGGTGAGGCCTAGCAGGTAATGGGAGACAGTGGAGGAAGGGATTCGGGGTGAAAGATCTGTGCTTGACGTGGTCATAAGAGAAATAGTCACTGCAAGGCTATAAAGAGCAGCAGATGGAAGTGATGGTGAGCTGTGTGATGCAAAGAGACAGAACACCACGGTAATCCTTTCCAAGTTGTGAGATATCCCAGCTGGATACAATGGGAGCTGAAAATCACAGGCCAAGGGTTGTCTCTGCACCATGGCCAGCCGGACCACAACTGGGGCACTGTCACCATCCTCACACACTGCAGTCATGCCTGAGGCCTGGGCAGTAATAGGATTTTTATGACTTGGGAAAGCAGCAAGGCCCTTTCTGACACAGAGTGACATGTGGGGGGTGGGAAACAAGTGAGGGGCAGTGTATAACTGTTTAATTAAACTACATCCAGCCTGAAGGCAGTACTCAAAAGAACTCGAGGTTCTTCTGTGTGTCAGGTCAGATTTCTCCCTCAGCCCCAAACTCACCAAGGGTTGACCTGAAGAACTTGGCGTGGCTGTTTGTCTAAAGGTTTGGGTCACTCTGTTTTGTTTGGTTTGATGTCTGGTTTGGTGGGCAAAAAGACAAGCCTACAGATACATTTTGGCATTGGAAAGGAATTGTTCATTGTTACAGTTTGAAAAAACATTTCTCCAAGATTAGATATCTGACGATGTTAATAATACAAAACAGAGGCTTTCAATTCTGAATCACAGGTTAAAATCAACTCCAAATGAGGAAGGATCCAACATTGGTCCTTCCTGGAAAATGCTTGGTAGCCTGTATGAAGTTAGCTTGGCTTGCTCAGATAAGGTCTGCCCTTTGATTTTCACCAGTCTGGTCAGTTTCGAAAGTGGTTGGATCGTTGTGGTTCAGAGCCATGCTGAGGCATTTGCAGCTGAAATGTAGCAGTGTAAGCAGAACTGCAGGAACCTGAGCACTTGTTTCATCTGTTCATTTGTTTCAGTGGCTGGTCCCATGGCTTAGTCCAAACAGCCTTTCATGGCTGCTAAATGAAGGGAAATCTTGGGAGCATGCAGCCTACATGGCAGATTTGGGGTCCAATTTGCTTTTAAACCTTTGGGAATTGATTATAGGGTGGTATGGGATAACGGTGCGACTGAGCATTAACATTAAACAAACCACTAAAAGATCATTTCTACTCTGAAAAGACAATTTTTTTAAGTGCCAGGAAAAGCTACATGGTCATTGAAACCTTTATCTGGTCCCTTGTTCTCTGAGCCACTCTGAACACGTTTTTACTTCCATGACCTTGTACTTTTTTTGCTGTAGAAAAGCAATGGCCTCATTAAATAAACCAGACCAAACAGGTCCCTATTGCACACCCATGCTCTGTATGCTGAGGGTCACAAGGATGGAAATAAAAAGCCATTACTCTGGTGACCCTTGTGATATGCATAAGGAACATGAAGCAAGATTATCTATATTGAGAACCAGAGTTTTCTGAGTTTAAAGTACCTATTTTTACACTGGATTGGCATCTCCTCTGCCCCTCCAAGCCTTGCTAACAGAACATCAACAGCAAGAGAGTGACTCCCTCTCCTGCTGAAGCAATTCTGCTCTTTGAGCTTATAGAATGCCAATAATGACTGTGAACTTGCCACTGGCGAGGCAGGACACACTTTGGAGCAGGTATTTGCTGACAGCAGAAAAGCAGTGGACTCCTGATTTCCTCTCTGGGCTCCAGAGAGGGAGATGTTCTAGTGACCACAGTTTTCTGCTTGCCTTTTTGAAGCATGGTCTTTCCAGCTTCCCCTTCTCATTCTTAGGATGTTACTCAGCCAAATGTTGTCTGTGGGTTCCCCCATCACCTTGGGTGGGTTTTGCAAACCACAGGGAAGTCCTAGGGGCCACATCCCAACCCCCATGTCATGCCCAGCTTCCCTGTCCCTGTCCCAGACACCCAGTGCAACCGCTCTAAACCTCAAGTCTCTGTTCTCTGCCTCAGGTATTGTCTCACAACCTAATCTCCTTTTCTTGTTCCTTATCTTGCTCCTCACACTGCTGTACAGTTCTGGTAGCTTCCTTCTTCATGCAGTTCAGGAGGAGAGAAATCCTGGGAAAGCAGGAGGGAAGGAGTGCTTGCTCTTTGCTTTGGTGCCCCATCCACGGGCTACAGGAGCAGGAATCACAGAATCATAGAATGGTTTGGACTGGAAGGGACTTTAAAAATCGTCTTGTTCCAGCCCCCTGCCTTCTATCCCTTGGACCTACCTCTGACTGCTGTCACGGAGCTCATCCAGCCCCTTTCTGTGAGATTAGTAAGGTGTGTGAGGGAGCCTCATAAGAGAGAGAACTGACACTGAGGGGGCTGAGATAACCCAGCCAGGAGAAGGAGCCAGGCAGGGACATTCCCATTCTCTTATCCCAGAGCCCCTCGGCAAACTCAGCTGGTCAGAGGGATGTGGTCTCTGGATCTGGTCAAATGGTGCCTGCCGTTTTTTAAAGCCTCCTAATGTCATTAAATTGGGGCAAGCTTTCACAAAGGCAAATTTCATGTTCCTTTTTCAAAGGCTAAAGATGTTAAAGCCTCTCTGAAAAAGATTACCAGAGTATTTTGACAAGGCAAAATACAACCTAGCCCTGGTCTTAGAGGTAAGAGAAACTTCTGGCTAAGATTTTCCCATGTAGTTCAGGTTTAGGTAAACATTCAGCATGGAAATTTTAGCTAAAATATCTAATGTTTGGTAAATGGACTTGAAAAATCTTAACAATAGAGCTGTCAGCCCCATCTATAAGAAGTGGTTTGCATCGTTTTGGCAGAAAGAACTAGGACTGAATGGGTATAAGGCAAAGCTGGGAAAATAATGTTAACTATTTCCCAATGAATCATCAACAGGTTTTTAAAAACTTTATAATAACAACGGTTTTTTAGAACACAAGAGATGCTTTTCTTCAGAAAGCAGCATTATAATGAGGGAGGAGTGGAAATGCATGTGCTTTTCATCTGCAGGGAACACAAAGAGACTATGTAATGAAAAGCAGGCCTTAAAAGAGACAAATAAGCATGTTGGAGGAAAATACTAGAAGAATAAATCTGGAGAACAACGTTTCAAGTGCACACTGAAATGCTTTCATATCTTCTGGAGTATATGAGCTAGGCAGAGGAAACTGCTCCCAGCGTCACGGCTGATAGATCGGCTCGCACGCCCGGGACTGATAAACAGGTTTTGTGCAAATCTCTTTCAGACTGTTTCCTTTTTCTTCTGATAAATATTTAAAAATAGATTTGTCTCAGCAAGATGACTTTAGTATGAGAAAGTGAGTTTAATATTAATGGATCTGAAAGAGTTTTACGAACTTTTTGCTTTGTTTTGTTTTTACTTTATTTTATACAGCGGGCAACTGGTATCACTTACAAACTCCTACAGAGAGTCTGCTGCTGCTGCTGCTGCTGCTACTGCTGCTGCTGTGGTTACAAGCCACTCACAGGCAGAAGTCTGAACGACTCCTGGTACCTTTACCGTCTTCCAGTTTCCCTCTTTTTCTCCTGCAGCCTCTGCCTGTCTGCAGAGCCTTGGAAAGATGGTAGCCCCGGCCCCACCCTGCTGGTGGAAAGTTCCTGGAAACCATCAATGAGGAGTTGCCTTTAGCAACCAACAACAAATCTGCAGAGTTCACCGCAGGGATGGAGAATACATGGTTATTACTGTGTTGATGTTCAGCTGACAATTCCTGGCATTGGGAAGACTTAACCTGTAGGAGCTTTCAGAGGCCAAGTATTAAATAATGTCTGCAGGGTGTGATGGGAGTGTCCTCCAGCCTGGCTGCACCCTAGTCACTGTCACTGAGAGCAGGAAGAGATCCTGAGCCACTTTGGAAAGTAAGGACCATGAGGTGCCTGTCTCAGTCGCTAAAAACACCATCAGGAAGCCTTGCAGTCCTCAGCAAGGCTTGAAAAATCTGCAGGGGTGGAAATGTCCCAGTCAGCCTTTCTAATAGCCTGAATTATAGTATATTTTAATGTTCTTATTGCTGACTTGTTATGTAAAACCCTAAACACCTTGTCAGGGGAACATGTATGTATCTATTAAAAGACATAGGGTATGTGCTATATATATATTTTTTGTATTGAAAAACCATATCTGGCTGTGGATATTTTACCCAGGTACCCCACAGGTGTGAAGTACTGTCCCCAGGCTCACCTAGGAACAACCTCCCCTCCCTTCCCATCACAGAGAAATGAGATAGCACGAGCTGCAAGATTATGGAATGCAGGGATGCACAAACAGAATTACAGTCATTTGTAAGCCTTATCCACAGACCAGGTGCTGCCTTCCACAGAGAGGGGCTAAAAAAAGTTCAGCAGCCTCTGAGGGTGGGTGTCAGCACAGGGGTTGAGGATTCTGACCCTCCCAACCCAAAATGTTTCCCTAGGTCAGAGCAGTGCGAGTTTCAGCAGCTGCCCCTGTGCTAACACCTTTGCCCTTGGGAACAGGAGGTGGAGAGGAAAAGGAGGCAAAACATGAACATACACTTAAAAATCAGCTGAGGTTTCAAGGGGGAAAAAGCCAGATAGGAGGATTTCCTTACTCCTCTCCTCCCCTAAGCCCCAGATGTGGAGAAGGAGCCTGTTGTGGTGTTGGAGTGAGGTAGATCTGTTGTTGTGCAGATCCCAGCATCTCTGCTCATCCTGCCTTTGGGGAAGTTCAGTAATTTCAATACCATCTCTGGGATTTTCCAGAGAGCACAGTCTCCCAGTTAGTCATTGTGCAGGTTTGAAAGCAAACCAGTGAGAGACTCCAAGTCAGAAATACAATTTAATAGGGAAAAGGTAAANCAGCCTATTCTCCCAGTGCTCTTTTGAAAGAATCGAAGCATTTTCAGAGAAGTCAGAGGTCATCACTGGCTTGGCTTGACATTTACACTTGTATGTTTTTATCAGAAGACAGGGGAATGGCTTTCAATGCTGGTAAACCTGAATGCAGTGGCTTTTGTTTTCTCCTCAAGAGTTTTAGAGCTCAGATCCTTGGACCTATTCACAATCTAAAAATAACTCTCTTTTTATCAATTCATTAGCAAACCCCCATTGCAGTGCACTGCACCTTGTTATTGATGTTCTTAGCGATATAAATAACTGCCTGACCACTTCTGCTGGACAATCAAATGTCAGAGCATATATTTATTTAATGATAGAGAATTAATTTTTAATTTTCCCCCTCTCTTTCTGCAGCTGTCTAAAAGCTACAGGAATGCCTGAAGTCAGAGGAACTGCTGCCTACCAGAACAGGTTCTGCTCCCTGAGTATCTGGTCTATCCTCTGGTAGGTCTGGGCACCAATACCCTCCCTGAACACAGCAGGAGCCACAAAGGCCAAGGTGGAAGAAACTAAAATAAAATACCCAGTTTTGCATTCTTTGGACTTCCTGGCGATAGGGTGGTGATTTTTTACTTTTATTTAAATTCACTATGAATTGAATGCATGCAGTAAATTTCCCAACAGATATAGGGAGAAAGATTATATAATATTATTCTTAATTAGCAATAGATGAACATTTCCTTCACCAAGCTCAGACTTCCACTCTGCTGGGCTAGGTGAGAAGGCATTCCTTGCTTTGAAGAGTTTAAAACCTAAAGAAATCAGAGAGTCTTCAAAGTCAGGTCCAGTCTTTTCACAGACAGATAAATTCGACCTGCAGAAGTCCTGTGTCCTTCTGCACAAGATTACTCCTTTTTCCATAGTTTATTTTAAAAATAAGATGTACTTTGCTAATTAGCAGCATTGTGCACATGATCTTTTCTTTGGCAAGTTACCCCAAGTTCTTTGGGTTCCTCAATGTGCCAGCTAAAATAATTCAGTTACCTTTGGCCCTCTCAATTTATTTAGAGACCTCAAAGTACCTCAGCATACCCACAGCAATAACTGATAAGGGAATGAAATTACAAACAATCCTAATTTGTATTATGCTGGGTACACCAAAAAGCTGCTTTTCCATAATCTGCTTATTGCCTTTGTAATCCTCACAACAAGACCTCTGAAAATCTCCCTAGAGCATAAAGATAGAAAAGAATCAAATGGGGAAGGGGCAAAGGGAAACAGGTTTAATAATTGAGGAAAATCTCATTTGAGCAAAGGCTAATTCATGAGCACACGGAGCTTCATCTGGTTCCATGCAAAAGCTGCAAATGTGGTTGGAAGGGAGGAGAACAGCTGTGCCTGCCAGATGTAGATTATCCATCTAGACTAGATCCAGGCAAAACCTGAGCCTAGGATGGAGGGACTTAGCTCTCAAAGGCATACAAACAAGCAGGCAGAGCTAAAGCAGCTTTAAGCTGCCAATCCAGTTCAGAAAATACCTATTTCCCATTTGATTGCCCTAGTGCTGAGAATTCATCTGTTTCCAGCACAAGTAAACCTGGTTTTACTTCATGTGGGGGGACTTTGTCCCTAAAGTAGAACCTGTCCATGGGAACACTCTTGCCATGCCATGCCATGGGTAAATTCAGTCATTTCAGCTCTGTTTTTACCATAGTTCTGAGCTACACTGATCTCTGTGAATTGACACTTCCATGTTTGGGACAGCACAGTTTCTTTGCTGGTTTCTCCCATATTTCTGTGCCAGTCAGTCCTTAGTACAGAGACTAGAAAGTAGTTTCTGTTAGTCCTCTGAGTGCCAATGTGGTAGGTGAACACCCAATGCACAAACAAATGCTAGACCTAAAGGGAAGTATAATCCATACCTGTGACTTGCACTCAGATATATTTAAATGTATTCTGAATTTATTATTTTCTATCTTGGGCTGCATTCCTTGCTCAGTACTATTTGCTCCTTGTAGTAAATCCACACCCAGCAGGGATGAAGGAAAGAAAACCAGCCACAGGAGACAACCAACAGCACAGAAGTGACTGAGGCCAGTTCTAGGGAGAAGCAAGTCCTGGGAAGCTTAATGCTCCTGGGCAGGCTCTGGGGATCTTATGGACCCTGCTGACCTGGCAGACCCTGGAGCAGATCCCTGGGGGCAGTGCTGGCGTTGTTTTTGCTTCCCCCCTTTAAAAAGTTTGCAAGTAAAGGCCTTGTGATGAAGGCAACATCATTTTTTAGTGCGATCTCCCTAAAAGCAGAACAAAATTTCTTCAGCTTTGTAATTCAAAAGTATTTTAATTCTATAATGGCATTTATTCTTCAGGCTGTGAATTGACCATAAATAGTTCTCAGCAAGATTTTGCTGTTGGGATCGTGGTATTTATTACAGACAAGTCAGATAAAGTACCTCAGGCTAGACTGCAGCTCTTTTGGTCTCTGTTCATGGCAGTGAGGAGTCTGGGAGGGCCTGAGGAGATCTCCCCCCCCACCAAAACACATCACAGCTTTCCACACTGCTTCCTCGCTGCCTTGGCAGCATGGCAGGGCTGGGAGAAGGAGAGGGAAGGGCTTGGGCACACCACAGACTGTAAACCTGCACCCCAGGAAGGCTGACAGCTTTGGGGACTTAGGAGCACACATGCCAATGCGCCAATGGAGCTCAGCATATTGCACAACCTCTGAATAAATGCATAAAATAATCACAGTCACTGCTTCAAGGCACCCATATTTACAGGCATCTAAAAATAATAGTGACTAAAGCAAACTGCCTTGAGTTGAGACAGTGTTCAACATTGTGGTGCGCACACCATGGATAAAAGAATCCTCAGTTCTTGGAATTCAGTGGTCAAACACTTCTTTGCAGCATTTTAAAGTTAATAATGTTCTTTATGCTCAAAAGCAGGTGTACTTGATTTTGCTGAACAATAATTTTGACACCTGTATGCACTAACTCATCTTTAGCCAGTCCCACCAGTGAGATCTGTGGGGTGGGATCATTTTTTGGTCACAGAAATAATTGCCTGAGTTTGATGTGGTACGTGTCACCACCTTTCACATCAAGAAAGGCACAGATCCCAACATCACTCAAGGCAAATCTGCCCTCTCTGATTTGAGTTTCCCATACACTTTATTAGTTTAAACAATTACAGTGAACATAACCTCACAGAAGAAGCCATGGCACAGCGCATGAGAAAACAGCTGAACTGTTTGTCTCCAGGGACCAAACCCTAAGACACTTTGCAGGCAGGTATTGGCTTGAAGACTGATGCACCAGGATAAAAGTTTCCCTGTACAGGATAATTTTATTGGAAGCAAAGCAGCCCAAGAGCCAACTCATCCACCAGTAATGTTGTCATTTCTTGTTACTAGGAGAAAATATATCCCAATGATTACCAGTGTGAGTGTCTAGTGCTTATTAAAAATAAATCCCATTCATTCTGGTCTAGTCAAGAACTTTCTGAAATTCTTTTGCTGCAAAAGGGTGACTGACGTGGGATGCAGAATGCTCCTATTTTTAGCTTTGTAGCTAAACTTGCCAATCTTTGAAGAGCATTGATACGAACCACAAACAGCTGGATCTTCCGTCAGCAAAAGGGGAAAGTAGGTGGTGTGTAGTCATTGAATTAAGGAGCTTCATTGCTGCCCATGATCACTGATTGCATATTATCTAATGGCAGAAGAAGAGATAGTTAACATCTGACAGTTTCAATTTCAAGTATTTTTAGGAGACGCATCAATTGAAGCACTGATTAGACAGAAGTGGACCAAAACCATCAGTTGATTGCTTTTAGACATTACAATCTATTTTTAAAAAGAATGAAAAGTCTATAAATTTATTCAGCTGCAATTTCCGTCTGCTCGCATGTTGTGATCTTGCTCTGTTTTGCAAACACCAAAGGAAACTGATTTATGTCAAAGGACCAACCCTCTTTTCCCCCCTATATGAATAGTTCCTGTAGCTGATTTCTACTGGGAAAGAGAAATATCTTTTATTTCTGTTCTGTGTGTAGACACAGTTTAGAGCAATTAGCTGCAATTAGGATACTTCAGATTATTGTCTGTTCTCCTTACAGGTCAAGAAAAGTAGCCCAGCAAGCTCTGTTTTGAAAGAGACATTAAGAACATGTCCAAAGCAGTGTCTACAGCTGGGTTCAAGTGCTGAATTTCCAAGGTCTTTCTCTGGGAAGGAAATGGTGATTGATACTAATGCCTGGACACATTTATCACAATGGGTATTTTCTTGACTGCCTATTCAAACAACACCTCTGACACCGTTTCCAGCCACCACCCCCAAGGCTCACAGCAGATGTTTGTTTGATGGCCTCTCATCTCCACTGTTATTTGGAAAGTCCATTTGGAAATAATACCTCTATTTGCAACCACAGAAAGCCAAGGCAACATTATCAAAATCATTTACCCTGGGCAATCCAAATGGAAGCCCTGAGGGGGAAGAATATGTAACCACCACAACCATTAGAACTATTTTGGGAAAGTGCTAGGAAATAAATGTATTCATCTTCTGAAGATCCCTTTGTCTCTCCTTCCTGACACTGCTAATATATTTTCAGTGTTGCTGGGTGTCCAAACATGCAAACACTGGATGTTTTTAGTGTTGTGTCATTGTAGCTGCTGCTGTGGTGTTTCATTCAGTAAGGCTACTTTGGCGTGTTGGAACAGGAAAATGGTTTAAAACATGATGTTGGTCTGGTTTTAATGGTCTGTTAAGATAACCCCAGGTCCTTACTCTTTTCAGAGTGTCTGAAACTGTGCCTGAAACTGAAGCATGAGAACTGGGTTTGAACAAATATTTAATAAACGGGGGACTGACATGGTTTCCTTGACCATCACGAAGAAAGATTTTAGGTACCAGGGGCTCTCCATTTGATTTAATGTCTGAGTCACTGCTCAAGCTAAATAGTCATTTAACCTTGACACAGCTCAGCTTAAACTTGCCCGTGTAAGTGGGAGAAAAATGGTTCAACAGGGGACTTCAGTGTGCTTTCAGCACAACTTGACCTTCTCTCCACCTGTGTGACCTGTGAAAGTCAGGGTGCTGTCAGCTGGACCACAACTTCAGCATATCTGTGCTGTCAGGAGAGAGCTGATCCATAACAGTATTTGGCTCTTAAATGCTGCCTTTCAGCCAAAATGTTTCTCTGTAACCTGTAAGATTCATTAGCGCTAGTCAAAGACTTACTCTCCTATTGTCGATTCTTTATTCCACAAAACTAAAATAAGGTTTTAGGGAAGGAAGATAGTTTTTATTTTTTCCCTTGGACTTCATTGAAAAGCTTTGGATTTTCATTGCCAAAAATGAGAAATAATAATAATAACAATAATAAAATCTGGCTTGTGTGATTTTTTATTACAAACAGCCCAAACATTTATACAGAAACAGGAATTTTCTTGCAAACAGCATCTGTTCTACCCAAGGTTTCTTTTAGGCTTGATAAGCTTTCAGGACAGCTCTAATTCTTATTTCTGCCATACCAATAGGACATCTGGGGTTCAGACAAATGAGGTCTGGTGGCAGAGCCCCAAAGTGTCCTGTTCCCTGATATCCACTCTCATGACTGAGCCTGTCGTCCATTCCCATCCCTCTGCAGGAAGAATGACATCCATCAGTGCTCCCAAGACAGCTCCAATATTGGGAATAGTCTTTATTCTTGGAATAGAGAACCAGCCTCATGATAGTATATCTGCTGAAAAATGCTGATGCTGCTTGGTTTTAAACATCCTCTGGAAAGATTCTGCTGCAGACCAAGCTGTTGAGACTGTGAGGAATATTATTTATTATTAATCATGTGTTTCTCTTCTGCTGCTGTCTACTGAACACTTCCTTTAAGAAGGGATGCAGAGGAGAGGGGAATGTAAATGTTACTGAAGCCTTCCTGTCCCCCATCAGAGAAATGGAACTTGGCAATCAGAGTCCTTTTAACACAGTCAGTGGGCATTTTAAATAGCAGTTGGGCTTAACTGGAACACATCATGCTCCAGAACCTGTGCAAACATTAGACCCTATCTGCCTGTTGTATAAATTTCCTCTTTGAGGGGCACCAGGAAGGGTCTATTTTCATACTCTCTCCTGCTGCTTTACCTACCCTGGGTTTTCCATAGAAGTGTATTTTGTGCTTTGAGGTGATTTATTGCTGTGGCTTCCTCAGCCTCATTTGAATCAGGATTTAAATAATTGGATTTCCAATCTTTTCTTCCTATTTGCACTGCTGTTACATGCAAAAGCAAGCAGCTTTTGTAGGACATGGGGCCTGTCACAGCTAGGAAAGAACATATTTTGAATATGATAATCTCTAATTTTGCAAATTTTGTTAATTTACAAGGATTACAGGTTTTGGATTGTTGCTGGTTAGTGAATGCATCCGGGGAAAGATGAGTGCTCCAAAAAACTGAGACAGCTGTTCTTTATGTGTGTGTTTTCAGTGGGACTTGCCAGCAAGCTGTGCCAGCTCATTATGGTACATAATATGATATATACATGGTAATATATATACTTCAATATTATTGCCTCAGGAATATTGACTAAAGACTTCCCTTTCTCTTGGACTGGTAATCTCTACATATATTTTCTGCAGGTTCCAAGGCTTGTTATTCCGCCTCTTCCTAATTTATTGAACCAATGTAAAGCTTCAAGTGTCTGCATCACATTGTGGATGAATTTCGTTAAAAATTGCAAGGATAAGTTTAATTTTATATGATCAGTCGTAGACCAGGTGCCACAGCAGAAAATGTATTGCAGGGATTTGCATGAGTATATGGGAGTCACAAAAACATGTTCTTTGCCCAGATTTGATGCTGTTTTTACCTGGGGAAGTGGGACCTTAGAAGAAATGTGAGGAACCAGGTTCCATCATGTTGTTAGGAATTAGGAGAGTGCTTGGCTCCCAGAAGAGAAGTCACAGGCCAAAGCTGGGTTCAGGTGCCCTGTTTGAACATGAGCAGACTAGAGGCAGGTCAGGTAGGGCTGGCGCTGCTCCTGCAAGAAAAGACAGGAATGGTCCAAGCAGAGTTTCCTGGAGCAATTGTATGGCTGCAACAGTCACTTCTGCTAGAAAACACCAAGCTGCTTTGAGGAGAGTGTGCCTTAGACCCTTAACTCCTTCAGAAAATGGCTTCTTTAGCTAATTCTAGCTTCCTATTTGGTTTAGACTCTAAAGTTTGGGCATGTTCCCTTTTCTCTTAGGAAATGTCTGTGAAGGTATCCACAAACTTTATCATCCCTCTGCATTCTTGGCCTATTTAAAGGGACTAGAGAAAAGAAAAAGAAAAGGTAACAATTTAGAATTTAGTAATCCTGGAGGTATATTGAGAGACTGATCTGGACTGCAGTCATCCATCCTCCCTTGCTATTGAATTAACTCACTGTATGTACCCAGTGCATATAACAAATAATGAGAGCTCATGCTCAATTCACAAACAATTGCAGAGAAGCCTCCAGGTTGTTCCCAGTGCCAACATACATCATGCCAGGGAATGTTCTGCAGTGAAATTGTATATCACAGACCTTCCCTGTAGGACCACAGTGCCCGGCTCTACTCTGTTTCCTTTAAAAAATACAAACCATGGATTCATGTTTTTGTAGCATAACAGGCACTCCTCCCTGGGTCTTGGAAGTGCAAGAGCTGGAAGTGAATGCTGGTGTAAGAGACACACGGCCTCCAAAAATAACTTTCCTATGCATTTGGGCTCTCCCTATTGCAATGATGTGATCTTGGACACCTTTCCATGAGGACTCGTGAGCCCTGGGAACACCTGAATAGCACAGGAAATAAGGAGCTTGTGTGTGCTCTCAGAGCTCAATCTTTGCAGCTGGTTCTGTGAGGAGAGGCTGGGCAAGAGCAGGGGCTTGTGAGCCTTGAGCAATGCCTGCTGTTATTTTGAAGTTAAACGTAGTTGTCAATACACTTTGGGAATGACACTGATGCATGGGCATGGCATGGAAGTGAGGACTGAGAAAATTACAGATATCAATGAGTTTATACTGTGTTATTAATCACCTAGCAAGTAGTACAGCCTAAGAAGTGCCTGTAACTTGTACAGGACCTAGCATGGTGTCAGGGTCTTTCAGGTAAGAATACCCAGGAGAGCATGGTGATAACATGATATGCTGGACTGGGTTGGTTTTATTTTTGGAGTTTTGTTTGTTTGTTTGTTTGTTTGGTGGTTTGGGGTTTTTTGCTTGGTTTTTTGGTTTGGTTTGGTTTTTTGGTTTTGGTTTTTTTTGTTTGTTTTAGTTTTCGGGTTTTTTTAGGTTTGAGGATGGGTTTTGTTTGTTTATTTTTTTTTTCTCTTTCTTGTCAATGATGATAGATTATCTATTTATTGCCTCATCTGGAAGGCATTTATAATGATCAGTGTCAATATTTATGATGAAATAAAGCACTCTAAAATGTGTTTTCACTGAGACTATTTTTCACCTGGCATTAATTCACTGAGTGCATAATTCTGTCAGATGTGTTAGCCAAGAATAAACTCAGGCCCCAATGTAGGGCTAAGGATGTTTAATGTATCTTGACAGTCATTAAGTAGTTGGTAAAGGACTAGCAACGAATTCATTATTCTCCTTATGAATCAATTCCTATTTGTAGCAAACTATCAAAAATTCCACATTATAATATGGAGATTGAGATCATACATAATGGTTCTTTCACCAGAGGCAGCCATGAAAGGACTGGTGAGACTAGGACAAATTACAGTTAATGATAGACTCTTTCTCAGAGAATTAAACACTTTAATTGGTCAATCAGGTTGGCCATTTGAGAAAGGAAGACTTGTGATTATGTGAAAGCCTGCCTGCTGTACTTTGGCAGCCTTATGGGCCTCTGGCAGTTTTTCATCAGGATTTAGATTCGGCATCATGTTTTAATCCTCACAGCTACACCTAGCCAAGAATGAAAGCTGCTTCTTGACCTGGTGGGGTTTTGGGGTTCCTTTGGAGGAATGAAGTTGGTAGATCAAGATTTTGGTATTGATGCACTGCTGTCTTGGGGTATGATTCATTCTTGACTTCTATGTATCAGCTGGAATGTCTTTTGAAGGCTTAAGTGAGATGTGATACCCAGACCCTTCTGCTTAAGGGTGAATTTCACCTTCTCTGTAAATATATCAGTGGCATCAGTTCCTTGTGAGTTCTGCTGCAGCACTGAAGTCAGGGATGTCAGGGTGGCAGCACTCGCTAGCAGTGCTTGAAGACATAGGTTTTGTTCTATATTCTTATTTTTCAGGTGAGAGTAAGCTTGCATCTTGCATGTAATTCACAAGAGATCGCTGAACATTAGCTGAAGACTCAGTATGAGCAACAATTCATTCCGTGTGTTCCTGGGGAAAACCTTTCTCCACTCTACCTCAGCTGGCCTCCAGTTGAACATCAAGATAACTCCATGTAGTGTTCTGCCTTGCAAGTTCAGTTTGTCTTTTGTTCAGAGAAGAGTTTCTCTCTCAGTCTGTGTTTTACCAGTCTGCTCTCTACACTGCCCTGGTTCTCTAGGCTTTGAGGTGCTAATGTTGTGTTGTGAGCGCTTTTAACAGCCTGTGTTACAACATCTGTAACAAAGCACCATTGTGCAGGTTTCTGGGTGTCCCACATGAATCAATGAGCTGGAGCAGCTGTTCTACATCAGAGAAAGCTCTGCCTTCTCTCCTCTGGAGACTTTCATATTAGAAGTGAGGTAGGATTTTGTTCAAAGAGAAACAAGACTCTACCTTGCAGCAGAGAGCAGTTCTTGCTTGATGATTGTAGGGAACATGATGTGCTTTAGGCCTGGCTAGTTACTGCTAGCAGTGATTGCACGACACCAGTGAAAGTTCATGTTGCAGGCTTTGTGCTGTGCTTGTTCAGAGAGCTTAATAAGTGTGCTTTTGAAGCACGAGGGAGACTCAGCTTTTCCCCACATGGGAAGGAAGAATGAGAGAGGGCTGCTTTGGGGGCACCACAGAAGTCTCTGTGCTGAGCTAAGCAATCTCATCCTTAGTTGGGGTCACAGCCCAGTCTCCAGTTGTGGATTAGGGGGCATAGGACTGTTTTGGGCCAAGCATGGAAGGCTGCAGCAAAGCGATGCAGTGAAATATAAAACCTCACAGCTTGGATAGTTTAGGTGTCAGGAGAGAAAGAGGAGCTGGACTTTACACCCCATCAGTCACACGACTTGCCATGGTGGGACTGGGGCTGAGCGCTGTGAAGGCAGCAGGTGTTGTCCTCGTGCTTAACTTTGTTATGTTATCCTCTGGGATTGATCAACGGCCACACATCCTCACTTTCCCCAGGCAGATGAGTCCTTCATCCAGCACTCAAACCATTTAGAAAATGAAGTGTTTGTGGGTCCTGACAAAAAGCAGTCACTGGTGGCCAGCAAAGAAAAGCCATCAGTGGCCACAACAAAACCCTGGAGATAACCTGTACCAAACCAGCTCTGTTCTCTGCTGCCTTTTACAGAGGACAACCCACTGTTTCCTACAGACTGTCATTTCTTTCCTCCCCCTACAGAGAAGTCTTCTTTCAGCTAAGCAGAGCAATTATGAGGGCAGGTCACCCTGAACCATGCCAGGACCATGAGGAGAGGGCACACCCTGAGATGATAAATGTTGCTGTAGCATGGCTGCAGTTACACCTGGGGCAGCAGCTCTCAGGGAGTGAGGGGGACTTCTTGTAGGGGATAAACCCATGTCCCCACACCAGAGGAATCCCAGCCCATCACTGGATAAAGCTGGATTTTGTGCATACTCAGGGTGGAGGAGCTCTGGCAAGCAATGAAGGCATCGCAACCTCACTCAGGGCAGGTGGCGTGAAACCTGTGGAGGCTGAGGGGTTGAAGGGGAGCCTCTGCGTGGCTGGATTTTGCCTGGAAAAGAGTGTAGGCAGCAAAACAGGGACATCATGATGCCCTGAAGAAGGTAAGAAACCAACCTTGTCGGTGCTGAAACTGAACAAGAACCACTGGCCAGCTGAAGAGCCCTGTGTCTGCCCTTGCCCAGACCGAGTCAGCCATGCTGCCCTTAAAATCTGGCCAGTTGCCTGGTTGCCAACCAGTCTGAGTCTCCTGAAGAAGGAATCTGCCTCCTCTGCCTCATTCCAGAGGACAGTCACAGCTGCCCCGTGTCCCTGGAGCCCTCTTTCCTAGGGGGAAGTGCAGGCAGCAGCCTGGCAGTGCAAACAAGCAGTGAGCAGCAGGGCTGTGCCATTGCCCCCAGCAATGGTGCCTCTGCTTTGCTCCAGCCTTTAATTCCAGTCCCTTTGGGAGCTCAGGTTTGCTTAGGTACAAGAGGGTTTGTTGAAATTCACCACAGCTTATTCGCTGAACACATTACAAATATTATTAAATTAAATGTAAATGCTTTGGAAGTACCAGCCAGTATAGTACAGTAAATGCCAGCCAGTGTTTTTATCTCTCCTGCTTTGCTTAGGCATACAGGAGAGGGGAGCTGGCTCATGGCAGGGTTCTCAGGAGTCTCCAAGCTTTTAGTGTTCTGGCATTTAATACCCACAACCACACTTCTCATATTCAGCTGACAAACTGGCCCTGCACCAAGGGAGTCCATGTTTATTCAAAATATCCCAGCCTTGTTCATTATTGTGACAAATCGATACTCTAGGCTTGCTGCCAGCTTGAAAGACTGGGTTCCTGATCAGCAAACTTTGACGACAATCAATTCAATATAACTTGCTATATTAGCAGATGAAATGGGAATGAGCCCCAGGGAGATGAAAAGCCAGTAGAACTTCTGTTAACAATTAGGCAAAACTGCTGCCTTCATGTGTGCATTTGCATGAGCAAAAGCTTTTTGATGCACTGGGCCTTCACCTTCCGTCCTTCCTCCATAAGAGATGCACCTAACAACTCTGACCTTTTGGCTTTGCCTATTAAGAATATGTCACTGCTGTACCTTAGGATATGTTTGAGAACTCCTCATTTTTTCCCTGTAAAACACAAATCCTTCTTTGGGCTTTAGAAAGCAAATTATTTGTAGAACTGTTCTATGTCTTCAGAAAGTACAGGAGCAGCCATAAGGTCATGATGGTCTCAGTTACATACTGTGCTAGAAAATGGAGGGGGTGTCCAGGCGAATTGTTTTCAGAGGTCTCACATGTTTTGAACTTGTTCTCCTCATTGTATTTGTCTCTTCTCATCCCTTTTTGCTGTTAGTTCACTGTTTTTCCTGCCCAGCTGGAAGCAGTTCCCCACAGATGTCCATTGCCATGCAATGATCCCGGTAAAGAAAATGTTATATTGTCTTCTTCTTCCCCACTGTGGCAAGCAGGAAGTTTGGCAGATGATGTTTCCTGACAGGAAGCTGATGCAGGGCATAGGAATCTCTGTTATCTCAAACCACCAAGCAATGCAATTTAACATGAAACTACTTTGGTGTGATCGACTCCAATTGTTATTCATAGCTTGGTCTCACATTTGCATTGTTATCTAGGAATGAAATTGTCACATCTCTGTCCCATGTAAGATTTGTGATTGCCTTGCAAGCTGGAGAATCAATTTAAATTGGAGGTCCCAGTTAATAGTGTACAAGATAATCGGTCTCACATGGCTGTTCTCAGAGATATTAAGGAAATTATCAGAGAAATACAAATACCATGTGACATGATTAGCATCATACAGAAGGATTTGGAATCAGCACAGTGTCTTTGGTATCTACCTGGCAATTATTACTATGATTCCCTGGTTTAATTACATTTATACCTGCAAGATTACAAGATAATTATACTTGAATTTATTGCAGGAAACTAGAAATTGCATGGTTTGTTAACAACAGACAAGTAGAATATAATTGGCAAATACGACATGGTTATTTGTGCAACATCTGAGAGCGCATATTATTACTTCAAAGATCCAAGATTGTTGTGTGAGAGGCAAGCATGAACCCCAGCCAGTTTAGCACCTGATAAAAGGAAAGCAAAACACCAAGGAAAAAACTGCATTGTAAAGCAACCTGGCAGTTCTCCAGGGCTGGAAGCAAAATCTTAAAAATTAGGGTTTAGAAATGTATTTCTAAATATAACCCTATTTCCCTTTCTATTTGTGATTTTTTTTGTTTTTTTCTGGGCTGGGGTGCCAACAAGCATTTTTACCTTTTGCATATACTGTAGGCTTGACTACAAAGTATCTTCTGTGATTGCAGCCAGCTGGCCTTTGATGACCTGAGCAGTTTCCATGTGAAAGAGAGGGATGTAAATCTGGCCACCTTATTCTTTGAGTTCAGGGGAAGATAATACATTCTGATGGATAGGGCCCAGAACAGAACACACGTGCATGCGATTTTTTTACCCTGCCCCTGGAGGTATTGCCTTTTGCCTCCTGCAGACAGATGCTCTCTCTTTGTTGAGACCCTGCCTAGCACACAGCCTCTCCAAGCTCAGTTAAGCCTTCTGGGCACAGGCAAAGCCTGGGAAGGTTAATAAGGATGCAGTGGGAACCGAGTCAGTGATGGGGATGTTTTTCTCAGTTAATTGGCAGTAGCAGTGAACCATGTACCCCAGGGCTGCATCCTTCAGACACTGATCAGGCAGGTTTTGCTCCAGAGTCAGGGGGCATTTGGTCTTAGTGACACATGAAGGATTCAGCTCAGCTCCTGTAGAATCAACAGCACTGGTGTGATACAAAAACGTCACTCATTTGAGACTCCAGCCAACACCTGGGCTGGGACACCAGCAGTTTTGTCTAGGAGTTGCCTTGTACCTACTGTGCTTTTCTAGGTAAATATGAAATTCTTGCCGTTGGCTTTTTGTTCCTTGCATACTTATAAAAAAAATAAAATAAAAGATCAAAAGCCTCTTGAAACTCATAAGCCTTTTCCTTGCCAACTCTAGTCATCTAGAGTCGCCTCCAGGTTTGCTGAATGTCCTGGGACTTCAAGAACATCGAGTAGGGTGTTAAAGTATCCAGTATCAGCATAACCCCAGGCATTTCTACACATCCTGAGCTTTCTGGAGGCATCAGGTGTGAGTATTCCCTAGTGCTTGTGTGCAATAACAGCAATTTCACTGTGTGATGGCACTCTGCAGCATTTGGAAAGAATTGTTTTCACAATGGCAATGTTTCATTTCACCTAGAAATCTTGAAAGAGTTTCAAATATATTTAAGCTTTGTGGCTAGGCACCAAGTGGATAAGCAGTTCTACTCCTACTGAGAGGACTTAAGAGTAGGGGTACCAGGAAAATGAAGAATTTAGTTCGGTACACAGACAGTGTTAAGAATAACAGAAATGAAGAATTATGAATGCTTTGCTGTACAAGAACAAGGCTAGAAACAAATTCTCCTACAGCAGAGCTCAGTGGAAGATAAATTATGATTATGTTACAAAACAGAGATTTTTTTTGTCCAAAAGTGTTTGAAGAAACCAGATGACTTCTGAGAAAAATGTCTCCTTATTTGAAAACACTTTTTTCCCCCTTCAGAAAAAGAAGCACAATAGGGATTTAATCAAACCCTACCTAGTGAACTTTACTTGCCTCTGCAGCACCTTCAGCATCTGAATCACTCCTTTAGTTAGATATTCTATAAGCAATGGGCTGTGTTACACAATACGGTTGTCTTTTCGCAGCATGTATTCAACCATGCCACTGAAATTGGGAAAGATCTTGGGCCAAAATGTGTGATCCTCGGGCTAATATTGTACATAGTTTTTTTTTCCTTAATTCCTAAAGTTTCCATTCATTAAAATTAAACAAGCAGCAGTTTTTAATCTTCAGTGACAATGTATAACTTGTTTATATTGTGACCGTCTCTCTGCTACTCCCCAAAAGAAGAGCTTGAGTCTGGTAAGAGAGGACTCAGTCCTTGCTGAATTGAGGTTCAGTGTAACTACATTTCTTCAGAAGTTTAGGCTGGGGCTGCCACCCTGCAGCAAGTAGTTTGCTTACCAGAAGTTGAGCCAGGAAGTCAAAAGCCTCCTCCAGAGTCACTTTAGGGACACTGCCCCCCAGCACTGGTTTCAGAGAGGAGGAAAACAATGGCTCACGATCTTTTCAGAGCAAAGGAGCGGTGACTTAAGAGGGTCCTAATGCAAACAACGATTTTCCTCTCAGCCAAGTGGGCGCTTCCAGCAGATTTGTTAAGAAACAAAGAAGGGAGGACCTAAGTCTGTTTGCACCCACTTTGTTTTCTTTTATTCTTTGTCTCCTTGCACAGTCATATTGGTGAATTTTAAAAGAACGGCAAAGACTGCTGCTTTTGCAGCACATCTATTTTATAAATCATCGAAACTAACCTGCAGGCTAACAGAGCTGCACAAGGCTCACCGAGCTGAGGGCTGGAAAGCCTTGCTGAGTGACATCCTGCTTTCCCCGACACAGGATGCAAAAGAAGCAGGGATGCAGGAAGGTGACAGAGAGCTGCTTATCCTGCCCCTTGCCACCATGACAGACCCAAATTAGGGTATCTGAAAGATAAAGCAACACTGGTCACACAATGCCTGCTCCACTCCCCAATGCTAGTGATTTGTGCTTTCACATTATTCACTGGAATTGATTCCCTGAAAAAAACCCCCAAAACAAACACAAACCCCAAACCACATGCACAAACAAAACCAACATCAGTTTATTTCTCCTAATCCTCCTCCCCAAACATCAGGCACAAGAAAGAGATTTTCCAGCGAGTGAAATTACAGGACCAAGTACTACAACTCCAGCACCAGGTGGAAGTTCAAAGAGGTAATTGCTTACAGGTCCAAAAAGTAACCTTGCCCTTAAAACAGGCATCTTCAGTGTCTCCTGATCAAGCTGTTATTGCCACATTGAATCGCCCCAAACGGGCCAGGAGACACTTCAGAGACAGAGTCAGAGAAGTGGGTATTTGCTTTATTCGGCGTGCCGGGTGTGGGGGATCGCTCCTCCAACACACACACCTGTGCTCCCTACAACACAGTGTTAAGGGTTAAAACATGAATATTCATCACATTCCCTGGGACAGGTGTGGTTATACAAATTATTTCTCGGAAGTCACTTAGTATCATTAGCATACGTGCCACGCATGCCTTGTGTGTCCTGGTGGTCGCATTGAAGAAGGCTTCTCCTCTTCATCGGGGTCTTTGTGATGAAGATAAGTAGTCTTCCTCACAATGCACTTCTCACCTTTTCTCCCTGGGGCATGCGTAGTCCTTTGAGGAATGATTCAGCGGTTTCTGAGATGATCCTTGTCCCCTCTATCTTGACAAGATTAGGGCGAATCTGGCTTCTTAGGTTTTGGAATTAACATTTGCTGTCGGAATTAACATTTGCTGTCTCTTAATAACTAACTGTGCTTACATGAGTTAGCTATTGACCACTCCTCCTTCAACATAGCTGACTTTCCTTCAAAAGCAGATGAGCACAGACTGATAGAACTAAACTGCTGCAGTGGTGCTAGAGAGTGTTTGAATGGCCACACTCTTAAATGCTGAGGTACAAGACAGTCCCCAGAGTGCACAATTTTGCTCGAAGCTTTCTCACCATTTTTGTCAGCTGCACCTCTGTACTACCGGGTCTCACTAAGCCATCTTTGGTGCTGACTGGCCCAAATTCAGCCGTTGTGCCTAATTGCTAAGCAGCCACACCTGTTGAGGCACCTGGTAAAGATTAATTTTTCCTCCCCTGTACTTGGCTAAGCAGTGCTGTCTTTGAGGTAGAGAGAGTCAGCAGCCTCTGTCTGGTCCTGATGTGAAGCTGCTTTTTTCGGATGTTTTCTCTGTGAGTATGTCACACTTTAATAACACTGGTGATATCAGATATGGAATGATTTTGCCTGAGTGTAAAGTTGCTCTTACTTTGTGCACTTACTTGTAGAGGTGTGCTTGTGCAGTGGGTAGGTGCCTTGTGTCAGAGGGCATGTGCTGACACTTCTGAATTTTGTTTGTGGGTGACTTGTCACAGGTCCTTTACAGAAAGGATATATAAATAAGCTTTGAATAAATATCTTTTGAATAGACATAGTTCAAGATGACTTAACACTATATGTAGAATTCAGCTTTACTTGGAGTGCACGTGTTCTTACTGCAGGAAGGAGGAAAATTGTCAGGGCTGGGGGAAGTGTTGCTCTCTAGATCCAGGCCCTTTCATTCAAGGGCACTTCTTTAGCTGCTTTTCTGGAGTTCTCCAAGTGCTAAGGAAGCCATGGCTCCAGTGGCTGCCCTAGGCACGCAGCTCTGCTTCTGTGTGAACTTAAACAAACTCTTTTACTCTGTAAATTGCTGTCTGAAAGGGAAAAACGGAGACCTCCATTCTGATGCTTTGAAGTTCCTTCACTGCTAAAATGAGCACTTAAAGAGCCTTAGCACTTTCTTCTTCTCAGGAGTGGATTGCTTGTGGCTCTATTTCTTTTAATAAATTGAGTGGCCCAGTAGGAACTGACTTGCAGCACTAAGTAGCTGTTGCTTAGGACCTGAAATCCACAGTATATGTATTTTGGGCTACTCTTAGCCTCATCCAGCAGGCTGGATGTCCCTTAATAAGCAATGGGATGATCACTGGCAGTAAATGGAGCTGATCATTCTGTTCAGCTGAACTTGGAAGGAATCTTCTCTGTGTGCTCTCAGCCTCTCTGTGTTATCAGCTAATGCCACAGTGAGGGGGGTGATGGGAAACCTGCTTTTTTGGGAGCATATAATCTGTTCTGGCCACATCTAATATAGATTGACCTTTATGGCCAGCATGCAGTATTACTTCCCCGGAGCCCACCTGCTGATGAGGGTAAAATAATGCTGGACTTTGAGCTGGTAAAAGGTGAAAATCTCTTTTTCACTCATTGATTCAAAATGTCTGCAGGCCCCTGTATCTTTAGTGGGTTTGACTGCAGTGGTTGCTAAGGGAAGAGGGGGGCGTTCTCTCTGAGGAAAATGAGAAAGCAAATTGTTTGAACAACCTGAAGTGCAGGCAGGAAAATCCAATGTATTATCGTAGTGAATTCAGTCATTTGGTTTGGAAGGTGATGTGGCGCTTAATTAATTAGTGTTTGCTAAGTGTTTTAAAATTCTGTGAAGAAGTTACCTGAGATTTGTAGAGCTTGCTAATGGCCTTATGCTGTAAGCTTTCAGGGCTAGATTATTATTTAAACTGAGTGCTAGAGCTGTTTCATTAACGGGTCTGTCAGCACTTATGTTATTTAAAAGTGTTTTAATATCAATTCTTGTTCCTGGTGAGCATGGTGGGAATGCTTCCACCTGGACTGATGACTTCCCACCCCACAGGACTGAGGAGTGTTTAAGCTCTTGTTAGTCCTGGAACTGCCTTTATCAATCTAGTAAATGAGAAGAACTTCTTCCCTGCTGAGATTTTTGGTTGTGGTCAGTTAACTTGCCACATCTGAGGCACAGGAGCTGAAGGTGGAGAGACAATGGGAGAGGATGAAGAGAGTTGAGACAATGTAGTATTGGTTTTTGTTTGGTTGGTTTTTTTTTAAGAAAATACACACAAGGATGAAATCCTGAGGTCAAGGGGAAATGAAAGAGAGGTCCTTGGAATGTCAACAAGTCAAGCTGCAAATACTGTGACAAAAACTGTGTACTTGGAACTATTTGAGTTGGAATGAGTATTGCCAGGCTCAGGTTTTCCAGGCTTCCTCCTGAAACATCAGGGTTAACTTTTCCATTTAGTCTGCTTTTGTTTTTCTGATGAAACCACTAAAATAACAATTTGCCAAGAGAAATCTTTCCTGTGCGTGAATTCAAAAAGAACAAGCAAAGCATAAATTAGCATTTGTATTAGAGAGACACTCGAGAGAATGGCGTCAAAGTCACAAGACAAAAAGCCCTGTGTGTGTTTTGGTGGTCACCTTGCTGATCCATAAGACACTCTTGACACTGACAATGAAAGCCCAACAAAAGGAGAAGGAGTGGTTCTATGTTTAGGTTTCTCACTTTGCCCTCTAGAGATCTGAGTATTTCCCTCCATCTCTTTATCCTTGGGCAAGCAAGAACAGCTTTATAGCACAGCTGGGAAGGGAAAAACCAATTTCGAGGCCATGAGTTCTCATTGGTAGGTGAATGTTGATGACTTCTGCAAGAAATGAAGGTCATGGAAAGCGATGTTGACCCGAGTACTCACGCGAGTGTTTTGTAAGCTGTTTTTAAAACACCATCGACTTCTTTGGAACAACGATGGCTCTGCTTTCCCCTTGTGCCTGGATGTGTGGCAGGGACTGACTTAGCCAGATGACAATGTGTGTTGTGCCCTGTATTTAGAGTATCTCTGTTTTCTGCCTAAAAGTGAGCTATTCCTTGACTTGGATGGTTGAAAACTAAAATAATAAGGTATTTGAATGCTCTGGTAATGGCTGTCACTTTGGTTCCTTGTGTGGACGGACAAGAGGCTGCTGGGAAGAAAATGTAAATATTTCTTACGGTCGTCTTGTGTCAGGGGAGGCTTTTCATTTAAAAATAAGTTCATTTGCCTTTTAAGATTACTCTAGCACAGCCTATGCACTATTTCTTTTTATTTATTTTCATTTTTATAGCCATTCACTTTAGGAGACTCTCTATGGGAGCAGTGCAGGAGTCATGTCAGTAACTGCTTAGGGGCTTTTTGGTTTTTTTTTTGTGTGTGACTTGTTTTGTGTTTGAGAACTCTTTCAATTGCACAAGGTGAGATGAGAGCCGAACTTGTTGATTAGGAAACCTATTGTTTTCTAGTAATGGGCACATAGGAATTCTGTTTCTGAATGCACATTGCAAAGGAGCTGATGCAGAGTGAGAAGGCTCCAGCCTCCCCTCAGAGGCACAGGACCTGTGCTAGTGCTAAAAGCAGGAGTGTTGGCTTTAACTTAACGATCTGAATGGGAACAGCAAAGGAAATGATCAGCATTTGCTGGGTTTAATACCTTGCACAAACACGGGGATATTAAAAGTACACAGAATAAAGAACCTGACAGAAGACTGCTGGAGTCTTCCTTCAGACAGGGGATAGAAGAGGAGTCTCGCTGTTCCTCAGTGTTGTATTGTCAATATAAACAGCCCTGGGAAGTCACTAGTTCAGCTCTTGTGAACACAGGACACCTTCATTCTGCTCTTCCACATCCTCTGTGCTAAAACCCATCAGTAACTGGTTTCACTACAGGTACCTTCAGGAGTAGAAACAAGGAGAACACGACTTCAGGCTGTGTGCAGAGTGAAGAAGCAGCACATGTGAAGGAAAGAGCTGATTGTTAACACTAATGTTGCAAGCTGCTAGATAAAATGGGAATGGTCTTTTGAAATACACTGCGTGTGAAAGTGGAACACAGAAAAATGGGGGAGTTGGGGTTCTGTGTGGTTTCTTTGTGGTTGTTTCTTTTCCCCCATTCTGTTGTGGACTTGGGCAGGAGCTGGCTCTGGCAGAGCCAGAGGGTTTCCTTCATCACTCCTGTTTCCGTAAGGTGTTCCACCTCTCTGTGACCCTTTCCTCTCCCTCTCCACCCCTTTTGGCATTTCCACAATACAACACAAAAGCAGAAGCACAGTTTTGTCCCTGGAGTCTGTCATTCTGCATCGAGGCAGAAGTATAGTTCTGAGACAACAAACTCTACTGCCTATGACCCGTTCAGGTGTTTTATCCTTACCTAGTGGAGGCATTCAGGGGAGTGAGGCTGGGGACTGCCTGCCACCTTGGAATGGGTGTCAACAAGGGTGTGGCTGCCTGGTGGGAGGTGCTCCAAATCCAAGGTGCTTGCTCTGTCTGGAGGAGGATAAAGCCCTTTGAGAGGAGCAATGAGAAATGGAAGGTTCTCAGTGACAGAAACAAAATTACTTGAGAGAAACAGCAGCCTGGTGCACTGGGACTGTGGCCATAAGCAGCAAGCCCAGTGGATTACTGGCAAAGCAAATAGCAGGGCATGGCTGCTGTAACCAGCCCTGCTGTCCTGAGGAGCAAAAACCCCTGGATAGCTGCCAGGAGAAAGTTTTGGCACCTGCACCAGGTTGACACAAAGTCCTGGCTGATTTGCAGCTGGAGGTGGGGGGTGAGCAGGGCAGGGTGGGATTTGCTTATTTTCTGTCTTTTCCTTAGTTGGTTTTCTTGGCTGTTCCTATGCATGTATAAACATTTCCTCCCTGTGTTCCCCTGCCTTTGTTGTTTCCTCTGGTGAATTAATGTTGCTGTTATTGGATGATGGGGTTTTTCCTCTTCTTTTTATTTTCAAACATGAAGTGAGGTGAATTAATGTGTGGGTGGAAAATGCCACAGGCAAGAAGCGTTTCCCTTGGCATGAAGGGGATGATCTTTGCCAATCTTCCTGAAGTCCTGTGCTGCTGGTTGAACTGTTCTTGTACCAAGCAGGGATGGACATAGATCAAAGCATATTGTGTTTTGTGCATGAGGGCCATGGTCAGAGCTAAAGTTTGATTTTTTAGAATGTATTTATTGCCTCTGTTGGCCCCTCATTCTGTAATGGCAGCACCTAGGGCTCTAGATCTGGATGCTGGGAGGTGTCCTGGATCCAAACCTCACAGACTTGGCTGTAGCATTAACTGATGTCACTCTGATGAGGAGTTTGCTCGCTCTTCTGCCTCCCCACAGCAGCTCTTGATGTATTAAGCAGGCTGCTGGAACCAGAGCCATGTGCATGATGTAACTGCCCAGCACATGTTGAGGAGCTCTGGGAATCTCATCAGTCAGAAAGTTTCAGCATGCCCTCTCCAGTGCTGATGCTGTTTTCCCCCTAGCCCTTCCTTGCAGAGGTGGGATTAGCTTCTGACACTACACAGAGCATTTAGGCTGTCTCTGAATCCCTGCTGGTGCCTGCTCTCACTCCGGAAGAGTGTTTCCATCTGAAGCATAAACTATTACCTGCAGTTTAGCCCCAGCTAAAGCTCTGAAGCAGCAGGAAAGAGCAATGATTCACCTTAGCCAGCTACTCCATGTAATTCATATAATTTGTATTTGTGTGTCATAATAATGAGCACAATTGCTTTGCAGTGGAGTAGAATTTCCACTCTTCAGCAACAATAAATATCGCACAATTTTTTTTTCTATGTAAAACAAATAGCCAGTGCTTGTTATTAAAAGATAATTTTTGGAGCATTAATATCTGGTATTTCTGCATAAACAAAGATGCTTTTACATGAATGAAAGTTTATCTAAGAACTCCCAAATTTTTCCCCTTTTTTTGTGTTTTGTTTTTTTTTTTTTTTTTTTTTTTT
>VZTH01006202.1:96386-114562 GCA_013397815.1 Aleadryas rufinucha
CTTGTTTGCTTTTGTTTTGTTTTTATAATTCAATTGTACATCTATTTTGGTGGTTGGTTGTTTTTTCTCTCCTCACATGTTTCCACAACCTATTGTGAGAAGAAGACTGTGTAGTTTGCACCTCTGTACAGAGATGGTGGGTGACATGTGAGATAATTCTTTAAAAAGTAATGGAATACTAAGGCTGATATGTGTGTGGTGACAAGACACCCCTTCATCTAAAAAGTAAGCGATGCTGCACAGAAGAGGGCTATGAGGAATAAATGCATTTTTAAGGACTGGGTGAAAGCCTACTGCTGATTTATAGGTGATTAGTTGAAAGGTGTGGTCTGAACAGTTTTACATAATTTTCACATGTCTGTATTTACTCCTTGGGAAGCAATAGGTTGCAACTGAAACATTTTCTTTTGTTGGCTTGAAAAGTATAGTAAATTTATGGCTAGGTTTTTTTCCTCCTGCTTTCTACTCTTTTGCCCACAGCAGTTTGTGATTGAGTCTAACAAGGAACATAGGTATGTTATAGGTTCCTCTCTTAAAACCAGGCCTAGCAATCAGATAATTGGTACCTTTCAGCAGATGCACGGCTCCAGAACCTGAGTGGGGCTTTTTTTGTGGCAATAAAAGCTATATGGCCATGTTCTTTAACAGTCTGTCCCCAAGGCTCTCTCCATTTATCCCTTGAAATACTAAGGATGCCAGCATGAGAATGGGGCTTGTGTGGTCAGAAGCTCTTTCCTTCCACTTAGAACGAAACCTTTGGCACCTGCGTGATGCAAACCCAGATTTAATGGCTGAAGTTCAGAAAACCTGAGAAATCAACGGAGCTGAGGCGAAATTAATTGAAGGTTGGGCTGCAGCAGCCTACCATCAAAATCTGAGCCTCTAATGTATAACATGTGTTCCTGCTTTCATTTGTCTGCTTTACAAGAGCCAATACACAGCGTTTTCAGGGTTCACAAGGGGGCTTTTCTCCCTCTAGGCTATTAGCTACAGTAATGGCTTATTTAGAAAGTTAGACTTTCTTCCAGCTGGAGGAAAACATGACCCTAAAGGAGAGGAAAGGGGGAGGAAGAGGCGAAAACTGAGTATTTTGTTTAAGCAACTTAACAATACAATGGCAGAGGAAATGAATCAGAAGAGAGTGATTTCTGCAAGTGTGTATTTTTTTGCTTTATGAAAACAAAGAAGTTTAAATCCTGGCCTCTCGAGAGCCAACAGGGCCCATGTTTAACTTAGGATGGCAATATGGGCTCCTGGTTCTGTTGCTATGGGCAGAGGAAGGTATTTCCAGAAGAACAAAGGGTTGTTAGCTTGGCTTCTATCTTTTACAACCTTCTAGGGGCACTTCCCAGGATTGTTTCGTTTGTTTAGGGTTTTTTTGTGTTGTTGTTTTAGTTGGGATTTTTTTTTTTCCATAAGAAATAATCTCCTTCTTCCTTACCTCACACCTGAAAACACATAGCTCTCTTCTAATGTCGTCTTCCACAGAAAATGAGGTCATCTGCACCTCGCACAGTGTGGGCTTGTATTGGTGGCACTTGGCACAATCCCCTGGTTCCTTCCTACTGCAGGCTTATTCCAGCTCTGGGGAGTCTTAACACAGCCCTAAGCTGTGCCCCACCAAGGAGCTCTAAGGGACCATCTGGCAGGCAGGGACTTTGGAAGACTGTAAATAGACCCTTGCTTTTCTTGGACTTGCCCTTTGTGAGGAGGTTTCCTTCCTCTCCGTTTCCTCCATTAGTGCGGTTCGCTCCTTTGGAGAGGGCAGGATGGGAGGATGTGCTCCCAGCCCCACACCCAGGGAGGCTTGGAGCAGTCTGCCTGTGCACATATGGTCTGTAGATTATGAATATCCATTTGTGGGCAGATTGCTGGTGTGGTTTTGTCTGCGTGCGTTTCCAAACCATCCTGACCCTTTCTAAGGGCGGTTTCCTGGAACAAGCCCTCTGTGGGCTTTGAGTGGCTGATTCATGATTGCTATCCTTAGACTAGGACTGCTGGGTGAGAGGGGTGTTTAATCTTGGCCTTTCACGCTGACGGACAGCTGTTTCACACCTCTGGTGGTTTTTCACAGTGCTTTCAGGATGTGCTGATGCTGAACTGGAAATACTGCTCTTTTCTCTGTCCATTAGGGCATATGAATAATTGACTATCTGCAGATATTCTGAAACATCAGCTCCTTTTTCTTCCTCCTCTCTAAAAACCCTTTTCCTATGTATGCTGGTACTTTCCAGTGGGCTTTTTGTGTATCTTATGTTGGCCAGCTCATTTATCCATAAGTGGTGACAGCAGTCAGGGAGTGAAATTCTGCTCTGAACTTCCACAGCCTGTGCCCTACCTGCCTCTCTTTGTGCAGTTTTTCCTGGTTCCTGACTGCAGGCCCTTGAAAGCAGCAGTGGAGTGTTTTGAAGCAAGTCTCTGACCTCTTCTCTTGCATGTTTGGAAGGAGCAGCGTTTTCCCTGCTACAGTACTGGCTGTGGCCATGCAGGATGTGTCCACACATACCATGCGAGTAGGTTGGGGGAAAGATGTTTTGGATGTTCTACATGACCTTGTTATCCAGGCCAGAGCACAAATTCTTGTGGTTTTTGTCTTGACCTGAGGTAATGGAGCAGCCCAACAGGGGCCGGACGTGGGGGTGATGGCTGTGACCAAGGGTGGTGCCAACAGGGGCTGTGCAAGACCCTCTGTCCCCACAGCCCAGGGTTGCAGTACCTGGTGACAACAGGTTGTCCTCTTCTCCCAGGCAACCAGCAACAGGACAAGAGGACATGGTCCCATACTGCACAAGTGGAGGTTCAGGTTGGACATCAGGAGGAATTTCTTTGCTGAAAGAGCTGTCAGGCATTGGAACTGGTGTCTCAGGGAGGTGGTGGAGTCACCATCCCTGGAGGTGCTCAAGAAATGATGTGACACTCAGTGCCATGGTCTAATTGACCAGGTGGAAATTGTTCAAAGGTTGGACTCATTGATCCTGGAGGTCTTTCCAACCTAAATGATTCTGTGACAATGGCAGGATCCACTGACAGACCTAAACAAGGTAAGATAGCAAACCAGGTCTGGGGGAGTCCAGCTGTGAACAGCAGGAGGCTGGACTGGAGATGGAGCTACTTTGAGTGTTGGTAAAAGAATTATCCAGTGTACAGAGTCAGAACTAACCTTATCTGCAGCACAGGTCTGGGGCTTTTGGGGGAGCTAGGATGAGGCTGCACACAGGTGTGCCAGCACACGGCCCCAGCAAGAGCTGGAGTCCTGGGGCTGAGCTGGGCCTGTGGACGGGGGTCATCGTATTGGGCCCCCAGTGAGGCTGGCAAGGCCATAAAGGCCAGAGGTGTCCTCAGGGTTCTGGGAGTCAGAGCCCTGTTAATATATCTCAGGACTGAGGGGCTTTTTCTTTTTATGAAAAAGCACTAACTGGTCAACATGCTGTCATAAAGCATAGTTTGCAGTTTCCTTGTCCAAGAGAAAGCAGAACTACAATTTTCTTGCTAATCAACAGCCTTTTTAAAAAATGGTGCCAAAAATGCATTGGTCAGAAACCAGTGGAAATAATATAGCAGTGAAATGTGTGTGTGAGACACAAAACAGAAGAATGATGTGAGTAATTGGTTGATCTTTTTATAGGATGGCTGAAAATGCATCTTCCAAGACACACAACTTGGAAGAGTCTGAGAAGGCCCGGGAGGGTATTCTATCATTGCAAACCATGTGTCCCTTGTCTTATTCTTGTCCTATTCTCATGGATTTCTCTTCAGATCCCTGTGTGAGCAGTTGATTAGCGAAGAGTCAATTCTGCTATCAAATAAGTGATGCCTCTGCTAATAGACACATCTTCATTTGAAATATTATTTCTCCTCAAAAGAACCTCAATAAGGAAAGCTAAGTGAGAGTTACTGACAAATGATTAGTGGTGTTTTTTGAAATGCTGCCCAAAAAAATCTGTATATTCTTCTGGTTTTAGCTTAGCAAAAATATAAGGGTTAAAAATAGGACTTTTTAAGGTGGAACTCTCATTAGGGCTGCCTGTGTGTGAAGAAGTGTGCTACTGCATGGAATTGGACCATGATATGGACTCTTTTCAGCCCAGTCTTATAAGACCTTTTGGGGATAGGGGGGAGGGGAATAAATTGCAAAGATCTAAGTCCTTACTTTAACCTATCCCACAGCTGAGCACTAGGGATGTCTGATCAAGTTATAGGAAAGGGCTTTCAAACATACTTTTTCACAGGTATTTTTGTTTTCTCTTTGAAAAATTGTGCTGGATGCGAGCAAGGGTTGCTTCCTGCTTTCAGTTTTATTGTTTCAGCCATGATTAGAAATGCTAAAATACTATTAAAGAGGTTTCTCAGCCCTATTTCTAGCTCAGCCAGAGTTAGGAAATTCTGCACATCTCCTTGGATATTCCTGAAACTTCTAGCCTCAAACTGCAGATGCAAGAAGTCTGCATGAGATGAGTTATTTTACAACACGTAGTATGTCAGTCTTGGAGGATCCATGAACTCTTTCTGGGAGGCCATAAAAGATAATTATCATCAGGCTTAAGTGCCCTAAACAGATTTGCACTTCCACTGGAAAAAGTACAAGGACCTACAAACACACACAAAAAAGCCTTGAATGAGTGCCTTAAATAATTCTGCCTACAAGGAAGCCATCATGTCTTAAGTTTATCTTCAGTCATAACTTACGTGTGGGGACAGCAGNGAGCAGCCCAACAGGGGCCGGACGTGGGGGTGATGGCTGTGACCAAGGGTGGTGCCAACAGGGGCTGTGCAAGACCCTCTGTCCCCACAGCCCAGGGTTGCAGTACCTGGTGACAACAGGTTGTCCTCTTCTCCCAGGCAACCAGCAACAGGACAAGAGGACATGGTCCCATACTGCACAAGTGGAGGTTCAGGTTGGACATCAGGAGGAATTTCTTTGCTGAAAGAGCTGTCAGGCATTGGAACTGGTGTCTCAGGGAGGTGGTGGAGTCACCATCCCTGGAGGTGCTCAAGAAATGATGTGACACTCAGTGCCATGGTCTAATTGACCAGGTGGAAATTGTTCAAAGGTTGGACTCATTGATCCTGGAGGTCTTTCCAACCTAAATGATTCTGTGACAATGGCAGGATCCACTGACAGACCTAAACAAGGTAAGATAGCAAACCAGGTCTGGGGGAGTCCAGCTGTGAACAGCAGGAGGCTGGACTGGAGATGGAGCTACTTTGAGTGTTGGTAAAAGAATTATCCAGTGTACAGAGTCAGAACTAACCTTATCTGCAGCACAGGTCTGGGGCTTTTGGGGGAGCTAGGATGAGGCTGCACACAGGTGTGCCAGCACACGGCCCCAGCAAGAGCTGGAGTCCTGGGGCTGAGCTGGGCCTGTGGACGGGGGTCATCGTATTGGGCCCCCAGTGAGGCTGGCAAGGCCATAAAGGCCAGAGGTGTCCTCAGGGTTCTGGGAGTCAGAGCCCTGTTAATATATCTCAGGACTGAGGGGCTTTTTCTTTTTATGAAAAAGCACTAACTGGTCAACATGCTGTCATAAAGCATAGTTTGCAGTTTCCTTGTCCAAGAGAAAGCAGAACTACAATTTTCTTGCTAATCAACAGCCTTTTTAAAAAATGGTGCCAAAAATGCATTGGTCAGAAACCAGTGGAAATAATATAGCAGTGAAATGTGTGTGTGAGACACAAAACAGAAGAATGATGTGAGTAATTGGTTGATCTTTTTATAGGATGGCTGAAAATGCATCTTCCAAGACACACAACTTGGAAGAGTCTGAGAAGGCCCGGGAGGGTATTCTATCATTGCAAACCATGTGTCCCTTGTCTTATTCTTGTCCTATTCTCATGGATTTCTCTTCAGATCCCTGTGTGAGCAGTTGATTAGCGAAGAGTCAATTCTGCTATCAAATAAGTGATGCCTCTGCTAATAGACACATCTTCATTTGAAATATTATTTCTCCTCAAAAGAACCTCAATAAGGAAAGCTAAGTGAGAGTTACTGACAAATGATTAGTGGTGTTTTTTGAAATGCTGCCCAAAAAAATCTGTATATTCTTCTGGTTTTAGCTTAGCAAAAATATAAGGGTTAAAAATAGGACTTTTTAAGGTGGAACTCTCATTAGGGCTGCCTGTGTGTGAAGAAGTGTGCTACTGCATGGAATTGGACCATGATATGGACTCTTTTCAGCCCAGTCTTATAAGACCTTTTGGGGATAGGGGGGAGGGGAATAAATTGCAAAGATCTAAGTCCTTACTTTAACCTATCCCACAGCTGAGCACTAGGGATGTCTGATCAAGTTATAGGAAAGGGCTTTCAAACATACTTTTTCACAGGTATTTTTGTTTTCTCTTTGAAAAATTGTGCTGGATGCGAGCAAGGGTTGCTTCCTGCTTTCAGTTTTATTGTTTCAGCCATGATTAGAAATGCTAAAATACTATTAAAGAGGTTTCTCAGCCCTATTTCTAGCTCAGCCAGAGTTAGGAAATTCTGCACATCTCCTTGGATATTCCTGAAACTTCTAGCCTCAAACTGCAGATGCAAGAAGTCTGCATGAGATGAGTTATTTTACAACACGTAGTATGTCAGTCTTGGAGGATCCATGAACTCTTTCTGGGAGGCCATAAAAGATAATTATCATCAGGCTTAAGTGCCCTAAACAGATTTGCACTTCCACTGGAAAAAGTACAAGGACCTACAAACACACACAAAAAAGCCTTGAATGAGTGCCTTAAATAATTCTGCCTACAAGGAAGCCATCATGTCTTAAGTTTATCTTCAGTCATAACTTACGTGTGGGGACAGCAGTAGGACTTAGTTTTGTTTCTTGTCCTGTACCCGTGAGCTGATTCTCTGACTAATTATAATAGTTTTTCCCCCAGTCAGGCATTAATTTTGCTTTTTTCCCCTCTCTGCCTGGGCACTGAGGTTAATTTCTGCTGCTCTATAAAACCTGTTTGAAATTAGCCATTAAGTCCTAAAGCTACTGGAGGTGAGAAGGACTCTGTGTGTGTGCCCATCCACATGTGTGGATGTGTTAATAAGCTGCTTAAGCTTCATTTCCCTAAGGAACAAAAGTAACAACCTGAGAAAATCAGACTAAAAATTAATTTTTTAAAATGGAATAGCTGTAGAAACCGATATTGGATCAATTAAGCCAGCCTATGGTGCCCCCCCCGCCCATGCAGTTGCCATATTTTAGGAACCTACAAGTCATAAGTGCATAATGATATGTGAACTTTTCACAGATCATAGAATCCTTGTGATTATTTGAAGGATTGTTTATTAGAGGATGGATGGTTGGGAATAGATCAGAACCCTTTTCTGCTAATAGCACTGAAACTGTTATTTGCCGTGTCAGGTTATGATTTGTGTGCTTCATCCAGTGGTGTTTGGTTGGGGTTTTTTGATTATGTATTGTGCAAATTTACAGACCTCTGTCCAATCTGTCATGGACTGAGAACTGCAACAACCATTATTGCAAAGTCTGCTTTTAATGTCTAAACTTACCATCATGTGGAGTAAAATTGTTTGCAAACAGATGTGGTTTTTTGCCAACAGACCCATAGAACTGGGGTCATTTCAGCAAATTTTTTTCCCTTTCATGTATGACTATAGATGAAAACCATATTTGACTCACTTATATAAAATCATCCGTTAAATTACTTATACTTTAATGGTTACTAGTTGGCTATTTTTTTTTTCTCCAAGAGGAATATCAGTGTTTCTCTTTTATTAGTAATGTGTAACTGATGGGATTGTAGCTTAATTCCCTGCCTTAGGCATGAAGGGGGATCCCAGGGTGCAAAGTTCTGGCATGGGTAAAATGAATTCCTCACTGGGGATAGTCTGCAAGGCATATGCTCCCAAGTTGGTTAAATTTCTCAAATAACATCTCCCTTGCTATTTGATTCGGGGGAAACAGCCTCGGCTCTCTTTGCAGGGGCTCTGATGTGCGTCAGTGGGGAAATTTGAGGAGGTAAATGACCACAGTTCATCAGCAACTCTTCTTTTACATCATGTTTCTGATCAGCGGGTGTGCTTCTCCTGATGAGCTGCAAATGTGTACTTAATATTATATTAGCTATTAAATCCCAAAGTCAACAGTTTCCCTGGTAAGTTCAGAACACTGAAAACATTACTCTGTATTTTAAAAAAAGAAGTAATTTTTTTTCTGTGTAAAAGAAGCCTTATTAAAACACTTACAGATACTTTTATGATGTTGTATTGTTTTCCAAAAACAGTGATCAACTGTGATGGATACATTTGTCTGTCGTCATTCTCCACCCCCTGGAGCCTCCAATTGCTCTTCAAGAGGAGAAAGTGTTTCTCCTTTTCCAGGATCTGGAGAAGGCCCAGACTTTTAATGCTCTGTTATAAACATGAATTGGAACCTGGGGACCTAAAGCAAACGTGGAGGCTGTTAGGGCACTGTGGTCTCCTTGCAGTGGGGTGAAGGGTATTGTCATGTGAATACGCCATCTCCTGCCTGTGGAACACCAAGAGGAGAGACCCCTCGGTGCTTCCTGCAGCTGCCAGCCTGCCTAAACCCCTCAGGAGGAGAGAATGAATACCTCTTTTTGTGTGCCACCCTTGCATCCTCTCTCTGACAGCGTAAGAGGTTTGCAATAGCAACTCTGCCAGGGCTGTTGACTGTTGGGTTTGTAACATCTGGATTTAGACTTTTATGAAGCTCAGCAGGAATTCTTGAGTCCAGATAATGACACTGGTGTCCCTGCGGTAGTAACACGAGCTTGCTTTGGAAATGACAGTGCACTTACAGTAGGGAGTGAGGGGCCTGATCCCACTTTAACAGGGAGAAGCTTCCCTGTTGACCTCACTGTGGGGTGAATTAGGCTCCCAAGTAAATGTCAGCTCCCCTGAAACAGCAATCAGCTGTTTTAATGCTGCAGGAGGGATTAGTTATAAGCAAATGGTGTTTACCCAAATTCCAGGCTGGCAGCAAGTTCTTATATCCCTAGAGGAACAATGTGTGTGCTTACCAAATGAGTGTTGTGGACAAGTGTCAAGATGACAAGTTGTCAAATGGATCTTTGCTGCCTAAAAAGAGGGCAAATGGTGAGCAGGAGAAAAATGGTCATGTATTTGTGTCCTGGGAACGTGCAAGCACTCAGTGAGCAGTCGCTGTGTTGTTCTGAGCACACCAGGGCACTGCCCCCTGCTGTTTGATCTGATCATGCTGTGCAGCCTATGTGGTGGGTTCTGACCCTCCAAGCACATATTTAGAGGTCTGCCATAAATTTTATCAGGACCTTGGGTGCTTTTAGGGGAGTATAAAGAAGGATGGCCCTGACAGTGCTGTTAAACCTGAGCTGGTATGTCCCAAATGGTGGGTCTTGACTTCTGATGGGTTCTGAAAGGGTTCAAAGAGGTGCCCGGTTGGTTGAGCTCAGGTACAGTAGTGCCTGCAGTGAGTCTGTAGTGTTCCTGCTCCAATGTGGTGTTGCTGACCTCTTGGCTTGGTTTTTTTAATAGTGCAAAAGGGATATTTGTGGAGTTTTGTGCTTCTTTTTGACTTGGGTTATTGGTTGATTTTGGAAGCTGTAAACAGTAAGCACAGGGGTACGAATTGGTAGCTGAACCAGCATGTGTTTGTGGGGAGAGAGAAAGGAAAAAGCATCAACCTCTTCAGCCAGCTCTGTGCCACTGAACCACATGGCTGCTCTAGGCCATGTGATTCAGGCCTCTAGAATCACCAGGTCTGCAGTAGTTGATTTTTTTCAGGGCAAAAGTGACAAGAACAGGCTTTAATTACTGGCTGAAAATGTTTAAAGTGGCACGAGAATGTCTACATGCATTGGATGGTAGGAGCTCAGCAGCTATGGGGTTGGGAGAGGGTCAACTTTTGCATTTGGTGTTTGCAGCTGGTTCTTCTCTCTGCCATCCCAGGCTGCGGCCCACGAGGGTTGTGTGAAAGCTGCTGAGCCAGAGGTGGGTTGCCATGTTTGAAAGACTGAGAAATGATGGTCAGCCCTACTTGTTCATTTGACATCACAGGCAGGAATAGATCCTCGGGTTGTTTTTTTGGAAACAGACCTGATGAGAAACTAATACTCAGTGGAAAGATCATTTAGCTAGATAAGGTGGGAAATTGCAAACCATATCAAGCAGTGTAAGAAGATAAAAATGCTTCCCAGGACACTTGTGCTTTTGAGTGAAACGAAATCACTGACTGATTAATTCTGTCTCAAGAGAGAAAAGGGGGTTATTTCTAAGAATTTGGTAACGTGATGCAGTAATTACATCTGTAAAGTAGTACAGGAATGCTGTGTGTTAAGGTCTTTAAATTAAAAAATGATTATGCGATTCAGAGATTTTTATAAAGCTGTTACTAATAGGTTAGTTTAACTACTGACCCATTAGACTTGCTAATAAATACTCATTAATAGATCTATAAATCAGTTAGTGGTTAAGACTAAGCAAGACACCAGAAAGTATGTTATTTCTAAACCTAGTAACATAGGGTGAAAGTGACACTTTACCGTGCCTTATTATACCTCCCTGGCTGGGGGAGATTTGTTAGAGTCCTTGCCAGAAGCTTAAGAGACGAATGGGACTTTCAGCCTTCTCTGCTGTCAGATAGTTGTTTATTCAGTCTTACCAGAGAAATAGAGTCACAGATGTGACCCAGCACAAAGCAGAGAATGCCAGAGAAAGCCAGAGTTATCAAGATGACAGACTTTTAAAGGTAAATCATCCAATGAAAACTTAAAACAAAAGATATTTTTACTTCTCCACCAATGTTCAATAAATCACTTTGTCATGCAGACAGGAACTGCAGCATTCTTTGTCCAATCATCTTAAACTACTTCTATTGCAGAATATGGAGTAACAGAAGAAGAAGGTCTGGAGAACAACAACAATCCTCCATTTTTAAGTTTTTGCTTTTTATCTATATACTATATTAACAAACCCAAAGACTCTAGATTTTTCACCCTGTGACAATCTTACATAATATTCTATCACCTAGTTCACACTCATGTAGATTCTAATTCTTCCCAAAGGCTTGGCAATTTTCTCCATGGACGAAGGTCAAAGACAGTGTTGTCCAGGGGGGTAGAACCCTTCAAAACAGGGAGAGAAATATTCCCTGCACTCTGGATTCCAACAGAAAGGAAAAATTATTCTACTCCTGTCTGCAATTATCTTGCACTGGAGTTACTCCTCATCACAAATAAAATAACTCCTGACTTGCTAATGTGAAGGAAGTCAGGCAGTAGATTTAGGTCTGTAGTGTCTCTGTGGGTGGTATATTTGTAGTAAAGAGTGCAGAGTGGCAAACACTGTTGTGTAATGGGTGGCCTGAAGGTGCAGCCCATAACTCACCCTTCATTAAAGTGAGGGAGAGCTATCTAAGCAATAAGTGATGCTTTGTTTCTCATTTGTGGCACTCTCGTGATGTGTTTTGGAAGTTACAGGCTGTCAGATTGAGACTTGTCTGCAGGCAGATGATAAATACCGTGCAGCCTCTGAGGCCTGCGTGGAGCCTCCTTCCACCAATGCATTTTAATTCACCTCTGTGAGAGCCTCACAAAATAGGTCACATAAAAGGAGCAATGAGAGAAGGTGAATTCAAACGAGAATGCACTTGCACTGTTTGCAGGTGTGATAGTTTCTGCCATGTAAAGCAGCACTGAGTCCGCTCTTCCTTGTGACAAGGATTTTTGGAGCAGTTTTCAGCCCACCCTACAAACGCTGTAGGTTGGGGATTCCCCAGAGAGTCCTTATTCACCTTTCCCACCGCATTTTCCCAGCTGCTGCATGAAAGGTGGGTTCAGCACTGGTGAGAGGTGGTTTGACAGCTCTGAGGACGTGTTAAATCCACAGCCAGGCACGAGCACCAGCGGCTCTTGATGCTCCTGCTCAGTCCTTCCCTGCAGGGTGGCCTTCCACGGGATCAGGCTGCTGCCAACTCCTGCTTAATCCCTGGCCTTGCCGGGGCCACGAGCAAAACCACTAATGGGTACCACTTGTAAAGGCTTTTTTGGATGTATATCAACAAGCCTGAGCACCAGCTGCCCCACAGCAGCTCCAGTGCAATTGCTGGAGCTGCTGGTGGGCTGAGCTGTGTTTGTGCCTTTGCTTTGGGGTGAAAGCTGCCAGTGCCAGTCCCTGAGCATCCAGGCTCCTCTGGGCCACAACAACTGAACTAAATAACTGAGAGAGAAGCAAGAAAGCACTGAATTCCCTCTAGAGATTTACCCAGAGACAAAGAGAAGCTCTGCTACTGCCTAACTTTGGCTGAGATAGCTCTGAGGCTGTCTCAAGCCTCAAAAGATGCAACCCAGCACCAGGGGAGGGTTTGTGGCAGAGGTGGGGATATACAGTGTCTCAGGTGTCTGGAAAGTGTGTGAAGTAGGAGAGGGGTGAGGGTGGGAGAGCAGGGAAATGTGAGACAAATTAAAGAAATCCACCCTTGAGGCTGTGGTTTAAAGAGCCTTGTGTCTCTGCCTTTGATGCGAGGGAGATGAAGTACCCATGAGACAAGGAGCAATATTCTCTTGGGATTTTCCCCAAGTTACTTCCCAGCTGTTTTAACTTTTTCTGTCCTAATAGTGTTCCTGGCAGCAGGGAAAAATGCACAGGTCTGTTTCCAAAGGTAATGCACCTCCTCAGGCCCATAGATTTGTGTATCCTGTGCTACTGGCTATAAGCAGACCAGACCTCTTTTAAATATTAAAATGTGGGGATTTGTTTTGTGCTCGTTTGGGGTGTATTTCTTTTGCTTTGGATATAGCTTTTTAACTTCCATTGTGCTCTTCTATTACTGGGGTAAACTAGGTTTCCTTCATTCTGAAGAAGAAGGTACCTGAATGTCAAATACCCATGAGAGATGGAGGGAAAGGGCAGAAATTTTGAATAAAAATACTTAATTGGAGCTTGGAATGGAGCAAGCTTTATGGGGGGGAGAACCCCTAGAATTTGACTTTTAATTCCATAATATTGTGCAAGGAACTTAAGAGCAAGATGAAAAGGCTTTAACATTCAAGGACTTCTCTTTTCCATAGTCAATTTGCTCCATTCAACAATAGTCTGTCTTTGCATCCACCTTACTTAACAGAGGTCAAGTAAAGAAAGAAGTGCAGAAATAATTGAAATGCACTCCACTGAGGAATAACAAGTGATTTTTTTTTTTTCTTTCCCCTGTAGTCAAGACAGAGATAAGTAATTATTTGTTAGACCCAGGATTTGACAGATAAACATTAAGGGGCAAAAAAAATCCCATGTTTTCCTTGAATTTCCCACTTGCTATGCTTCCACTACCTCTAGGCAATAGCAAAGAGAAGAAAAAGTAGCAGGGTCATATTCCTGTGTTTCACCATCCAGGCATGTGGCTGAAGGCTCAATTTTGGCAGGAGCTGCTAACCTTTTCCCCTTTGCTTTTAATTTGTCCCTGCTAGTCAAAGAATCTAAAAATGCAGCTGTTTCTTATCTTTATTGCCTGCTATTATTGTTCAGCTCTAGTTTGCCTCCTTGTATTTGATGAGGCACCTGCCACTGTCAGTACAGGGGTGACTGAGGTAAGATGAGCCTTTTGTGTTCTGTGCCAGAGTAAGAAGGCAGCACACATCGAAGAGAACATCTGGTCAGAAAATACCTGTTTGCTGAAACACAAACTCTTGGTGCTTTTGTAAGGATTTCTGACCATGGAGAGATGGGCAGAGAGAGTACATGGACCATAAATTTCTCCAGAGATGCTGGAGAAATGCTCAATGATTCAGATGAAATTAAATGTCGGAACTCTCTCCTGGTGTTGCCAAGAAGCAGATGCTTAGCAAAGGCTAAAGCAAGAATTCCCTTGAATACCTTCCTTCTTTCTGCTTTGGGCCTTCCTGAGGCAGAAGTTGTTTCTGGGTCACTGCATTTGAAAACCACTGATGGATGGATTCATTCTTTCTCAACTTGTCCGAATTTTTCTTGAAATCTCTTACAGGGGCTATTTTGTGTGTGTTTTCTGTTTATGAAGCTATAGAACTAATAATTCTGGTTTGGAGAGGTGTTGAAGGCCAGTGTTCCTTAGAGCTAGGGAATAATTCCAGCTGACTTTAACAAAATTACTGGCATGCTCAATATTTGGAGGATAAATAAATAATCTCCTGAGTTGGAAGCACTGGTCTTTTACCCACCCAGCTTGAGATAAATTAAGGATATGTTTATAACAATGTTACCCCAAAATACTGCCAATAGGGATCTCTAAGAAGAAGACTTAATGCTTTGTGTTTACACTACTGTATTCCCGGATAGAAGTCTGGATAAGGCTTGGGTTCTTTCTTGTTCTAAATACTTAAATTCACTCTCTGGATCAGTGACTTGTAGCTCTGTGTGGGAGCCATTGAATGCCTTGGTTCTGTTTCCCTGGTGGGCCTGTTGGTTCCCTGCCCCTTTTCCCCTTGTGTGCCGGGGCCCCGCCTATGTCCTGCCCCCTGCCCAGAATGCTCTGCCCCACTCCCATACAAAATCACAGGTTTTGTATTGTTCGGGGCTTTCGTCACTGGTTTTCCGCATGTAATAAACTCTGCTGGAATTCTACATGGGAGCCCTTTCCGTTTTTTACTGCCAGTGTGTCGGAGAAGCCTGCCAGTGCCAAACCCTGGCATGGCACCTGACAGCTCTGCTGTCTAGAAGACAAGGTAGTTCAATGTATTCCTTTACCAGTATTATTCAGGAGGATTATGGTCTTGTTCTTCCCCTTAATTTTGTCCAGTTATTCCTTCAGAGTCAATATATAAGGAAAAGTGATTTATTCCTGCGTCTTATCTACGACATAGAGCTTTTGACTTCCTCTGGGAGGGTGTTTTGCACTCCAGTGGGTTTGTAAGTGCAAGTGAGTAATTCCTGATTTTTTTTTTTTTTTTTTTCCTCCTCATTACCCTCCCCTAGAGCATCTTATTCTGATCCAGTTAGGTTTGCCCAAGTGTCAAGCTAGAAGGACTTAAAATAGTGACTCTCTTAGGTAATACTGGTGTGGGAGACAGGAGTTTGATTCCTGTTTTCTTAAGTGAGGGAACTGCTTTCAGGAAAAAAACACAACACTTGTGCGACCAGCATCTCTCTGTTGTGATGGAGAAGGTTTTCCATAATTGGCTGGAACAATAATCTGCTGACCTTGGACCTCTGTGATCAGTCCTTACCAGCTGCTTCAGTGGGAAAAGGCAGAGACCCTCTGGGTAGCACTGAAGGAATAAACCTCCTCAGGAAAGCCCCTCTCTGATAGCTGGAGATGGGCTCTGTGCTGATTTGTGAGGATCTAAACCCTTTTATACTTAGGACGGTGTTTACTTTGCTTTCAGGTTGTTCTATCTTGTCACCTGTAACGGTGGGCTCTGGAGGTGAATGTGCAACAGATTTTAAGTTGTCTGCATTTTTCAGTCAGTGGATGGCCTCATTTGCAGCTTGATGGTCTTTTCTTGGAAAGGCAACAAAAGCAGACAGATCTTTTATATCATTATTTTTAAATGAGTTTTCCATTCTCCTACCTTCCGTTGCATCTTGGTCTTTGACTTGACAATATTGGCAGTACTTTCCAAGTATCTTGAGTGTCTCTGTCGTAAAGATTTAGGTACTTATCAAGTCTCCAAATGTTTAAAGTGCATTAGTGGAAGATATAAATCCAGTTGATGGTGACTGTCCAGACCACAGTAAGCCATTAATTAATCTCAGTGTATGTATGAGGTGATTTCTTAAAAATGGGGAGAGCTTGCAACATATTCTGTAGGTCATTAAACATTCTCAGACTAAAGGCGATAATGTGGAGGGGCAAAAAAGAAAGGGAGTGCTTGCTTTGGAACTGCTTCTTGGTAAATAACTGAAAGCATTTGAGTTAGGCATGAAGGGCCCAGCTTGGACACCAGGAGCTGTGTCAGTGGATGCTCTGGCAGTGCCATTGAAGCCTGTGGTGTGGTTTTATCTCCCAAGATTCAAGAGGGATGTTCTGCCTGTAGCAGTAAGAGGGACCAGATCTCCTGAAGTGCCTCAGGGCTCTCTGCTTCTTTGCTGGGCAGTGTACATGTGCCTGCAGGGAACTGTGTTTCACAGGGAATATGTTTTCTTATCTTCTCTGTGCTAGCCAAGGGTCAAAAGTGCTATGTAAGCAGAACGATACGTAAATTTGTGGATCTCTTAGAGGTGGGAAGAAAAGAGATGCTTGTATGTGCATGAGAAATAGTGCTTTGTTGGCTTTAAAAATAGGTATTTTATTTCTTTGACTAATTCTAAGGGAAGCTTGCTGTATTTCTGTCCCAGCTCACCCTGGGCTGACATACACTTCATAGGTGATAATTTTGTTTAATTCCCCACTTTACCTGTTTCCCTACTAGTCCTGGCCATGAGGAACCCCAAATATAGAGCTTTATGTGAAACAAACCTAATATAAAGGAGATAAAGTAACTGCTAAGCAGAAAGTCCAGGAATTCCAAGTCCTGCAGCATAACCAACACAGTGTCAGCATGAGTGCTGCCAGTAACACACAGCAATACCAGGGTGAGAGATGCTGCCTGGTAAAATCTGTGCTCCTGATGAGGAATGTGTGAGCAGCAAGCTGCCAATCTCCTGGTGCCTGCTTGCTCTGAAGCCTCTCTCTGTCCTTCCTTCAGAGTTTGTGAGTCACTTCCCCTTTCCCCTGAAAAGAAGTTATTTGGAAAACAGCATGCCAGGGCGCTGTGTTTGTTGACTTTCGCAGACTTTGAGAACAAAATCACTCCACATACCTGCAGAGATGTTTTCCCCTTAACTGCTGACTCTGTAGATTTCCCCTGGGTGTTGAAAGTCAGGCTGTTTTTCTTCTTGTTGAGGATGCAAACCCTCAGGACAAATGTTCCTTTTGGAGGTGCTGTGAAGGCCTCTGGAGCGTGGCTGCCCTCTCTGCTGTGGCACATGTGGACTGTGCAGCAGCATCAGCATCTCCTGCCACCACACCTGTGACAAGGACAAAGATGGTTTTGTAGCCAAAGGGCTACAAAGGTGAGGGTTGTCTCGACTGCTTGGAGGAGGGGATTAGCCATGATGATGGGCAAGCAGAAAGGAAGGGCAGTGTCACCCCCACTCTGTGTTTTCAGCTTGCTTTGCCCATTCCCAGTAAAACAGGGACTTGCCCAGGAGGCAGTTTTGGAGTTGAAAGGCTCCATGCCAACTATTAGCCTGGGACTGAGAACTCCTGATGAGTTCCTGAGAACTCCTCAGTCTCTCTGAGAATTGCAATGAAGGGTCAGACATATTTGAGTTTTTTCTCCCTCTACCCACCCCCTTTTTTTTTTTTCCTTTAAGGTAGAAAAGGCCCTCAGGGGTGTGCCTCGTCCAGTCCATAAATCCTTAGTAAGGATGTCTGTGAAGTGCTTGATGATCCCCGCATACCATGGGCTGTGAAGTTGCCTTGCTTCCATAGCAACCAGTGATGTTATCAACACAGGACAAAGCAGATGTGGGAACTGCTGTGTGGCCTCTCCCTAACCCAGGGAAGGGTCAGCAGCTCTGCCATCCCTCACCCAGTTCCCCTGCTGTACTGGGACTGGTCTGAGCGTTAGCAGTGTGGTCTTGGCGAGCTTGGAGCTTATCCACAGACTTTATTGATGTGTACACTAGCAGTCTCTTAGAGTTGTCTGTGTTTTATATCCTTTGCGCTTGTCTGAAATGCTGATGGTGCTCAGGAGCTTTTTGTGTAATAACCACCAAGAGAGTAGTGAAAACATCCCTCTGTGTGGGGGACAACAGAGAATGTGATAGCATGTTTCCCTAGGAAAAGATAATTTATATGTGCTTGCGAGTACTCTCTGCAGCTAAATAGCTTCTTGGTCTGATTCACCAGTATATTAAAGCTGTTCTTTAGCACTCTCAGAGTACAAAATGGCTTTTGAATCACTGGAGAGTATCTCCTGGTGTTGGAGGACCTTATGCCTGATATGGTTGTCATGGTAGCTCCAGCTGTCAGCATCAGGGATAAACCCAGTGAGAGATCCAGCATCAGTTCCTTCTTAGGATCACTTCCTTCTTGGGATTTTCAGGTTGTTTTGGGCCTATCAGTTACACTGATTTTTAGCAGGGGCAGATATAGAGCTCAGGTAGACTCTGTAATCAAAAATCTTGTTTAGAAAACATGGGGGGGGTTTTGTTTTTTTGTTTTTTTGTTTTTTTTTTTTTTTTTTTTTTTTTTTTTTTTTTTTTTTTTTTTTTTTTT
>VZTH01006202.1:114611-177201 GCA_013397815.1 Aleadryas rufinucha
TTTTTTTTTTAGTGTGGAATGTTCCTTGAATGAGTTGTAGAATTGGGCTAAGTTGTTTCGAATTTAATGTATAGGTTTCCATTTTAAATCACAATAGTTAATCATTAAAACTAAATTATCACTCCAGGTTTGAAAGCAATTTAGTTGTATGTATACTTTCACTTCTCTAAATATGTATGTGTGCATTTATTTTTATATAGAGAAGTATTAATTTTCATAATGACTGTACTAAGTCTGAGAGCAATTCTGGTGAGGGGGATTAAATTTGATTTGCAGGCTTGAGCTCAGTCTGCATGGAAACAGAACCCAGGTGTTCCTCTTCATTTTGCTCTGTTTTAATAACATTGCTGCTTTTAACTATGAATTCTTAAATACATTGTCTAGTTAATGTGAGTAACATTCCTTGTACACAGTGAGTTTACATCATGCAAAGCAATTAAAGGTAATGTGTAACAGGTTATGGCATGGCTGAAACCATTGCAATGTTGGAAGACTGAAGAGTCTTGATGGCACTGTGCATCTGGCATGTAGCAGAAGAGCCACTGTGGAGGGCTTTTTATTTCTTTAAAGCAGCACTATAAGCAACTTTATTCCTATAACTTAGCATTTTTTCCCCAGACTGCACACCACAAGTGTTCCCACCTCCAATAAATCCAGCAGACTATCACTTAGAATACTGTTTATTAGTTTCTAAAATCAGTCAGTAACAGCATTCTCCTGCTAATAAAGTTCAGTAAATGTCTCTTTTTAGACAGAAAAGATCTTAAATTTTGACCAGGACACATGACTGAAAAAGGCTTAGTAAATTAAAATCTGTGACAAGCACCAATGCTTTATTTTTAGTGGAGAGAAAATTGTTCTGTAGATGCATCTCTCTATGCCTTAATTTTGAGCTCTGCAATATTTATTGGCTATGACATTGAAAAATAATCACACCTTCCACTTTGCCTGTGTTTTTAAATGCAAGGATGAAGGTGGTGTGTGAGCACCACAGTTATTACAGCCAGCTCCTCCAGGAGAGGTAATGGTGTGTGATCCTCTGGCTCAAATCATTAATTTAAGGTACAGCCTGTTGCATGCTCTGCAGTGATCATGTGTCCCTGCTGGGATACACAGCCAGGAATGGCTTCACCCAGCAGAGTCAGGCTTTGGGGTGGGTTGGTTGTTGCTGTAATCTCCCAGGCCACTTACCTTTTCTCAAACACACATGTCATTTGATTTGAAGTCTTTTTTTATGTCTGTTTTGGTGTTGTTTTGTTGTCATTGTTTTTTTTTTCTTACTCAAGACTACCTACAAAAAAAGTCACAATGTTTTTGTTGCTCTTGATGATGACATTTGTAGTTTTTATTTTGACTTACCTTGGAGGTAAGACAGTCCCCAAAACAGTAAAACTACCAGCAAAAATATTTCTAACCTCTAGAAAGCAACATTCAAAGAACATACAACCTTTTATATTTCTGGGGAAAAGCTGACCTTGCCTAACAGTTTTCAATGCTTTTTCTCTCCCCTGCTTCTAAGAATATGTCCTGAGCAAATGCTGGTTCGACTGCACGCTAAATCGCTCACTATATTTTAATTCAATTGAAGCTTCATTTGTTGTTTAATACAAGCCTAGGTCCTACTGGGACCGACATTTCCTTGGTATTTTTAGTGGGGTTTTTACTCATCTGATGACTGCTCATGTCTTGTCCTCTTGAAGGCACCAATTCTGCCATTCTTCTCTTATATGAGGAGCAGGAGTGAGAGCTGAGAGGACAGAAGAGGTTCTAAACCATCTCCTGTGGCCCTCGGGGACAGCCAGGAGCTTGCATGGCTCAAAGAGCAATTTCAGAGCTGATTGACCTCTACTTCCCCAATGTGCCTGTGGCTCTTTGGAAGCAGTGAAGTCACAGCATAATATATTCATCTGCAGTCCCCTTGGCACCTCTTTTCACCGTTCCAACTGTTTCCTGGTGGGTAGAGAGGAGAAAAATGATGTGGTGGGACTGTAGGACAGTTGAGTGTCTTGAATAAGGACAACTCTTGTTTTAATTAAAAAAAAATATTGTTTATTACAAAAAATAAATTGGAAAAGTTACAGAATCCAAAATTCTTAAATTAAAATAATAGAAAACCCTGAGATCGCAGGATTGGAGATCCGTGAAAACCAAATATGGTTATGTATCCACAGCAGAAATCTATGGCGCTGGGTTAACTTCAGCTAATCTGAGGCAAAATTCCCTTAAAATAAAATAAAAGGTCTCTGGAAAGAGACAGGCCCTTCCCCTCCTCCCCCCACTTACCCAGCGCCAGGGGAGCAGATGATGTGTCCTGTTGCTTGCCAGGAGGAAAAGAGGGCGTGTCCTTGTAGGGGCCTGCCCTTTATACCCCCTTGGCCCTTCCCAGAATTCCCCACTGTCCAGCCCCATAGCCCAGTTCGATTGGTGGGTTCTGAGGTACATCAAAAGTTTCTTTCACCAATCAGGCACTTGCTGGGGAGGGACATTTACTCACAGAAAGCATGGAACTTCCATAATTAAAAGGTATTTAACAATTTTTACCTTAACAACTTTAATACTTATTAACTTGGTCATAAGATGATTTTTATATGCAAAAGTCAATCACCTAATTTTCATATATGACATTGAGGATAGGGCCCAGTATTATTTACACCTCCAAAAGCGCAGCAGAGAGAAGCTGGACTTAACCTGATCCCAAGTTTGTTTCTGGAGCTGCTGGACTGCTGTTCCTTATTCCTTGAATTTGTTCCTGCAGCTCTAGCTACGGCTCTGGCTCTGTTGTTTTCCAGGCAGTGCTTTTTCCTCCAATTGAAGCAAACCCCAAGTTTCTAGTGCTCACAATGGCAGTCCTGGCTGTCCAAACCTTCAGATTCTAGCCCCGTTAAATCTGAAGCATTCAACATCTCAAGGTGATTTCCCACCTGGTTTTGTCAGCTGATGCTCTGCTTTTTGAGGTCAAGTGTTTTTGTATGCAGACAAAGCCCAGAGCTGTTGTTTTCCAGATTCTCTACTATTTTTTGGGTCATAATCCAATTACACTAATTAGCACAGGACAAAACTGATATAACCAGGCAGAGATGTTATTTGAAAATGAGTTAATAGGGCCATGATTTAGTGGTGGCCTTGGCAGTGTTCAGCTGATGTCTGGCCTCAATAGTCTTGGAGGTCTCTTCCAACCTAAACACTTCTAGGATTCTACTCTGGCCTATAGAAATCTACTCTGACCTAAAGATTTCTGAGGTGTAATCTTTAACCAATTGGGAGGGAAAGGCAAAGCCTGGCCTACTGGCTTCCCTTAATACTCTCTTCTTAAGCCTGACATTGACTTCATTCATCATCACTGCACAGTTTGAATAACAAATTAAGCTTTTTTTAACTGGCAGCATGTTAACAAGATTATTATTTTCTTGTATACCTACATAAAAAAAAACCAGGTAGCAGTACTGGCTTGAGGTTTTTTTTGTGCATTGAATGGTACATGGACTGAATATTATGGGTTTGGTTAGTCCTATAAAAAGTAATTTTCCAGTCATCTATGTATCCACACATTTAGAGTTGGAAAAAAGTCTTAAAATTAATAATTACCAGCTCAAATATCTTTAGCAGGCAAACATCCCAGGCAACTCCTCCAGCAGTATTGCTGACTGGAATTGAAAAATGCATTCTTCTTAGGTTGCCATTTACCTCCCAAGGATTTGCCTGGGGACTGTTCCTCCCTTCTCCAGCACCTGTTTTCAGTCTACCCCTGCATCGTCTCCCTGGGTGGCTTTTGTACCTGTGGAACAAATTCCCTGGCTGATATGTGGCTTACTTTATTGTCACCTGCCTTCTTTGCCTTAATTTCCTTTGTCATTGTCCTTAATCTAGAAGAAATCTTCAAGGCTGACAGTTGTAGTTGCTCTTGAAAAATGAAAGATGAAAATATTGTAACCTGACATAATTAATACTCGGTGTGTTGCTTTGCTAGCAGCACAGATCACTAAGCTGCTCAAATCTTGTGTTGGTGGGAAAACACACTGGATAAAGAAGAAGCAAAAGTGAAATAAATTTTACATGTGTAAAAGTTTCATGCATTTTAATGGAAATGTAGTAGCAATACTGTTTAACTAGGATCTGTATCAGGAGGATTAAATTGCTGAAAGAAAGTATTTCTGATAAAATGCACTGCAGTGTTAAGGGAAATCCAAACAAATGTGTGCACATGTTACTCCTCAAATGCTTTCCAGGCTTATTTTTAACGAGACTTTCGCCATGGCTGATACAGAGAGATTTGGAGCCACTTCTTCCCTCTTATCAAGCTGTGGGTCTGAAATTTGCCAGCTGAGGTGTGGCTCATCATATAATAAATGTTGGCAGTGGATTTCCACTCTGATGGTTTTACAGCCTGCTTTGTTTGACAAGTCCCTCATGTATGTATATTTGTTTAGTTATTGCAGTTTCACAAGCTACAAATGAAGCTACACGCTGACCAAGTCATGCTGAAATAAGAACAAGGGGAGAACCAGTGCTTGAATCAGCAAGTTGCCAGTCTGTCAGCTGAGTTTATGGCTCTGCAGAAAATGGTGAGATCGATAGAAGGATAATAGAGGCTGTTGGAATGTTTGAGCCTTGGGAGCAGGTTAAACCACTGATTTTTATGCAGTTGAGGTTTTGCATGGGCACGTTTTCTGCTGCGTGCCTCAGAACATAATTCACTGTGTGAGTAACATTGCAATGCTGTGTACTTGGAGATGTTATGAAAAGATTACTTGGCGTTCTCAGTCACACATAGGTCTGGAAAACTTCTAAATGCAACACTGCTGTAACTGCCTTGCATTGCTCTACCTAGAATAATCCAGAGGGGACTTGGAGAAGCTACTATGGTTTGGGTTTTTTTTTTCTTTTAAAAGGAGTTGAAGTTTGATACAGTTATATGCTTTAAAGAGAGATTATTGAGCAGTAATTTAAAATGTGGGAGGCGCTCGACCTTTTCACGGCTGGAGAAGGCAAAAGGCTTTTGTTGTAGGCAATAAGACACGCCCTGCTCTTTATGACTAATGCTCCAATAAATTGCATTCTGGTAGATTTTACACATGAATAGTGTAATGCATTTTTTGGTACAGTATAAATCTATGAAAACAGTGTGCATAATTTTTCAGTAGTTGCACATGGATGCCTGTAGTCTTTATACCATCTTGACACAGAGGAGCTACAAAATGTATGAAGCCTGTCTGTGTTGCATTAAGTGTCAGTAATTATCCCCCCCCCTCCAAATAAAGGCTGGTTTTGGTCTGATTCGTGTATGGGTAGGGCATGCTGTGTGTGGAATCCTCAATGGAATGGTCCATAAGGATGAAATACTGCTCAGTTTAGACTCAGTTCTGGGGTTTTTGTGGCTCCATCCTTGAGGATCCATTGTTGACTGCAAGTGAAGGTTGATCTTAACTCTGAGTGCTGGACCTGAAGTCAGGATGCAGGACTGGGGCAAGCAGCTGTGGGTTCTGCCTTGCTGTATCTCTGGAGACAGAGTACCTATCGGCAGTTAGTGTTAAATGCTTAATATTGAAGTTTTCAGTGCACAGGGGAAGAGCCGAAGGCTGTTCTTCATCTGTTCAGCAATCTAAGCTCTTGATACTCCTGCAGCTTGTTTGGCGTGTGTCAAACATCTGTGTAGACGCCAAAACAAAGGACTACTTTCAAGATTTTTTTTTTTTTGAAAAGCATCACGTGCTCACTGCAAGGGAAGGTAGAGGTGCTGGTGGGAAGTCTTGACTGCACGTGGTCTTAATGTTAACTCCTGAAACATGTGGAGACCAAGCACTGGAAGGAAGAGAGGAGTCAACTTTGGTCAAATACGTAATTGCCTGTATTAAAAGGCCAGGACTGACTTAATCCTAAATTTGCTTGCCAAAAAGTTAATCATGTTTTTCTTAGATGGATGTTTGTCTTCCTTCCTGTAACCAATGCAGTGGGAATACCTATTTTAACTTAAAATTTCTGGAGTTTTCTCTGTCCTGTCATTAGTCATTGGAATGGTAAATGTGGCAAGTCATTTCCCAGACACCTGTTGTAATGTAAGAGGAATAATTTCATTCTCTGTGGGGCTTTCCCTTTGTAGAGGGTGCTTCAATGCCCAGAGGGTTCAAGGAGATGTTAGTCTTTGGTGTCCCTAGTCTGGTGAGGATATCTTCTGGAGGAGGTAGCTGAGGATGTTGTCCTCCTTATTTAGATGTGTAAAATGCTTTAAGTGAGGTTGTGCAAAACCTGCCTTTTGTTTAAAAGTGGGTTAAAACCCTAATGAATGTATTTCAAAGGACACCTTTTATCTTGGTCTGGACCAGATCAAAGCCAAATTACATTAGTATTTGTGAAACAAATGAGGTGATGTTTGTCTCTTTGGAGGCAATAATGCAACTGAAAAACAGCTTTTGAGCCTATTGGACTAAAATTTTCTACTCAGGGTATTGAGTCCCACATGAATAGTGCTGTGCTGCACATACTGGATTTTTGTAGAGTAAGGTAGAAACAAAGAGGGTGATCCTTAAACATCTTTATTTTAAACTAAGTTATGTCTGGCAACCCAGAAAAATGTAGTCAGGCAAATGGCAAAAGGACTGTAACAATTTCCTCAAACTTGGTACAAGCTTACTGCATCTGTTTGTTAAATAATAAAAAAATCCTCCTTCATCAAAAATGCCCAAAATACTCCCGGCACCTAAAGATGTTTTTGTGCTTTTTAAAAAATGCATTTTCAGTATAAATGTGATGTCTGCGCAATCATAGGCTTTTGGCTGCCTGTGTTTACAAGTGCAGCCCTATAGCCATGCCAGCTGCTGTCAGTTCTCAGTTCAGGAGAAGCTGCATTCTGGATCCCATCAAGCCTGATGTCATCATCCTTGTTGCATAGCTGGAAATGAGACATCCACTGCTGAGAAATGCATAAATGTTCCAACTAGAGTAGGCCAGTGCAGAAGAACAATCTGCACTCCCTCCATCCTGAGGGTGATGCTGAGGCACACCCGCTTCCTGAATTTCTGCTAGCAACCCCAGAAATAAAAGGTAGGTCTCTGCACTGCTCAGCTTGGATGGTGTAGTAACTTATTAAAAGATAGGTGTGCTAATCAAAGGCTAATGCAGAGGCTATTGGAAAAAATATCAAGGCAAAGGACTAATTTCCACTAGTTTTCTGTATGGAGTCTTCAGCTTAAGGGATGAATGTTCAGAGAACTGTGACGCCAGTAGCACTTGCAAATTTATGTGCCTGGTGTTTTCAAGGATGGCTCTCCTCTCCCTTTGTAGGGAATATTTTGTTTTCCTGCAGGCAGAGCAGTACTTTGTCTCAGGAGCTGCTGTTTGATCATACAAACATAGAATGGTTTGGGTTGGAAGGGACTTTAAAGATCATCCAGTTCCACCCCCCTGCCACGGGCAGGGACACCTTCCACTATCCCAGGTTGCTCCGAGCCCCATCCAGGCTGGCCTTGGACACTTCCAGAGATGGGGTAGCCACAGCTCCTCTGGGCAACCCGTGCCAGGGCCTCCCCACCCTCACAGGGAACAATTTCTTCCTCATATCCAATCTAAACCTGCTCTCTGTCAGTGTGAGGCCATTCCCCCTTGTCCTGTCACTCCAGGCCCTGGTCAAGAGTCTCTCTCCATCTTTCCTGTGGGCTCCCTTCAGGCACTGCAAGGCCACAATGAGGTCACCCCAAAGCCTTCTCTTGTCCAGGCTGAACAATCCCAATTCTCTCAGCCTTTCATCACAGCAGAGGTGTATGAAGAACAGAGGTAGAAGCAGTTTCTTGTGGAAGGACAGTGAACTCTCCATTTCAAAGATCTTCAAACTCAGACCCTTAAAAATATCTCCCTGGCAAACACTGTACCACTCTCAGAAACACCCCAGAGAGTTTATGGTCAGACAGTGGTACTTCTGGTGTAATCTTTCCATTTGGAGGAGACAGAGAGAACTTTATCTTTGCCCTGCAAATCTGCAAATCCCTGCTCCAGGGACACCCAGCAGCAAGGAAAGGAAGTGGGTCCTGAGAAATCCATCTGAGCCTTGTCCCAGACCCTGTGGGTGTTGATGAGTTTTGGCTTATGAGATGAGGAGCCACCTCTCTGGAGGATGTTTAACACAGCAGAAAAAAGAGCTGCAGAAAGGACACGTTGGTGTGCAGGGAGAACGGCTCTGGGGCACTTAGCTAATGTCTGTCTAAGACAAAATAAATGAGACTTGCAGGAAACTTGACAAACTGCACTGACAAGTTTTTCTAGTGATTAGAGCATTTTTAGCTAAATGGTACTCCCTCATAAAAAGAGGAAGTGAGATTTGCCCAGATACTCTCAAAAGTTAACTTTGAGTCATTTGATTGCATCTTAATGTGATTCAGTAAATGACCTAACCTCATGGTTCAGATTCTGTTAAAATAATATTTTCAACTCTGAAAAGCAATAGATTGTTAAAATAATTGAATCTAAATTGTTTTATTTGTTTTTAGAATTGATATAGGGAAAATAATTTTATGAAGCAGTGCTTAGAGCAGAACTGCCCAAACATACCACTAATGACTTAAAAATCAAAGGGAGGAATGTTCTAATTCAGCATTTCAGAAGTTAGATTGTGTTTGAGTTAGGATAAAGACTGTTCTCATGGGTAAAGGACTGTGCTAGGTTAAGATACTGTACAGTGTATGGTGAAATAACCCAAAGATGCTCTGATGTCATGGTGTGCTTCATCACTTGGGTCAGTTTTTGGCTAAAAATGTGTTGTAGGCACCACAGAAGGTGCATATATCTTGATGAATGGCAAGAAAACCCATCAGCTCTCCAGAACGGGTTTGTCCTTCCTCTAGATGTTTTATACAGTCCTGGCAAAAACATAAGGCTTCTAAAGCAAAGTGCAGTTTGTATGGCTTAATATAAGTGTTGAAATAATAACTTGCATGTTTGTAGCTGGGAAAAGTTTGGGGTTTTCTTTTAACTGGAGTTTCATCTCCTTTGTAGCTGGGGAACTTTTTTTAACAGGAGTTTCACCTCTTTACTTAATGAAGAAGCATGAAATCCCAGTAAAACTTCTGAAATGATTTTGATTCTGTAAAGTCTGGGAAATATAAAACAGCCTTTCTCAGGGTATCCTGTTACTCTAATCAGCCAGAAGAGGACTGGGTATTTCATGAGTAAAAGCAAGTTGTAAGACTTAAATCCCATGGTTTTGGAGCTTTGTTTCTATTGTAGCTGAGTTAGTTTGCCTTTACTAAATATAAGCTAATGTAGGTGGTGCTAAAACTTCTCTGGGTGTATTTGTGACATTTTCATTTGCACTTAAATTTGTATTTTGGAGTCTGAAGTCAAACAGTCCTTACAGTTGTCATAAACTGTCTTTTAGGACATGGACACTTGATAGACTTTATCTGCACTCTTCTGGTGGGCTTGGTGTGTATGAGATATCTCTGCTGCTCTGTATTTGTTTCCCTGCCCTAGGTTTGGTTCTTGGTGGCAGAGAGAGTGTCACAGTTGTCACAGTGGTCTGACAGCTCCATGTGTGTGAGGAGTTGATGTCTGGTATGAATTTTGGTGACTGTTCTGTGAATTGTCTGTGTACATTTTCCCTTTTCTGTGGCATCATTCTGGGTGTGCATTTCTGCATCCTCTTGTAAAGCCTGTGTGAGCCCCACCCATCAACAGTCACCCCAATGAAACCAGAGGTGCTGGCAGCCCCTGGAGGCTCTGCTAGATGCATTTTCAGCCCCCAGGTTTGCACTTGATGTGAACAGACCTGCACCAGGATGAGGGTGGAGAGCAAAGCAGAAGGTTTCAGCCAGGCGAGCCACTTGCAGACAGTGAAGTCAACATGGAGCTGGTTTGTGAGCAGTGGCATGCTGTGGAATGCACAGACAAGCCACTTGGTGAGAATGGGTCCACAGTCGTTGCCAATGGTTTTGTCATGGTGATGCCATGATGATTTTTTGCCTTTTCTTTTATATACCCTTTTATATAGCTTTTATGTATCCTCAGTGCTCTTAACATGCATACTTGTAATTCCTTAAGTCTGATAACTTAGCATAGTCCTAGTATTCTGTTAAGCCAGGAGACCAAACATCCTGAAGGCCTCGCAGTTGGAGGCCAGAGAGCCCTATGCTATCCTGAGAAACCAAGGTCCTCTCTAGAACACATCCTGTTGACTAAGATAGGCCCATCCAGGGGGGAGTTCCTTGGGATGGGGAGATATCATGCTGATCGTTCAAGCTTCTCATTGGGGAATCTTTGTAGATATGCTAATTTGCAAGGTCTATAAATGGTATACGTGATCTGTCGTGTGGGTGCATTTCGGCGCATTCCACCTTGGCGAAGTGGTGCACCATAAGGATACTTATTAAATACCAAGGTAAAACCCCTTTTTCCTTAACCATGTGTGGTTCTTAATTTTTAAGACCAGGAAAAGGCATCAGTAGTAGTCTGGATGCAGTTTAGAAATGATTTGCAATTGCTTTGTTCAGTTTGGCACACTGTAACTTAGGTGTCACCCCTTGGCTTTTTGAGGTGAGCTTCTACCCCACCTCATCTGACTTTTCCTGAATGCTAAACTGTCTCCAAAAATTACTATTAGTGTGCCATAGGTACATCAGCTTCTTAATTATTGTTACAGGCAAGATTTACCCACCCCATCAAACACATTTGCAAGGATGCTCTTGCCTCCTCCCTTCCCAGGCCTGTGATATTATATATTCATAATGACAAAGCAGGAGCAAGCCTCAGATGCAGATGTTCTCCTGTATCTTAGCAGGACTGCTTCCTGTACCTGCCACTCCAAATAAAGACCAGGCTTAAATGATACTCTAGGAACAAGGCACAGCAGCGAGGAAACCTGCAACATAAAGCTCTGAGTAGCTGGCAGAAGGAGTGAAATGCACAGCACATGTCCTGTGTGTCATGAGATGACAAATGCAATCCTCTTTAAGACTAAACAAGAGGACGCATGTCGTGGAAATGCAGTGGCTGCATCTTGTTGTGGGTTTCTTTTTCCAGGAGAAAAATGTATTACAATAACCCAGAAACTTGGCCTGAGTTACAAAAATTCTTATTTTTTGTGCTGATTTTCTTCTAAATTGTGCTTAGGAACTGAATTCTTCTGCCACAAGTGCAGCGAGTGGTAGAAATGAGACATCACTGGTGTGAGGTGCTGCAGTGTGCTAAGAAGTGATGCAGGATAGACCTCACAGTAGTGTTGGGATTGCAGGGCAAGTTGATACATCTATCTCTGGATGTTGCCATCCATCTGTGTTTATATGAATTCTACTGGTGAGGAACCAAAAATTCCAAGGGCCTAACTTTACCCTGTGAAAATCCAGCAGCTTGACCTCTCTTTGTGGCTTGCATGTCCTGCTGGCAGACACGAATGCTTGGATGGAAAATTGTAACCACTCTGAATTAACAAAAAATCTTTCAGGGATGGATTGGACTACAGCCTCAGGAATACCTTTTTTTTTGTGTCTCTTTCCTCTGCAGAGGCTGTTGGTATAGCCTTGACTTCCTTTATCTGCTACGGAGCTAATTTGTTGCAGGTCAAGACCAATAAGTCTCTCTGCTTCTCTGCTCTTCTCTTTGTGGACAAGAGAGATGGGAAGACAACTCGGGGGGAGGTGGTTACACCCTGCTTCTTGATCAGGGCATGTGGTGAAATTCTTTATGAAAGGAGGTAACGATTTTTACCTCTTTTGGAGGTGGATGGGAAAAAGAAGAAAGACAAATCACTGTGATTCTGCTAAGCCACGAGCAACATGAGGACAAGGCAGGAGTTTTTTCCATTTGTCTTCTTGAGCAATGATATGAATAAAGCAAGAAGTCTGTAGCTTCTTCAATGATGCTCTGCCCATCCCTGTTCCCACTCCCCCACCCCTGCTGCCTGGCAATATAATATCACTTGTATTTCCCATACTTCTGCCTTGAGTGATGTCTTGATGACCTGCTCAGAGCTGAAGAGCTTAATTTTCAAATAGTCTGCTCCATGGGTGGTGTTCTTGTCTAGCTCTTCCAACCCCCAGAATATGTGACACCCATTGTTGCAGCTGTGACTCTTTTCTTCAGCTGACCAGTGTTACTGTGATTTATATTTCTGCCTGACTAAGGGATTTGGATTTTAAAAGAATGTCATGGGAGGAATCCCAGTTAGCTAAATGCATTTCATTGACACTGATTATCTGGTACTAGGTCTGTGGTGATAAATTTGCCATGCAAGTTGCTCTTGGGTAAGTGGAGCCCACGAGACAATGCTGTGTGCAGGCTCCCAGCACTTTCTGCTCCTTTTGTGTATCAGAGGGCAAATTTTAGGGGAGGTACAAAGAGTGATGAGACCTGCTAGGAATTTTTTAATAAAATTTTTGGCAAAAGACGGAGTCCTGTCAAGAAACATTTTTATTTGCAGCACATTATTTTGAGGTCGCTGACAGCACTTCCACAAAGATGGAGAGTGTTCAATTTAGTGAAAAATCTTCTGATTTTTCAATGAATTAGAAGTGCCTGCCTGCATGTACGTGCACATACATGTACTTGTGTGTAAGAGCTGTATTTCCCAGCTGTAATGAATGCAGTTCTTGTCTGTTTGCTTGTGTGGAATCCTTTTTAGTGATACCTGTACTCTCTCTCTTCTATAATGAAATCTGTAGTCCTGAGAAGGGTGCATGAAGAAATACAGGCTTATGTTTCTAGGATACTGGTCAAAATGCTCCTTCTAACCAAATTTCTGACTTCGAGTCATCCAGTGGCAGTGCTTGTTGCTGAGAAAGATGACCTCAAATAAGAGAGAGGAGATTAACATTAGTTGAAAAGCAATCTTTGTAATGCAGTTGGGGTTTTTTTTGGTATGATTTCTGAATTCAGTGGCTGTCAAGTGTTTTAAAGTGCCTTTCATTCCTCTATAAAGCATCACCACCTACTCTGAAGAACTGACCAAGTAAGAACTCAGGACCTTCAAATCAGAGACTTCTGCTTGGAAGGAAAATATTTACCTGGAGTTGGAATGAGAGTGGCTACTACAGTCCTGGAATTTGTTAGCCATGGAGTGCTCCAGCCTCTCTGGAATATGCTGTTCTCACCTTTATTCATGCTGAGTAAGGTGTTTTAATGTCAAGAAGGTTTGCTACTGCAGATCTTGCATGACAATTACAGAATTAAGCTCTCTCTCTAGCATGCACATACTCAAGGATATTATGCCTTTTGGTTGAATAATTGCTCACTTTCAATGTTATATATGCATTTGCAGTGAGTGTATACATATGGAGGTGGGAGGGAAGAATGGGCAGGCAAAAGATGTAATTATTCAACAGAAGCCTTAGCCTTGCATTATAAATATGGATCATGACTTAAGGAGCCTGAGGACATAATATATTCATCTTCTGCTTGAATATCTACTTTTAATCATAGATTTGCCTGAAAGCCCTTATGAAAGATGTGCACTGACATTTAAGGTCCTTGTGACGTGTGCATTGTCCATGTGCAGAGGCAGTGGGCTCTTGCAGCAAAGGGGCTGAGGACCAGGGGATGTTCAGTTGGAACAAGGCCAGCATGCCTTTTCCAAAGAGGAAAACTTTCTGTGTACCAGGAAATGCCTATAGGTAAGGCAAGCATTTATGTTTAGCATAAATGTCAAATCATTCAGTTGAAAGGAGGCAGTTTCTAGAGGCATCCGTGTGGGCACTGGGGAGTGGGCTGGCAGCAAGCGTGGACTGTGTCCACAGCCCCAGCTTTGGGTGGACTGTTTAACCTCTTCCCACCCAGCTCCTCTGCTGGCTGCAACTGTCCAGCCTCAGGAACTCCTCCAAAGAGCAAGTGTGCAGCTGTGGAAAGGCAGAAGGGGGAGGCAGGAGAAATACAGGAGGTTTGGCAGCCCTGCACCTCCTACATGGCAGTGAAATAGGTGTGAGCTATGTGTAAGGAAGAGGCATTCAAATGGCCTCCTGTCCCCATTGCTGCAGAGGCAGAACTCCCAGAACACAGCCTGTGATTTTCCAGAGTCTGCATAGTAAGGATTTGATATTATCCTTAAGGCTGTCCTATAATTAAAGTTGAGTGCTGGGCAAAATTAATCAACAGTTTGGCAGATCATAGACCTCTCTTGCACCTTTGTGATAGGCAACTGCAGGAGTCTTACTCTGGTAAAAAAAAGTTATTTTCTCCCACTTATAGTTTTGAATTTAATGGTAAAGAGCAATTTCTGCAATACAGTGCCTGCAAAACACCAGATGTAACTTGCTGTGATGTCTTATTAGACATTAGGCTACATCTTGTACACAGTTTTTCCCATAGCTCAACATTTGAGTAATTTTACTATTTAGCCCAGCTTGTGGTGTTGCACTGAAGTGGAACACCCGAGTGTGTGGCTATTTGTGGAATGAGTACTTGCCTTTGCATGGTGAGTGCTGGGGTCTTAACTGAGATAAGGCTCTGGCACTCCTCTGGCAGAGATATGCAACAACTTGAAATTCTCCCTCTCTAGAAAGAAAGAAAGAAGAGATGACAAGGGGTGTGCTGGCTTGTGGTTGCTCAGCTCATGAGGAAACATCTTTTCTCTTTTGCTTTGGCTGCAGAGTTTAGACTCTGTGAAGCAGATGAGTGTAGGTGCTGATGTGTAAGGGAGAAGATCAGCTTATGGAGCTGGAGGCCCAATAAATAAAATCAACAGTTTGATATCAAGAGACTTTTGTCTGGAAATGATGAGCTTTGTTAACCAATATATCATCCAAACCTTTCCCTGTGCTGTGAGAGAAACATCACATGTGGCAGTAGTGTCACTGTACATGTGTTGTCTTCACACTCTGTCTGGTATTTGTCATACGTTTCACTGGCAAATGATGCGTGATGAGAGTCTCTTCTCGTGTGGGTTACTCAGGATTTCTTCAGAGCAAACTAGGGATGCTTCCCTGAAGAAGCTCCTAAAATTTACAGCATAATTACACAGTAATGTTGCAGAAGCCAAAGACTGAAATTATTGAGGAACAATTAGAAATTTCCTTGAGGAACAGGCGTACTATTAAGGGATGAAATTTGATGAGACAACTGACCTTTACTTGTTCCCAATAAAAGAATGAGATTTTATTTTTTTTTCCCCCCTCCTGTTGCTTGTGGGGTCAGGAAACAGCTATAAATCTGTGTGTGTGATACATTTAGTAAATTATTGCTTCAACACTTTACTTCTAGAAGAAGCAACAGTGTAAGGTCCTGTTTGGATATACAAGTAGCCTCCTGAAGGAACCCTTTCCAAGGAGCACCATGCTGGGATATCCTGCTGCTGACAAACTCCTGGCAAGCCTGGAGTGCTGCCATGAGCATGTTACCTGCATTGAGCCTCCTGACCAGCTGGGGGACAGTACAGGAGGGCAATGCCAAATCTGCTGCCTTCCAGCAGCATCTCTATGTTGTCCTGCCAGCCAGCAGAACCCAGGGGACCAAGAGGCTGGAGCATTTTTGGCTTTATTTCAGTATTCCCTTGGAAGTACTGTGCCGAGTCCTGTAAGCGAGAAGAACCAGCACAGCTCGTGCAGAAACACATGCACACAGTTCTCTCCTACAAAAAGTAATTGCAGTTCCAGCAGGAGGGATTACAGAGGCTGCTGTGTCCTTTGTTCATTCAGTTCTGTTTGAAACCTCACCTTTTTTCCTACTTTAATGCATTTAAATAAGGAGTGTTAAAACAGTTGATCTAAAAGGCAAAAAACCAAAAGCCACCGGTACAGATTTTATCTTCTTGAGGGTTTCAGCGCTGGAAAGAATTCTCTTCCTGCCCTGTAAAGCAAATGCTCAAGCTGTAACTAAAATGCAGACAACTTTTGCCCCACTATGGACAGAGTCCTGCTTTCTTAGCACAGTTTCTTCTACAGCTTGCAAGTCTTTCTGTGTTGTGTATCTTGATAGTTCAGGATTAGTTTGGAGACACTTCCTCTATTAGCTTGACTGTCCTGAGCAGCTGTAGATCAGAGGTAAGGAAGAGACATATGTAAGCAAAACACAGAGCCAAGAGAAAAGTGCCACATTTGTTATTTTTTTCTTTGGCAGAGCCTCTATACACACACTAATAAATGCTTCTGTGCCTACTTTCAGTAAGTGAGAGATGAAGACGACAGTGATGCCTGGTTGTTAGAGAAGGGATGGGATATCTGAGGTATAATCTCAGGCAGTCCCCTGGCCCATGCCTCAGTAACTGTGTCTGGGATAGCTCAGTGAATGGGAAGGGTGTCCCTTTTGTGCACTTCGGGATCTATAGGTGCTTTATCACTGGAAAATAGTGCTGCTGAATACTGCTTAGAGTTTGGGCACATGCCAGCTGATCCACTACAACAAAGACCTCTTCCTGCAGACCCACTGGCAGCTGGGTGTGTGAATGGTATTCCAGGTGTGCCCTTTACTGAGGGATAGGAAGATCCCAGACAGAGCTGTATTAACTGTCCATGTGGTGCCTGACACCTTGGTCCAAAGCAAGATGAAAGGTACTGCACTGCAGAGTGCCGGGGGGGATGATGAGTGTTTTGAAGGCTTTCCCTTTGAGCCTGCAGAGCTGATTCAGGGAGCCTGACTGGACAGTAAGCACTAGGACAGGTCCTAAAATGTGTTGTGTCCCCAAAGCTGCTGACATGTCTGGTCATGCTGGGATTTTTCCTGTTGTGACCAGGTGCTAGTGTGCGAGGAAGCAAGTCAGCACAATGCTGCAAGCAGTCATCTGCTGTTGGCTTGTGAAATGGAGAGTTACTGTCAGAGAGATTATCCAAAATAGCATCAAGAGTTCGATAGGAAACAGAGCTGGCTTTTATCCTGTGCTATGTTAATCCCAGCAGTATTTCTTTATGCTTTCTGTTAGTAACCAGGCTACTGTCCACACAGTTGTGTGGTGTTTGTGTAGCACCATGGGGATGTCTTTGATAAGGACTGAGCCTAGAGCAGCCCATGGGCTCCAGTGTCACGGAGAATTTTCCATAGATTATTTCTGTGGAGATTGCTTCAAGCTCTTGATCCCTGTTTCTGTACCAGTGCTACAGAATCTTGTCAGGAGACTGTGAAAGAAAGCTGCACTTAGAATTACAGAATCAAAGAATGGTTTGGATTGAAAGGGACCTTAAAGGTCATCCAGTTTCAGCTGTTCTCTATTAATTGCATAATATATATATATATATATGTATAATTAATTCATGAACAAAAAATATATGGAGACCAACTCCTACATTTTGATGGATAAAAACCAGCTCTTGGGCAGGTGTCTATGGGTGAGGCAGTTGCTGAGTTAGTATAGAATGGAAAAAGGGCCCATTGAGGCAGGTGGGGAAAGGTTGGTGAGTTTAAGATTGGCACCTGGTTCTGAATTTTAAAACTGAACCAGAAAGGTGTGAGTAGTCCCAGTAAGCAGTCAGTGGTTTGTGTGTGGCACCAGTTGTCATTTCTCACCTTGCCTGATGCTCAGTTTTATAGAGCAGTGTGTCTGCAGCACTGGAGTTCTCATTCTCTGATTTTTGTCCTGCTTCTCTCGAAAACAAATGTATCAGGAACTGACTTACTTGGAGAGACTTCACATAACTCTACTATGCACATCGTAGGAAAAGAAAATATCTTCAGGTTTGTACTCAGAATGAAATACTTCTGTGCTTGAATCTGTTAAATTGAAAAGGTGCTCCCTTTATATCCGTATTCCCTTTTTCCTCCCCTCTTGCCAGATGCCACAAAAGTACAATCTCAAAGTGACAGGTATTTTGTGGGACAGCAAACATGTTTTTTAAGTGGACTTTGCCCTAGCTCAAACATGAAATCCAAGCACTCTCAGCATGGGTAAAGTAGAAGGTTCGGGTTTGGATCTAACTTTGAAATTCAGACTCTGAATTAATGAAAGACCCATTATTAATGAAATAATTCTAACTCTTTCAAGGTTTTAGCTCAGTTTTTTCTCTTGACTCTTGTTCAAAGGAGGGATTTTCAGATTGCCCAAGGCTGTGAGGTATTTCTGCCAACTTCTTCTGTGACATGGACAACAAACAGTTTCCTGGCATGTGGGCAATGTGCACAGAAATGCTCAAGTGTGGGAGTGAGGCATCTCTGGAGACAATCATGGTCTCTTATCTTCCTCTGATGTGCTGTCATTGGCAGCTCCTGGTGTTTTGTACCTGAGCTCTCAGTTTGTCACAAGTGGTTTCCTAGGATTTTGTACTCTGGGGAAGCACTGGGATGAGTATTACAGGAGCTTTCTGTATTTCCTAATTTCCACTAGAAGGCTAAATATATATACAACTAGAGAGATTACAAGCACTTGAGTATAAACTGCTGAGAAATCTGTTGTCCTTTTTGCCTGCCAGTTACTGATGAGATCCCACAACCCCATCCCAGGTTTCCAGCCTAGTTCCCAGCTGGTTTGTGCTGATGCTGTGTCACAGGGTGGCTGTTTCCTCTTCATCCTCTCTGGCCCTCCTGAAATCCTTCTGAATTTGTTTTAATGCAACTCCATCATAACAGCTTGGGATGAGGAGAAAAAAACAGGCTGGTTTGTTCCAGGTGGGTGACTCTCCTCCCATTCTGGCACTATTGCTGAGGTTGTAGAAGAAAAAAAAATCTACACTTTAATTCTCATAGATTTACAAAACTGCAGAGAACTTGTGTGTTTTGTCACTTCTGGATATTTTATGTGTTATTCTTTAGCTCTGAGAGGAACTAAAAATGAAGTGATCATAGAATAGACTGAGTTGGGAAGGGATCTACAAAGATCATCGAAGTCCAGCTGCAGAGGTTATTTCCTTTGCATGTAAGCACCGATTATATAGATGTGCATTAAAATAATATGGTTTCTTTGAGAATATATGACTTATAAAACAGCACTGCATACCTGGTCCCCTCCCTGACATATCCACTTCAGTAAACTATAGGAGAACTGGACACTTCAAGGATTGCTGTGCTGCTTTCCCTTTCCACTTATACTGCAGCCTACTCATTCCTATTCTTTCTTTTCACTGCTTCTATATTTAGCTTACACATCTATCTTGGATCATGCTGCTGAAACTGATGTAGGAATTTGGCCACTTAGTTGGCAGCTATGCCCATATTTAGAAAATACTTCTGATGAATCCAGTGCCTCACTGAATTCTACTTTCCTTACAGTGATGCTTATTTAAAGAGTAGAATATTAATGAGCACCAAGATTTGATACCCATACTGCAATTAAAATAATTGATTAATTAAGAGGATAAGTTAATGCTTACTAACAACACTTGCTGTGCAAAATAAGACTTATTTTCACCTCATTGGCATAGGCCTAGGCCTAGGCCCAAGCTCTGGACCTGAATATGTTCTAAGTATCAAATTCTTTTTTTTCTAAAAGTCATAATCAAGTAAACTAAGGGTCAAAAATTAGTGAGCCATATACCAAATCTTAAGCAATTTTGCCATGGTTGTGTATAGTAACCAAGCAAATTCTTCCACCCTTTGCTACCTTTATATTCTCATTCAAAATGAGAGAAGAAGTATTGATGAATGAGGTGAGCAGTTATCTTCACTAGGGCCTTGGAACTAGATCTGCTGCATGTTGCTCTAGAAGAATTTAGCAGAGATAAATTTTTTAGTAAATCAGGAGACTTTGGATGCTTTGATCATTGTGCAATGGACTCTTTCCAGCTTTTGCTATATGGAATCTTCTTAGCTGCATGTTCTCTTGGAGATAATTAAATAGAACACTATGTTGCTCTTCTAAACAAATCTGGATTTTCTTTTTCCTGTCTCCAGCAGGTTCTTTTTAGCATTTCATGATATTTTGTCCCGTTTAGTCATGTGCTATAATCTTATTGCCATGTAGGTGTAAATTATTGGGGAGCATGATTTGCTGCTTGCTCAAAACATAAGAATTGACATCACGTGAGGTTTTTCAGCTTTCCACTACCAAAAGATGTTCACACTCTATCTTTCACTGAGGCTGTGATGACTCTGCCAGTCCCAATCATTATCTTGAAGGTGACCCTTCCTTTGGTGTCTGTTGCTCCTTTCTCATTAAGCTATTTTTACCTATTGTCTTTGGGGAATTGCATAAACATATTAGCGCTTCCTCTTTATGAAGAGATAGTGCTGTAATTTTCTGTAAGTTTCTGTAATTTTATTCTAATATCACAAGTCCATCACAGAGAAAAGATTTCACTAGTGATTTTTGATAACCTACTGTTCTAAAAGACCCTACAGAAATGAAGTTATCCTCTATTAAACATAAGGATGCAAGTGGCTGTGTGTAGGTTGGATGTATGGGAGTTTTTGGGATTGCTTTCAGTTCTCTTCTGGGCATCCCCTTGAAGACTGATGGAATGAGTGATTAAGGAGACATGGTGAAAATGCCAGAACTGGGTTTGATCACTCAGTAGGTGGAAGCTTTGCCTCAAGCTGGCACTGGACCAGTGCAACCACATGATTTTGGCCAAGGTCTGGCTTTTTAAAATTACCTCTGATTGCTTGGATTAACTTTATAAGGATTCAGATGGGTGCTGAGTTGTTTTATAGGGACCATCTTTAGCTGACCTTCAAGGAACCCCTTCATGAAGTCCACCCTTATCACACACTTGATTAGCTACACTTAACTGAAACTGTACAAGTGGACAATCCTATTTTTAAAAATGAGCAAGGAAGGAGAGGAGAGATGAAATAAAAGGTGAGGAGAGAAGAAAGACACAACCAAAGAACTCCCTAAATCAGGCATTTGTCCTCCAGTGCATTTTGTCCTCGAAGGAAAAACAAGGATTCAGACCCAAGAGGGATTTGACTTTGCAGTGCCTGAGGCAGAGTAGGAGTCAGTGTGAGCACCTGTCATGGCTTAGGAATAGTTATTCTCCAATTTAGTGCTCCCATCCTTCACAGCAAGCTGCTGCACCTCAAAGAGCAGCCTAGTTAGTGTCCAGGGAGCCTATGGGAAGGGTTAATATGGATGGATATGCGAGGAAAACTTCCTGGTCTCAGCTTGCCCAGGGAAGTATCAAAAGACTGGTAAATCCCTTTGCCCCCATCTCATTCTCGTGGCTCCTGCATGTCCTTACTTATTGACTTCTCAGTGATCCCTCAGCCTTCTTTGTAATTTGGATGTCATGCCTTGGCTACTTTGTCCTGGATCGAAAAATGCTGAGCAACGTGGCAGTTTTGTTATAAATCCCCCTTCTGTTTCGTAACTCTGTCTTCCAACTTCAAAAATAGTTTCCCCTCATTGACTTGAGCAAATATAATAAATACAAGCAGTTGAGTCATCCTGAAAGGGCATTTGCTGGGGATTTTTTGGATGAATCATTTTAATTGGCTTCTTTGAAAACTGCAATTTTTTGAGCATTAAAAATTAATTAAGCCAGAGGAGGGAACACTTATGAGCAGTGTGCCTTTATGAGATTAACTGATATTTGAGAAGGAGAATTAAAAATCATATGGAGCCAGGTAAAATGATGTTTCCTTTGTAAAAATGTTCTCAAGTGGAGAGTATAAAGAGAATAGATCAGAAACTTTAAATAAAGAGCTTATAATGCGGCACAGAGCTTCTCTAAATGTGCAACTGGGTAGAGAAGTATGAAAAGCCTGAACCCAGACTGGCATAAATTAGTCCATATCTACTGAAGTCTAGAAGCTGTTTTCTATGGAGGGAGGGGGAAAGTAAAATCTGTAATGCATAGTCTATATCCCCATTTAGTGCTTTTCAGTTTTTCCAGAAATGTGACTAAAGCATGTGTAGACCAAGCAACTCTAAAAGCTGAAGAGAGTGAGTGACCGTAGTCTTCAAATATCCCCCAGTGGCCTGAAGCTCCTTCAGTCAAAGACTTGCTTTAAATTTCATTCTTTGAGTTTACAGTGTTTTTAGTGCCTGCCTGTGTTTACAAGAAGTGGATTAAATTAAAACACTTCCAAAGCATTTGTTGTGATTTGACAGCCTGCTGAGTAATGCTCATTGCACATGTTTTTATTTTGTGGGACAGTTTTTCCCCACAGGTTTATGCACTTTTTTTGGACAGAGATTTAAATGTGAGGCAGCTGGTCTGATTATAGACCAAATATTTTAGTTCATCTGCAGGAGAAGCAAGTTGTACTTGGAGTTGTAGAATTACATGTGGTTTAGTTCAGTGCTGGTGGAGGAAATATGTGAAGTTTTATACAATCCTGGCTGGCTAATATTTAACAATACTTATTATGGCGTGCCTGGAGGCAGAGCTGCTTCTGCATTTTGTGACTTGGGAGCGTTGTTCCCTTTGGTGGGAACTCTGGAGCTCTGTACAGGTTTTACCTCTGAAAGATGAAACATTGCTTAAACTTGAAGGTGGGGAGATTGAGACAGGGATGTATGTCCCAAAGGAAATAGTCTCATTTAATCCAGATTACTGTGTTTTAGCTTTTGTTTGCTAGGATTATGTGTGTGAGGGGGTGTATCATCATACCTCCCAACAAAAATATTCATGAGGGTTTTTTATTTTTTTTTCATTAGAAGCCAACTGGGCTTTTAAAAAAATTCCTTCCACACACACCAAGCTTCTTATTTTGATCATATTTTTCTCTTCCTTTTCCCACCACTCAATTTTTTTTGTTTGTTCAGTTTTAGAAATACAAAAAAAAAAAAAAGCCTTTAGGTAGAGGGAAAAGAACAAATCCAGGGTTTATTTTCTGTTTAAGGTGGTTTCAAAACTTTCCATGAAATTTTATCAGAGAAACTCTTCACATAGCACTCTGCTTTTGACTGGCTTTAAATATAATGTATGAGTACAAATTGTCCTTTGAAGGGCTGTGAGAGGAATCTTGTGGTGGCTCTTGGAAGCAAGTCTGACACTTCCTTACCTCTGGGAAGCAGACACCAAGGGGTGAACATCTTGGTCTACTTTGAGTGCTGAATATTTCTCTTTTTCCCACCACCTGCTCATCTCTCTCTCTGGTGACCAAAAAACTAAAAAGAGACTTAATTTCAATATAGGTTAAAATATCGCATTTGTGGCCATCAGATGAACTTGATATAAAAAATGAGAGGGAGAGAAACAGAGTGCAGTTTTAAAGCATCCTTTTATTTTTCTGACTCCTTCTGGTTGCCCAGGGCTGACTTGCTCCTGGATGCAACTCAAGAAAGGAACTCTCCAGGATGAAGATGCAGTGTCAGAATTGGCTGCTTGGAGGGAAAAATTTCTAATTACTAATCTTTTTCTCTTATATATAGCCATAGAGAGCAGAATCAGATTTTTTTTTTTAAGATATGAATTATGCATTGTTATTAAACAGTAATCAAATGATTCAAATGTGATTTAACTTTAAATTATTTAAAAGCATACTTTTTTAAAGCACTGGGCCTTAATAAAATGCTGCTTTCTGCTGCTCTTTTATCAAGAATTTTATTCGCAATGCTGAATGTTTTACGGTGCCAGGGGACATTGCGTTATCTCCTCTGATATTGCCAACCCGATAAAATAATAAAAAAGAATCGCTACTGTAATTTCTTTACTCATTTTGATGAGAAATCGTCTGGTAGTTCATTAAATAGGAGTGTATTGCTTGGAAAATGCAAATGAATAAAGTAACATTGGCATTAAAAAATAGCAGCCAAGGAATTATCTGATGTCTTAAATGATTTGCATTTAATTTAATTACTTAGGAATCTCATTTCCTCACTGGTGGATTGTGATCTGTGCTCTGGGGGCTGATGAGTGCTGTGTCACTGGCGTCTAGCAGGGCTGATATCCCCCAGATTTGTCATGGAGGGGGATAATATTGTCATTTGTCATATCTCAGTTTAGCTGCTGAGCTGGTTGGGCTGTTTGTGGTTATGAATATTGCCCTCAGTGAAATCCTTTGTGGCTGTGAATATTGCCCTCAGTGAAATCCTGCATTGTGCCTCAGGCACTGACCAATCTGTGTGTGTAAATATGGACAGTGGTGGTTTTATGTGAGGTCTGTAAGGGCTGTTCCAGCAGTGGCCAACTCAATAAAACCACACAGGGGTCTTGTGGTGCTGTCTGACCTAATTGTAGAATCACAGAATGGTTTGAGTGGGAAGGGACCTTAAAGCCCATCCAGTTCCATGGGCAGGGACACCTTCCACTATCTCAGATTGCTCAGAGCCCCATCCAACCTGGCCTTGGACACTGCCAGGGATGGGGCAGCCACAGCTTCTCTGGGCAACCTGTGCCAGGGCCTCAGCACCCTCACAGTCAAGAATTTTTCCTCATATCCAATCTAACCCTGCTCTCTGTCAGTGTGAAGCCATTCCCTCTTGTCCCATCACTCCAGGCCCTTGCAAACCACCTCTCTCCATCTTTCCTTGGAGTCTCCCTTCTTCTTTTCCTTGACTTTGGAGACATTAGCCAAGGTAAGTCTTCCCTTGCTTACTGGGATGCTCCTGGGTGAGGTGGCACATGCCTGCTTCAGGATGGGGTGACAGAGTCCCATTTAACGTGAGAGTCCTTTGGGGCCAGGCAGCTCCCTGCAGGCTGTGGCAGGATCCTGGCAAGGTTGATCTGTGCAGCCATTCTTGGTCTTTTTAGCCCACTGCAGCCATGAGGTAATAAAATAGCACTTCACTTGTGCCATGTGAGCAGCTTGAATATAAAGCTGTGAGGAGGGTATAACAGGCAGGAAATTCTGCTTAGGTTGCAGCAGCAGCTTATTGCTGCAGTAGTTCTTAGGTAGCCTTGGGGAAGGGAGGAAGATATTTGCTTTCTGGCTGTGTTGGTCCCAGTGCTTTTCTTCAGGGGATAAGTCTTTGGAAAAATGTAAACTAATAGCATGATCCATGATCATCCAGTCCTCTTAAAAATTAAGTCAGTGGTTGACACCTTTTATAAGGAGATTGCTGTGAAAGGGCTGAGTGTTTGCAATGAGCGTTGTAATTCCATAAACACTGACATTACATCCTCATTTCCCAACACTTTGTAAAGGCTGCTATCTCAGATGCTGTGGTTGCCAATCTCCTGATGCTTGCTGTTTCCAGACACTCAGATCTTCATCTTGTCATCTGTTTTTGGTTACTTGGACACCTTCTTGTTAAATATTACAAAATAAATAGCTGTTGTTGCTGTGTAGTGGTTTAGTTCGCATGTCTTACCTTCTGTGAGATAGGAGATTTGGAGGAATGCAAAGCAGGCTCAGAACTTAATATGAGAAAGTTTATTAACAGAACTAAAAGAAAAAAAAAAGAAGAAATTAAAGCAAACCCTCCTTTCCTCCAGCACCGCCCTCCCTCTTAACCTTACCAATCAGCACAAAGGATAACAAAACATGTTTCTTGGTCAGCATTTACAGTTCTTAAAAGTCTCTCTACTATTTAAGGAAACAGAGGTCTCTTTCATTTCTCGTGGTTCCCAAAACTGCACCAGCCAACAATTCCGCCCAGAAAAATCTGCCACCAGGAAAAACATCTCTCCCATGGGAAGAAATCGCAGTCTCTTTCGCACTGTACTGTTACCATGGGCCATACATGGGGGTCTCACGTTCAAGGCTAGGCAAATTCCAGCCTGAAAACAACAGCTCTCTTCTTCACAGAAAATTTAAAGTCTCTCACAACTCCCAGGTAACCTGGCGTGGTCACCTTTGTTTTCTTACACAGGCTGCACTCAGAATTTTCTCATCCCCTCATGTCTTTAAATGGATTAAAGAGAAAATCAGTTTGGGATATTACAGTTCCTACCACAGTCTGCAGAAAGCAGTTTTAAGCTTGCGCGCTGCAAGTGCGAATCCACCCTCTTTCTTCCCTGCCACCATCTCAGCTTCACTCACTTTCTCTTTCTCTCTGACCTTGAAGACGCCATGATGAAGAGTGGTCTTCGTTGTTTAGGCTTTAAGGTGGAGAAACCCTCGCTCCTTCTTATGCTGCTGGCTGCTTGGTGTTTGTCTCTCAGCTCCATCGGATCCCGCTGGGTCTCCGTGGGCCATGTGGCGGGGGGAGAAGGGAGTTCGCCGTCCTCAGAAGCTGGGCCGGGTGGTTTCGGCTATTGCAGCAATTATGGTTGTTCCTCAGCTGTCCGGGGCTCTGAGGGGCTCTCCCGCAGGCACCCGGGGCTGTGCCCTGATGCCGGGGGAGGGGAGGCCCAAGCCTGCTCCAAGAAACGGAGCCTCAGGGCCCATCTTCCCCCTCCTCCCCACAGGAAGCTGCAAATTGAAAAAAAGGAAACTTCCTGTGTCTCCCCAGGCTTAAATATGGAAATTTCAAAAAGTGCTATTGGTTAAAAGATCTGTCCATCAGCTCAGGTTCAACCTACCACATGCTGCCAGCAGTGCTGGGAGACTTTTGTTCAGGTCCTGCCTTATAAATTTCAGAAGACATGAAAATTTCCCTTACTGATTGTATGTCCTGGTTCTCCTGGGCACAAAGAAATAGCCAGCCTGATAAAAATTTGTGAGCAATATTCACATAATGGTTAATTCCATCCCTGCCAGCTCAATGGTTCTGTGGTAATGACAGTTTTTGTATTTCAGACTTATCCCATGACACTTCTCTTTTGTCTTCCTTCTTGAACAAGCCACACTTTCTAGGGAATCCAGGCTACACATTTCAGAATTGTTGCCAATATTTCTGTGTATGGGTCCAGCCCAACACTGAGTTTTTCTTAGGCTGGGATGGAAGAATTGCATAAAAGGCAAAAATATTTCATTTGGAAGGATTTTAAAAAGTGAAACATTTTCGTGTGGGGAAAAAAACCCCCACCAAACACTTTTTTTAAAAAATTGAAATTGGGCAAAAAGTTTTGAGAACATGAAAATGAAATGCAGCTTTTGGTTTCAGACTGAACAAACATTTTCTAGTCAACAGTGAAGACCCCTCAGACACACTTTATTGATTCTGCTAATGAGCCATTGTTTCCCCTGCCCTTTCCATTGCATATCTCTACTCCAAGCTGAATTTTGTTTCTCCCTGAATACAAAGTGGTGAAAAAGCAGACTCAGTGTATTTCTTGATGGTCAGTGTAACTCATTCGTGTGTTTTCAATTTTTTTACCCCATTTGGACAATGTGAAACAGCTACTGTATTGAATCTGGTCCATGCAACTGCACTGAAAGTCTCTCTACCCCGTAAGGATCACAAAAGAACAACATTTTCTGAGGGTGTGGTAGAGAGAAAGCCAAACCCTGTATGGAAATGTTCCTTTTGAGACAGAAGCTGCTTTTTCCTTGCCACCTACTGAAAGGCAGAGTTTCACAAGATTTTTCAGATAAAGCCTTGCATAGATAAATATTTCAATTTTACCTGACTGGCATCTACTGAACAGGGAACAAATCAATGGGATGTGGGAACAGCAGTGGGGCAAAAGGTGCTAGATATCAGCAAAAGCTTCCTTCTCCTTCCTTCCATGTTGGAAAAAGGGGGGAATCTCCCAGCAAACAGAAAGCTAAGAGGAAAAGGGACAGTGTACCCCTCTGGCTGCTTTTTTGTTTTGTTTTTCTTTCCCCTAGTAAATGCTTCTCATTGTACTCTTGTTGAGGACTTTCCATCACTCTTTTCCCACTTAGGAACATATATCAGAAGCTTAGGGTTCTTGGGTTGGAAAATGGACTTTGTGATACCATCAAATACTTCAATCCCTTTAGCATCAACTCTGTTTGTCGGATACCTGATTTACAAGGAAGGGAATGCCCATAACATTTACCCCGTGAGCAGCAGCATCTCTTTGATTCATCTCCTGGCAGCTCAGCTTCAGGCAGTTTTTCAATTTAACTACTTCCATGTAGAATAACTTGTCTGTCTTCTGATCCCTGAGCTGACCAATATGTTGAAAATGCCAGTAAAATTATGTTTTAGAGAAGGTGAGGGGAAAATATGGCTGCAAATCCCAGAGTGTGTTTAAAGAGATGAGGCCATCACTCTAGTGTTGGAAATGAAAGAAATTAAAGATGATGATAAGTGTAATAATAATTAGCATGACCTTCATCAAACAAGGTAATTATGATGACAGTTGGAGTTACTTTAAATCAAGTGTAAATTAGTTTAAAGAAGTAACATTAGACACTATTTTTGTTGCTGCTTTATCAGCAGGAGGGAAACCAACAGCTTCAGATAGTAAATTTGGGGTAAGGATCCAATATATATGATGAAATTCCAAATGTCTCTATCGTCTAGAAATGAGGCTGCACCAGACACTGATAGCCAGGAATGCAAACCTTCTCCACCACAGGAGAGGACACAAAACCAAATGGTTTTGAGCACTGACTCTCGAGCCCTGTTACTTGGTCAAGCTTCTGAATGGTTTTTATATGTGTCAAGACATTCGTTTTGAAGATGATGTCCTTTTATAAGAGACTAATATATGTCTCTTATTTCCCTTTTCTCCTTGTGTCATGGTGGGTATGGTTTTATTGTTTCTAGGTGTTTTGTTTTTGTTTTGGGGTTTTTTTTTAGGATATTCAGAGATTCAAATGCAGTGATAAACACTCACATGGTCTGGATAACAGAGTAATGTGTATTTTGTTGCTAGCAAAGTTAGAGCAGTAGCAATTATGCCAAAGTTCAATGTAATTTCTCAGTAAGCTTAACACAGTGAAAAGCATGCCTGAGTTTTTGGGAAGTTTTCCCTTTGCCTGCCTAGAAGGTTTTCTACCTGAAGGCATCTCTACAGAGAATTCCTGGCTAACAGAAGACCTGGTCTTGAATTCAGGGTTGCTCAGCACAGGCTTGGCCTTATGGCTCCCATCACACCACTGTTGCCTTTGTGATCAATTCCTGAAAGCTGTACACATAGATAAAGTGTTCTCCAGAGAACCTCTTCACTTTTCCTGGGATGACATGGTCACAAGGACAAGTTGGAGTGATGTTTCAGCGCCAAACCTTGCTTTTCAGGTTTTATTTGCTTAGAAGTGCCCAGAGGAGATGGGACGACTAATGGCTGTGTGTTGAAAACTCCTCTTCCCTATACAGCAAGTTCTCTTTGGACCCCTATTTAAAACACTTCTCCAAGATGCTGATTCCTTGAGTTGTAACAATTGTGGCACGTGAGAGGGGGAAAGGCTGATGGACTTCTGAAATACAGGCATTTGGTGCAGCCTCATGGATTCCAATGAAGAATTTATTTCCTTAAATAACACCTATTTTACATAGCAGTAGCATTGCCAGACTGCTTGATATCTAACTTTCCTCAGCACGTCTCTGAACCTGCGGAGTGGATTGTCCCCAAAAGCACCTGCCCTTTGTAGGGGCCCCAATTACCAGGTGGTGAGACAATTATTAAATGTTGTGCTAACATCAGGAGCTGAACCTGTAGCAAGATCTTACAGTAAGCTGCTGCAGCCTGATGCCATGGAGCGTGGCTGTAGGAAGGAGTTTGTGTCACCAGCTGGATTTCCTTCTTGTAGGCACTGCCAAACTGGTGCTGCTTCAGTAAAATCACAGTGGTTAAACTGAGACGAGTTTAATCCCTTGTGCAGCTCCACAGGCAGCCCAAGTGGGAGGGGTCACAGTGCTGAGGAGTACCCGCAGTATCTTGAGAGGAGCTCTCCTCTGGCTGCAGTGGGCTACACATGCTGGATGGGAACCCTGTGTACTGCAGAAACCACTGTACAGCAACTTTCAGGATAGTGGTGAGATCATTTGGAGTGAATGAGCCGTTCAAAATGAAGTACAGACAGCGTAAAAGGTGCTTTGCAAAACCCTGTTTTGTTCCTGTCCAAGTGCATGGGCAGAAATACAGATTAATTTAGCCACTGGGCTAATTTTCAAGGCTTTGGCTGGGATAGTTGGAGTAAGTGATTATCCTGTCTCCTTTACTGCAGAGCATTTCGATCTGAAGTGTGGGACGTGATTTTCTTGTTCACGGAGCACAAAGCAGACACCTTGCTTGGAGAAAAGTGTTTAGTCTGGGTGAGAACTGCTCTTTGTGTGCACGCATGTGATTTATTTATAATAGATAATTCCTGCCAGCCAGATGATTTCTCCCAGCTCCCTTTCAGCCGGAGCCAGGGCAGTCTTTGTCAGTTATGTAAGGTCTGGTAAGTGTGATGCATAAGCAGCAGCCTTTAATTTTCATCCCTGCTGGAAAATGAGATGAGCTATCCCACTTATCCCACAAAATAATAGGGGTTGTGTTTGGAAAGGCTGCTGCCCAGCTGGAAGGACAAAGCACTGCACACCCTGTGAAGGTGGAAGCTTGAGGGAAATCATGGTGCTTGAGCAGAGCCATTTACGAAAGACACACAGCCAAGCAGGTCCCAGAAAGGAGAGAGCTGCACTTTCAAATTAGCTTTCTTCCCTTTTGTGTTGTTCTGCCTTTGTCCTCCCCTTCAAAGGCAGAATAGGCAGGAAATTCAGGAGGTTCTCCAGAAAAGGGGCAGTTCCCTGCCTATGGGAGGTAGATGTGCAGGGGCATAGTCCCACCTAGGGGGGTTTGATTTACAACTCATCTACCATATTTCAAGCATGTGCTTAGTAAAATTGTGTGGTTCTACAAATAAGGTGGAACAGTAAATCTGACATTAAAGCTCCTCTGAAAATGAGATTCTAAATAGGGATTATGATACCATTTCTGCACTTTCCCCATGAAGACAGGCTGAGAAAGTTGGGGCTGTTCACTCTTGAGAAGAAAATGTTGTGTGGATGCCTCATAGCAACCTTCCAATGTCTGAAGGGGCTCTTCATCAGGAACTGGAGTGATGGGACAAGGAATAATGGGTTCAAAGTGAAAGAGGGAAAAATTCAATTAGATATGAGGAAGAAATTTGTTCCCTGGGAGGGTGCTGAGGCCCTGGCAAAGGCTGCCCAGAGAAGCTGTGGCTGCCCCATCCCTGGCAGTGTCCAAGGCCAGGCTGGACGGGGCTCTGAGCAACCTGGGATAGTGGAAGGTGTCCCTGCCTGTGGCAGGGGGTTGGAATGAGATGGGCTTTAAGGTCCCTTTCAACCCAAACTGTTCTATGATTAATTAACATAACTGCATAATACCTTGGCTTTTCTAAAAACCAGGTATGCAAAATTTAATCTAAATTGAGGAGTTTTTACATCCTAAGGTCTGTATAGACATTTCTCTGTCAAAGAAATGGTAGCACTTTACTCCCTGTTTTTATTCATCCGTCCATAGCAACATAAGTGATAGATCCAAGCTGAGAAGAAGTTTGGAGTGGGTCAGATTGGAGGGAAGGGTGTGTGGGTGGAGAACTGCTCTAGCATATTTTTCACGGTGGCCCTGAGGTACTGTGCCAATTGCTCATACTCTCCTCTCCCTCAGGCAGGCAACTGGAGCTGAGGGTAAATTACATAACCCTAAACCTGTGTTGTCTTTGCACAGGCATTTATGAGTTACATCCTCTTGGCCACGTCTCATTTTTCAAGTAATTATGACTTGTGCATTTTACAGCCTTTAATATAAATACCTGTGTTCTGGACATTAGCAAGGAAGTAAAATGGTTATAATGATTCTTATCCTTTATGGCACTTACTATGTTTGCAAAGGGCTGTAAAAGGAGGGCCTGCATTACTTTACCAAGGGGAGGTCAGAGGTGAGAAGAGGCTGAAGTAATTTGGGCTAAGGCTGTTAGAGGGGCTTTCGACTGGCAACCTTTTTTTTTTAAACAGTTTACCATCCTCGCCCATAAACTGCAAACAGAGAGACATTGTACTGTAACAAATATGGCCTCGCATTCCCCTCGAATTTCAATAGGCTGTTTGTATGTGTGCAGAATTAGTTGGAAATAAGGCAGATTTAGGAGACTGTGTGGAGCACATCTTATCCCTGTGCTGTTGTAACAAAGCAAAGCAAATGTTCCCCAAATGGTTCTGAGGCACGGCCCTTTCTCTGCCCTCCTGAGCTGCATCAAGCTGTTGTTTAGACTTCACCAGAGAGGAGGATGAGTCTGGATGTTTCAGCTGCACTCTTTAGTAAGCCTGTTCCATGTGAAATGGTAAACTCCACAGCGTGGCTGCTCCAGTTGTGAGTTCTCTCTCTCTCCCCTGCCCCCAATCAAGGGGAAAGGTTTTATGCAAGAAGAGGGGAGGAAGAAAAGAATATTTAACTATAATCTGCCTCTGGCAAGTCATGTTCTATTTAAAACTTCACTGCACCCAAAGAGCCCAGCCTGGCAAGCAGTGCAATCTGACAGCAGAACTGGTTCAGCACATGCATGAGAATCCCAGGTGGCTTTTGCAGCTTCCACTGGACCCCAGAGACCCCTGGATCTGTCTCCACCTCCCTCTCTCCCACATCAAATCCTCTATCACCTCTGCAGGGGCATGTATTCCCTGATGTGCATATGAAGCATTTGGTAAAAACATTGGTGCTAGACTCTGTCACTCCAGTTTGAACTTGGATTTGCTCTTGTTTTCTCTGGCTGTTACATTATTTGTTTCCTTGAGTCTTTTTCCCTCACATTCTTTTCCACTTATTTTAAGCCAAAGGTGATTGAATGTTTGTCCCCTGTCTCCTAAAACTCTTTGCTATGCTTTGTCTCCCAAACAAGTAATGAGTAAAGACCTTGACTGATCAGTATATAGGCTGGCACTTGATTTCCCCCACCCTTGAAGGAGGAATTAAGTAAGAGAGAACTCCTTTTTAGTTCCACTAAAGCTGATACTGAGGGGTCCTATTCTTTTTTTCCTTTCCTGAAGGGAAGGTGGGGATAGTGAGGAGCAGGATCTCTGTGTTTCCATTTTCAATTGCAGTAAATCTTAAAGAAGATTGGGGAATTGGTCTGACTTCTGTTTTCCAGCCCTGCCCTGGGGTCTTCCCCAGCATTGCCACCTAGAAGCATCCACACTCGGCTGGTTGGTGGGAGGCAGCAGTTTCTTGTGGAGTCCTGTGCTGTCCACTCCTAGGAGGGAATATTATCTTTCCCCTCCCTTCAGTCCCAAAATGCATTTTTTTTCTGTGCAGAAAAATAGTGACAGTAGTGGACTTTCCCTGGGGATGTTTGTTTTATTTGCAATTATAATTAGCAGCACTAATATGTTTACTCTTTCTGACAATGTATGGAAAGACACTTTTATTTTGTGGTTTTTTCCTTTTTAAATCTCTACACTGTCAGAACTGCAAAACACTCACGCTCTGTGCTGTCTCTTGTCACACCAGCTACCCTTTAAAATGCAGCTTACTCCATTTTTGTTGTCAATGAACACCATGGCCCCTTTTTGTCCAAAGCCTGTTGTTCTGTTAGTCTAAGTCTTGTTGGTTTTTTCCCATTATGAAGAGAAGTTGATGGTCAGGATCTCCATTGTAAATAAACAAAGGTGGATAAAAAACATAAGCTGTCTTTTACTGAAGCAAACAAGAGACTGTTTCTGCAGAGACAGGTTTGGATTTACGAAGCAAGTCCTGGATAATGTCAGAATTGTTGACAAGCAACAAATCTTGGTTTGCAATCCATGCCAGATCCCTGATGCCCAGATGAGCCTCAGAGGGGCTGCCTCCCCCCATTAACACATTGGAGTTTGGGCTGTGGAGAGATTAAAAAGGTGGAGTCTTTGTTCTTGGAGACAAAACTTTCTAGTGGTGCTGTACATGAGAGGTGTTCTTGTGCCCTCCTACTGCTTCTTTGTACCTGCGCACCTCCCTGGCCCTGAGCATCACACAGCTCATGCAGTTATGTCCCTCTGCTTCCCAGTAAGAACTGACCATGACATTCATTAGGGTAGAACCAGCCTGTTTTGGCTTTTGAATTCTTCCTCCAGTCCAGCCTCAGGCTTTGCACATGCCAGAGTGTGCAGCTGCCTTTCACCTGGGCCAGAGTGTGATGTTTTTGACAATGGTTTCTGTTTTTACCTGGATCGCAGTGACAATCTATAGGAACTCTTCACACTTGTGGAAATGTGGTAGATGTGTCCTGCAATTTGGTGGCATTTTTTGCAATGGTTTCTTTTAAAATAGTTATAAATCTCTCTTTCACTAATAAGTGTGTTTACTTGGCATATGGAGTCTCTCATGGTCTAATTTTCTTTCATTCTGCATCTATGAAAAATAAAGGTTTGTGAAGTCAGTGCTATGGACTTAGAATTCAACATTTTTCTGCAGCCAAGGTTTCTGCTGTGAGTCCATGAGAATATCCCAATTACTTATTGATTTGTATCGGCCAGGTTTCACCACTTCTCCTCTGAGAATTTTAATTTGCCAAGAACAAGAACCACAACGTGCCTGAAATGTCTCTGATAGTTACTTTTACCAACCTCCCTCAGCTTTTGGCACACCTACCACATGCTGTTTGTCTTTAATGTGCGCAGATATATGCTGCTGGACCAGAGGTATAACTGGGCATGCAAATCATGCATTATAAGCAGGTTCTGATTTTCTCTGTTTGTGTGCTAGTTAAGCTGTCATAGTTCCTACTGCCAGGAAATTTTGCCTTTTATGCTCCTTACGTAAACACAGCAATTGCCCACATCTCTATGCTAACATTAAAATGAGCTTTTTTTCTCTCTTTTTTTTTTTTTTTTAGTAATATCAGTTCTACTGGGCCTAATCCTGGGATATGTTAAAGTCTCTAATCTTACACATTTTACTGAAAATTGAGTGATTAACCTATTGGCAAAGCTATTTGGAATATCAGGGGCGATTGAGCTGTTGAAATAGGGCTACAGACAGGCCTTTTGGGTCCTTGGCTGGATCCCTAGCTGAGCCCTTTCCTACATGCCATGCTAAATGAACTCAGTATTGCTCCTTGACTTGGCTTTTCTGCTGAGGTTTAACAGTCTGGTGGCACCATGTGTCCTTTCCCAAAAATACCTGCTCAAACTACACCTCCCATTTGTTCAAAGCCCTCCTGAGCTGTGTATCACCTTGTCTGGAATATGGACAACTCTTGTTTTAATTAAAAAAAAAATATTGTTTATTACAAAAAAAATAAATTGGAAAAATAACAGAATCCAAATTCTTAAATTAAAATAATAGAAAACCCCAAGATCGCAGGATTGGAGATCCTTGAAAACCAAATATGGTTATGTATCCACAGCAGAAATCTATGGCGCTGGGTTAACTTCAGCTAATCTGAGGCAAAATTCCCTTAAAATAAAATAAAAGGTCTCTGGAAAGAGATAGGCCCTTCCCCTCCCCCCCCACTTACCCAGCGCCAGGGGAGCAGATGTGTCCTGTTGCTTGCCAGGAGGAAAAGAGGGCGTGTCCTTGTAGGGGCCTGCCCTTTATACCCCCTTGGCCCTTCCCAGAATTCCCCACTGTCCAGCCCCATAGCCCAGTTCGATTGGTGGGTTCTGAGGTACATCAAAAGTTTCTTTCACCAACCAGGCATCCGCCGGGGAGGGACACCCACCCACAGAAAGCATGGAACCTCCACAATCAAAAGGCATTCAACAATTACCACCCCAACAACTCCAACACCTATCAACTTGGCCACAAGACGATCCCCATATGCAAAAGCCAATCACCTAATCCTCATACACGACAACCTCACTCCTGTTATTTGGGAACCAAAATGCTGCATGCTGCATCTAGACTCTGCTAAAAGAACATCTAAGTGAAGCAGTAAAATGATAGGAAGTGGCAGGTTTATGGTTAATTCAGCTGCTTTTATAGCTGTGTTGAGGTGACTTCTCTAATTACTGGATTGTGTAAGGGTTCTTTAAAGCCTTTTCACCAGGTTTAATTATTTTATGGTTTGTCTGTGTGTTTACTTGCTGTGAAGTGAAGCTGTGTGCAGGTGAAGTGCAGGACAAGATCTCTGTGGAGCAGGATGGTTTGACATGCACAGGCCTAGGTGTTTGCAGAGTGAACATTCCCTGCCACACCAGGCTCTACCTCAACAAATATTTCTTTGCCTGGCTTTGGTCATCACAGTGTGTAGTGTCCACTAGATCAGCAGTCAGCAAAGCATCAGTATTATCATAGTGCTGCAGGCTTTGAAAGCATTTCAAGCAAGACAGCCTCACTTAGTCCTTTATTCTTTATTTCTACTGGCAATTTTAAGAAATATCTACCTATATCTCAAGGAACTGAACTGAAGTATAAAGATTCCCATATCAAATGCTCCAAACATAGAAAATGGCAGAACGAGGGCTGCCTGTGCATCCCGGCCTTTCCAGGCTACATTTCTCTTTCCAGACAGTCAAACCATATTCAGAGGTCTGCTTGCAGTTAGTAATCCATGACTGGAGTACAGTTTAATAACTCTTTTTTCCTCCTCCTTTAACACTTGTTCATCCCCTCCCCCTACTGTAGGAAGTGGAAAAAAAAAATTTCCCAGGGCTCAGGGCAAAGTTAATCCAATAATTGTGGTAATTTATGAGTTGATGGTTGATAGCAGAAGACATAATTATTCTTTTCCAGCCTTAGCTAGCTCACTGTGATCAAATATGATTATGTGTTGAATCATATTATTCATATTTTTATATGAATCATATGCTGAGCACAATGCACTGACCTGATTGCTGATGGCACTGTGCTCCTTGGTGGCATTACATTATGAATTAGATCAGTTGCTTATCTGAGACCCTAATCCCACAAACACTTGTGAATATTTTAAAATTTGCTGGCAGAATAAATCCATGCCTGAAGTTTTGTGATGCAGCCTGAGATGAGAGGATTTTTGGTAGTTTTCAGTCCCTACAGGTACCTGTCTTTGCTGATTTCATCCTGGCTTCAGTTTATATTTGTCATCTCTATACTTCAGTTTTAGCCCAACCTTTTTCCAACCTAAACTGCCTTTAGACAAAGCCTGTGAGTGATGTGACCTTTGCTTGTCAGCACGGGAGAGGGTGTAAATTAATTCATAGGCTTATTTTGTACAGTAGGTTCTGGCCTAGGTACTTTTATTGGAGCGTCCTTAACGTCAATAGATAAGTAAGTGCAGGCTGGATCAATCCTCTGTGTCCTTGCACAACCGCTGTATGATCCAGGCTACACAGAACCACTGTTACACACTCACAATCACCTTCTTGGCATCAGACCTGCTGTGACTGATTTATACCTAATGCATGTTTATTGGTGTGTGCATATTTATGCATCTGTATGTTTTCATTTCATGTGGATGTCCCCCTTTAATCAATATTTGATTCACGCCATCAAAACAAACCTAGAAAATTCAATGCCACAGGGAAATACTTAACCAGGCAACTTCACCAGGGACCTAGTTATCTTTTGATGTGAATACAGTAAAAAACACAATAGTAGAAGCAGCTCTAATCTGTCTTTGTAAGATCTGTCTTAATAAGGCTGATGGGAGGGAACCAAACCAAAAGCTGGCTGATGTATAGGGCTTAAAAACCTGAAGAAAAACCTCCTTCAGCCTCAGAAGAAGTGGCACAAATCTGTCTGAATCTTCCCCACTGCCCACAGTCCTGTAAGGCAGACTGCCAAGCAGAGGTGGTCTGGTTTTTAAGGCAGAAGTGGAAGAGCAGGAAGAGAGTGCTGTGGGGATCCCCAGCTATGGGAATCATCCCAAGAAAAGGGAACGTGGCCCTGGGTGGGAAGAGATTGTGTGAATTGCCCACTGATAGCCTGTGTAAGTGAGACCCACAGGAGAAGGGACAGGGAGAGAATTGTCTGGGAAGCAGGGAAAATGTGGGTGGTGCAGCAAGGACAACCTGAGGACCAGGGAGACCAAGACAGAGACGTGAAGATAACTTCTGGGCTCAGCCAGGTTGCTGTTTCTGCTCTCAGCATCAGAGCTGATGCCAGCAGCCACAGACTGTTGTCTGAAATACATGGTAGTGTTGTTGTGTCCTGAAGAACTCTGCTTCAGTGACTGGCTGCACTGCCAAATGCCTCCTGGAGTGGAATAGATAAATCCATGCTGCCTCCACTCAACTGTACATGTTTCCTCGTGGAAAAACAAGTAGGTGTGTTTTGACAACTAGCTCTATGGTTGGGCTGATTTGCCTGCTTTCCCTTTACCCCATGGAGAGGTTTTGTGTGTGTTTGTGTTTAAAAATACTGCATCATTTGTTTGCTGTCAGACGAAGTCCCTGCTGTGCTTCTGGAGTGCTATTCTAGATACTATTTCATTTGCTAATGAATTGCTTAGGCTTTGATACATGTTAGTGTGCAAGTCACTCAGAAAGAAGGAAGGGTCAAGCTGTTGGTTTCAAGATGTTGATGTAGTGTCAAATGTCCTCTTAATCCCAATATAACCCAAAGATTTGTTTGGAGGTTGCTGCAGTGTTCAGTTTCTCAGGGCAGCCCAGCAATGATGGAAGTGTAAATCCTGTTTTTACCCTCAGGCTTTTCTGCTCCAAGCCATGTGCTGGATGCACTTCCAGATGCTGCTAGAGCAATGATGTTTTAACTGCTTCTGATTCAAAGGCAATTACAAATCCCCACCCTTTTCCTTCCAGATTTTATGCAAAGCAAATCCCCAGCACGATAACACTGATGCTGTTGCTGCAGTGGCAAATGGACACAGGGTGATCTGGTCTCCAGCCTTGCTGCTGCACTTCCCACAACCTTCTTGCCACATGGTGGGGTGTGAGGAGTTTCCTTTCACCGCGTGGGGCTTTTGGGCGGAGGTCAATGAGAAACCACAGCTACAGTGAGATCCTCAGGATGAATCTGCATACAAGGGCAGATGGGTTAACTGGGCTCTGAGGAATGAGGATGTGAGCTGTGTGCGTGTGACTTGGGCTCTTCCCCATCAATCTGAACCAGGGTGTTTTAGAAAATGCATGTTCCAGCTCAAGTTTTTAAAGACCTGGTTATGAACACACGGTGGTTTGGGGAGATGGTTCTGTTGCCTCTGTGGTAGAGGGTGACCTGTGCCCCTTAGGATGGCACCAGTTTATTTGGTAACTGAGTCCCTGAAGAAGGAAATAGTCTTTTCTTGTCTCTACATGACCAGGTTGTGTCTGAGTAGGGCAAGTGATGGAAGATAAACTTGCACTTGCTCTTAGAAACCTACTTCAAAGAGTATAAACATTTGCAGAGCCAGGACAAAGTCTTGGATGTGTAAGCAGGAGTTTTAGTAGTGTATCTAGAGTGTATCCCAACATTCCAGCCCTTTCCATAGGGACCCTGTGTTGTGTCTTTCTGAGAGCTTCCTAAATGCTGTTCCAGCAGCAAAGGGTGAGGGCCTGGAATCACCAGTTGTGTTTTGCTTTATGTACACGTGGATTGCTGCATTTTAGAAATAAAATACTGCATTTTGGCAGTGTGTTTGTCTAAATCCTCCTGTTCCCTTTGTCTCATACCCTGGGAACAGAAGGGGAGCTTGAGGCCCCAGAGCTGATTTTTACATACTCTTTAGATCTGGTGCTGTGAACTCATTCTACTCTGTGATGCCAATGGGTCTCATTTTTGATTTGGAAAGAATATTCACAAGAGTTTATTGGTTTATGTAAGTACTTTACCCTCTGTCCTGGCAAGGAGACAGAGTTTAGCCACTTGTGAGCCTGGAGAAGCTTCTGATGTTGGCATCTGCACTATGAAAATAGGTCACCAAACTACCTTCTGCTGTGGCTTTTGAGCTGCCTTGAGATCTATTTAACTGATGATGTCTAGATAAAGACATACTTTGATTAAAATAGCACTTTGCCTATTATTAGCCCTTGACCTGTGTAAAAATTTATGGATCCCATCTAGTGTATTCTGTGTAAGTTAATACAGGAAGTAACATAGCTCTTATAATGGAAAAATAGAGATTTTCTTCTGAGAATTGTGCTCTTGTCTTGGTTTGAAAGACAGGTGTCTGCTAAGGAAAGCAGGAGCCTCCCTTGGAATGGAAAAATGTAACTCCCTTCCCTCCAAATTACTATAATGTTGAAATTAGGGGGCTTTATACCTAAAGATATGAGAAATAGGAATAACAGTTCTTTACTAGTATATATAACAAGGCAATAATACAGAAATACTGGCTTAACCTGACAGAGTCGGGATACAACCTGACACCCTGCCGGGCAGGGTGGTGGCAGCAGCCCGGTTAAGCGGTGGCTGCAGTCCTCCTGAAGTGATAGATGTGGTTCTGTTGAAGCAGTGATCCTGTAGAACGGTCTGGTCTTCCTCTGAAGGTCCAGTGGTGGTTCTGTAGCTCTTGTCCTCTGGGAATCCACTAGGTGTAAGGGCTACCTGTGGTATTCCAAACCTCAGATTATATTCAGGTAGGAGTGCTTGGTTCCTCCCCCTGGGCGGAGCATCTCACAATGGGATGATGTAATTTTATGAGTCATGCAGTGAGGCTTGACAGCCTATTAACAGAAGATATCTCCCCAGAGGGAGTTATCAGGGATGTGTCACAGAAGGAGACAAAGAACTCTGCCTCACCTGGTTTTAACAGAGGGTGATAGAATAATACTTTTGGTTACATCTTACATTGTAACCTAAGACAGCTCTACTGCCTTCTCTTGTAGGCAGCAGGGTATGCTACTGTTGCATATGACCTGTGTAAAGGAGAACATTATACTCATATATATAGATATTGATTATATTGTCATCTATCAACACAGCAGACACTTCCAAACACACCTCCTTCCAAAGCACATTGCAGCATTAGGGGCTCACACAGGAATCTGGGATGAAGCTACATCTGAACTTCCTTAGGATGCCACTGGAGTGGTTCCTTATTTTCACAGGCACTTAAAAACTCAATTCAATTTATCACTGTTTTTTATATTGCAGTATTGAAATACAGTTAACTACAGTAAGCATAATAATTTATCCTGTGCTAGCACCTCAGCCAGACCAGTTATTGATCAGTACATAACCAAAGGCTGTACAAGAAGCACACAGGGAGGGGAGTCTGCACGACTTTGCTTTTTAAGCAGCCTGTCTTAAGTTGCCATCCAAATATCACATTGGAGACCAAACTGAGTTGGCACAGCATTAATTTAATTTATCCTATACATAATGTAGTTATTTTTTAACACCAGCTTTCTTTAATTTGTGAACCTGTTGGTGTAACTTTAATGCCTGGTCATGAGAGAGGCAAATACCACCTGAACTCTTGAGTCTGAAAATGCCAAGGCATGTTTGGGTTTACCAGACTAATGCTGCTCGGATCGGAGCTATGATGAGATAGCCACCACTCTCACAGAAGTCTCCCGCCAGGGGGAANACTTCTCGTGAGTACAAGTTATCTTCCCAAGGAATTATTTTATTTTTGGGGACTGTTTCTTCAGCCTCACTGTCCCAGTTATCTTCTTGAACACATAATTGGGTTTAAGTGACTTTTATTTAACGCTGGCTTGTGTCAGGCACTTTTCTGTCAGGAGGAAAGGACAATCTGCTGATGCAGATAAGCCAAACTGGCTCAGCCTTTGCCACGTTATGTAAATAGCAGATTTGTGGAGCTGTCCCAAGGAAGATTATTTGTATTTAATTGGGCAGTCTCTAACGTCTGTATTCCAGAAAGATTTGACCTCAAATGCACTGAAGTTGGTGGAGGGACCTGTGTTTTGAAAAGTCTGATCCACACTCCAGTGGTGCTGAACTTGGATTTCTGGGAGCAAACATTGCTGACAGCTTTATGCTTTCATCCTCCTCTGATCCTTCAATATTTTGTTCAGCAATCAAATTCAGCCAGTGTGAGAGATCACATAAAGCAAATTTAAGAGCAGGATTTATACAGTTTCCACATATGCTGGCAAAATGAATTCTCAATTTTCTTATGTGTTTCTGACCACGACTTTTCCCACTTCCCAAACATTTTGACCTTCTCCAGTTAAGGAACAAAACTCAGCTAGTGGCAGCTTAAGCAATCTCAACAAACAATGGAGCCATCCTCGTTCTGCAAATCAAACCCTCACATCACCTGTTTTACAAGAATCCGCATCCCGAGATGTGTCTGAATTGGTAAAAATGGATAAATAACTTCAAATAGAGACATGAAAATTTCCCATTGTGACCATTGCATAACTAAAACAAAAAATTTGTATTTATCGACAAATGTATTTGTTTTTATTGTGCAGGCAACATTTACAGCCTCTGATAATATTTTTGTTCTGTTTATTTTGCTGTGCTTAGAAGACAACAGCAATTTGCATTCATTTGCATCTCATTTTAAAGGACATAATAAGGAAAGTTATAATAAGAAAAATAATAAGTTATAATAAGAGAAGTTGTGGGAGGAATGTGTGCGTATATGAGTTTTTTATATATAAATATATATACATGTACATAAACAAAATTCTTTGTTTTCCTATAAGGTTTGAGATAATTCCTGCTGCTGCTGTTTTTTTACCACAGTTTTCACATCCTGCTACTCTCCCTTGTACTCTTCTTTCTATTTTGCGTGCTTCAAGTTTCAAAACCCTGCACAGATCCTATTTATGTAGGACAAAAATAATTCTAAAGGGCAACAGACTATTAAAAAAAACCACTCAAGGAAGCTAATCGAGGCTAACATTTTAACACACACTGCTTGTTGCACATAGCTCTTTATCAGGGCCATTGATCAGGCAAGCTCAGCAAGCTCCTGTAAAAAAAAAAATCCCCAATTTTTATTTTCCCGACTAGACCAACATTTTCAGTTACCAGGGGAAAAAAAAGGGTACTTTTTTTAGACCAGGATCAAAAAATGAAAGTGCATAATTAACAAAAAGTGGACTAGCATGGGTTGATGGATGTCCTAAATGAGTGGATTTAACAAGGGATTTTATTTTATTACACTTTTTCTGTAGTATATGCTTGGTTATTAATAGTTAATGGCACACATAAGCTGAAGACAAATAGGTTTGCATGGACCGGTTGGTCTGATTCTGAACTGTTGGCTTGCTCATGCAATACTCATGTTTAATTTATGGACACTTGCATCAAGAAATATGTGAGTAAAAGGCATGGGTAGGAACACACAGCAGTTACCACTCTTGCTGATGCTTGCCAAGATAGACTTTCCCTTTTGTGAGAGGCAGGGAAGTGGCTGAGATACCCAGGATGCCACTCCTTGATAGCAGGGGAAAGAGGAAAGCTATCTTTTGAAACAGTAAACTCTGCTAAGCAGCAATTTCGGCAATAAAATGTGTGTTTCTCAGGCTCCCGGGCCATATATTTGACAATTAGGTTTTGATTTGGTGGTGTGAAATCGTGTGCTGACGTTGGTTAAAGCATTCAGCACAGGTGAGGTGATAAAAATGCATCCAGGTATCCACCCTGGACATGGCTGTGACTGAACATAAGGGCTGGGGTGGTTAATATGGGCTGGTCAGGGGGTGCAAACGGGGGTAGGATAAGGCTGACAGTCCAAGCACCACAGATTTGTTTCTTGTAAAACCATCAGAGGGACAACGCCTGGGTACTGTGTGGCATCAGGTCTACCATCTGGCAGCGTGCCCATAGGATGCCCCTTTAACTCTTCATTGGTTGCACACAAAAAGAATATTAAACGCTCCCCTGTTCTTCTTTCCTCTGACATAATCGCTCAGATAGGAAGTGTGAATAGCTGTTTGGTAATGAGCCCTCTCTGGAAGGGCTCCTTGCCAGTGTCAGGCAGTTTCCCTGACCTGCCATGAGTGGTTAGTCACCTGTGACTCAGTTTTCTGAGCCTACTCACGCTGATCTCCTGCGAAGAACTGTGAAGAAGGAAAAGGTTAGCCAATATCTGCAACACTGTTTTGTGTTTCTGCCTTCCCAAAACGAATGATTCATGTTATTTCTGGATAATCTACTGATTTACTGCCAGTCACGAAACCTTGTACATAAATAATAGAGTAACACAGCAGGTTTATTCACACAGATGAGGACAGGAGGTGACAGCACAAATGGGTTTACACAAGAAATCTACTTGCACTAGAGAATAACATAAAAATGATAATTCAGTGTCTCTTTGTAAAGCCTCATCTGATCCTCTCTGCCTCACAGACCTCTCTGCCCAAAGTGTAGCTGCACACTGCAAAAGAGAGAAAAACCTCATGTCCGTTTTTGTGATTTTACCAAAAGCAGAGGTTTCATGTGGTTTTGGTTCAGAGAAAGCATCTGGAAGAGTACCAACAACAGAAAATGCTGTTGGAGGATATTTTATAAAAGATACTTAAATCCTGATTTGTTCTTAGGTTCCTCAAGTGTGTACCGTGGGAATAGTGTACTATCTTTGGACAAAAAGGGATTTCTTTTCCCAAAAAAACTCCTCCCAAACACTTCTTAGAACTTCCTAACATCATTATTAGCTTTTAAGGAAACTCAAAGCTCCCACTCAAGCATTCCTTGCACAGATGGCTCAGGTCCCCACAGAAGAGTTAGTTTCACTTTTCTTCTGTGCTTAGTGCTCATAAAACAGAGAATTTGATGTGACTCCCTCTGTGGAGCTCTGCTGGTTGTTGTTTCATTCCTGACCTGATCTGTGCTCCTTTCAGTGTTGGGATTCCCCCTCCCACATACAGAACAATTGTTACCTATGCAGGTGCTATAGGTGCTGTGCTGGGAGAGAAGAGGAGGTGACCAGAAGGGACTTTGGGAATGTTATGAAAATTAGAAAACCCCAACCCATTCTGCTGCCTGCCTGATTTAAGAATTGGGCACCTGAACTTCAAAGAATAGAGTGCAATTTGTGTTTGTGAAGTCTGGAGCTATAAGAAATGAAACTTTCAAGTTATATATCCAAGATTAGAGTTTAAATGTCATTTGTAAAACATTCAAAATGTCAAGCAGTCCCTATGTGCCAAACCAGATTGTGACACTATCCTGTAATTCTTGCTGAAGAGAGGGGAACGCACAGTTAAAATACGAGCACAACCTGAACTCCAGTGCTTTTGGATATTGCTGTGCTTAGTCATGCAACCTAATGTTCTAAGGAAACCTTTGTGGTTTTATTATTATTTTATAAATTCACTCTATGTACAAAGATATTGTGAGTATTAATCTTCTATTTTAAAAAAGTTAAGAAAATAAGAATCTAAAGGTAATTCTCAAACAATGAATATAGAAGAATATTTTGATTTTAAGCAACCTATGGATCAGACAATTTGAAAAGCCCCAATCCCTGAGTGTGGTTTAGGGTTTTTTTTGAAGGCTAAGTTGATTTCTGCTTCCACGTAATGTAAAACTGCTACAGGAGGGAGAACCCAATAATTTCTTCTTTTCTTTGGCTCACCTAATAAATGCTGCAGATGAATATATCTGCAGCTATGAATTTCAGATAAAACTGCTCAGATATAGTCAACTTAAGGAGAACTATTTTCTGAAGTAAAATGTATATAATTGATGCAGTTTTAACAAGATAAAAATATAATCAATAATCCTTCGTTTATAACTTTAAGCTTCCCTTAGAAACTATTGAAACTATGTAATTTAGGATTTAGTTGAGGTCATGAATATGTTTGTGGTGCTTTTTTTTGTCATGTGTTGCATGTTGATTCTCCCCCCCCAAAAAAAAAGCACAGCCCTCAAGCCCAAGCTGTTGTAGTTCCTCTGTCATATATGAGAGTTTCAGGTTGATGTAATTTTATATGACATCCCTTTGCCTTCCTCCTCCTCTCACATTTTGATCCTTCTCAGAAGGTGGAATAGCTATAAGATCAGTTTTGCTTTGATGTGAGACATCCTACACCTTCCTGGCATCCTGGACGTCGGCTGCAAGGCAGGAGATGGAGCTGACAATTTCTTTTTGTTGTGGTGACAACGATCTTTATTTCATTTGCTTGTGTTGAAACACTGGTAAAGGCACTCAGCCCAGGCAATATTCCCTGACAATTCGGGAACTGTGCATGGGGAGTTTTCCAGGGGACACAGCTGCAAGGACATCTTCCCATCCATGCACACTGAGGAGATGCTGGTAGCTACTTTCTGTTCTTCACATGTCCTCTGCTTTGAACACATCAGGTTGCTGGGTGTTGAGACAACATTCAGGCCTGCACGTATACATGGTTTGCTGGGTTTGGTGTAAAATATCCGTGACAGGGAAACCAGAGCTGCCAGAGCAGAGCTAGACTCATTTTTATTCTTTCCTGCCTCCATACTTTTGTGTTTCTGAGGTATTTTTAAGCATTGCAAGTGTTTCCAGCTGTTTTCAGGTCCTCACAAAGCAGCACAGCTGAAGTCCAGGTGTGCTGTCCCATTCAGTGCTTCCCTCCATCGTGGGAGCCAAGTGAAGCCACAGCAGGCAGTATAGAGCTCATTGGTGATGCAGGCAAGTAGGGCTGTGGGAAAACTGTCCAAGGAATATTTTTGGTTGGTGAAAGGATTATAGCTGAACTTGAAATATTTTGTGAAATTATGCCAGCAGTGCAGAAAATCAGTTATAGAGGGAAAATCCTATGCTCATCCTGTCTTGGTGTATTCTACTGACACATTTTCAGGATGAAATATTCCTCTTTCAAGAAAAAGTCTTTCAAAATACTTCTTTCTATCATTTGCAAACTTCAGTCCACAAAAGGTTGAGAAAAGTCCCTCAGGGGACCAGGTCTCCCCCTTTCCAATTGAAACAATTTCATATTTAATATCTCAAAAACTCCTTTCTGGGTGGAATTCCCAGCCTCTTCCCACCTCTAATCTCAAACCTGGAGGTGAGAACACCCCTAGGGTGAACTCCAAGTACTACAAGGCAAATGTAGGTGACAGTGGTGGAGTCTCATCTGCAAGAACACTTGTTAAATCAACTAATAAAACCTAGGTGTTTTTAAGCTTTGGTATCTTTTTGCAATAGGGTTTTGTATACAAGGTAAAACCTTTGTGATTGTTCTTTTTGGGTTGGCAGGGGTTGACCAGTCTGTCTTGCATCTGTGTTCACCAGAAACAAGAGAGTGCAGCTGCATTTTTTTGCATGGGTGAGAATACTAATAAAATCTCTGTCCTTTACCTGACTGTTATTTTGGGGAAAATTATAAGATCTTAGTTCATTTTTGGGAATAGTAATCCCCTTTCAGAATGCACTAATTTTGAGCAAAAGCCTTAGAAGTTTCTGGCAGCTAAATCACACCAGTAGGACTAAAATCGGGGTAAGTTTGTAGTCCCACACTACATAAAAGTCGTAGCTTTTTTTTTTTTTTTTTAATCCCATCCATTATTTAGATTAGGTTTTGCATAAATGAAAGCCTTGTCAAAGAGCTTTTATTTGTATTTTACATCAAGGCTGAAGGTGTAAAACACATCTATTCAAAAAGGAAAGGAAACACAGAAGAAAAAGTATCTTGAATGCTTTTGTTATTAGTCAGTCTCCAGGCAACTCCTGGCTGAGGGCAAAGCTAAATTAAATGATTGTAGTAGCAGACTGATACATATATAAATATATTTACACACACACACCCCTGAGGAGCTATTTTTAACACACGTGCATCTACCATACCTCACATCTGACAGCTTTATTTGAATCCGGGCTATTCATTGGGAATAAACAGCTAATTAATTTATCACATGAATATCAAATATGCAATTAGTCCCAGAGCAGTCAGTATTCCAGCCATTACCACCGCAGTAGTCTCCACACTGCCAACAATGACTCCAAGGAATGAGGCCCATTCAGTGCCTGACCTGCTGTAGAAAGACATAAATGGGTGTGCCATATGCTGCTTGATATTGTACTTAGAATTCTTCCTTTCTTCTGGTGTTCACGTGTGTGTGCAGTCAGCTAATGGGTTCTCTTCAATCACAGCAGTGTGAAGGAAGCAAAGGAGTGTTTAGGACATTAGAGAATGTTGTAGTCACAAAGCCCTGAGATGAATATTTCTGTCTGAAGGCAATTCTAAAGAAACACATGTGGATGTATTTCTCTTTGGTAAGGCGAGAGGTAACAGCTGAAACTGCAGACAGCAAGATCAAAGTCAGATGTTGGATGGAAAGCTTTGAAAGGGTAGTGAAAGTTATGCATGGCAAAACAGCTGACAAGGGGAGATGACATTGTCCCTGTCACGTGCTGGGAAGTGATGTGACCAGCACCTGGAGAACAGCTCGGGCACAGCTGACAGTGTCCTGGAGGGGAATGGTGGGAGATTCAAACTCTCAGGCTCCTCTCGAGCACTGTGGCTGTGTCTGTTTCTTCAAAAACCTCATCACACTTGGCAGCTGCACTGCCTTCCTCAACAGCAGGCTCAGTGATCAGAAAAGCTCCTAAGCTGATCAGATGAAGCTGAAGCACGTTTATTTACTGTAAAGTAAACATCATTACTGCTGCCCATGAGATATTTTGTAATTAAGTACAATTTCCCATGCTGGCAAACCTAGTGCCATTTATAGAAATGCTAATTTCTGTTATTTCATGGCTAGCTCTGAAGGTTTAACCTTGGAGAAGATTCTGGGAGTTGAACAGTTTTGAAGATCAGTAAATATTACTGTGATTGCAGAAAAGCCTTGCAAGATGATGTCCAGCTCCATTCTTTGTAGCTCTCTGGCAGTATTTTACAGCTCAGCAATTAGAAATTGTTTCTGTCAGAGTGGAGCATTAGAAGACATTGTTATACAGCACTGGAGCATTTGGTCATAAATCCTGCAATTTGTGATAGAATCTAAACTAATAAAGCGTTAAAAACAAGGCAAAGAAATGTCAGTACTTTTTCAAACTCTTCATCTTTTTCTGAGGACATGGTTTTACAGGGGTGATGTAAGGTTTAATGAGGAGTGGGGATCTATCAGTGCTTTTGTTTTTGTTAAGTTGTATTTAATTTCTTAATTTTTTTTAACGTCTGTGGCTTTTGATGGATATTTTATAAGTTGCTAAGCTAATAGCTCATAAATAAAGCACAACAGCCATTCTTTGCGTTGCAAAATGTAGGCCATTGTGTTCTCAGCATCAAGCTGCTAGTTTAAATGTTAATAAGGAAATCAGTCCTTCAGATTAATCACCAAATAAAGCAGAGGATGAAATGCTGGGGTTTGGCTGAATCAAAGTCTGCAATGGTTGTGGGGGAAAGAGTTTAATAGTCAACATGAAATTCCTGAGCACTCCAGCGTTTTATAAAATGTGCCATGCTGCAGATGTGGACATGCTATAATGTCCTGAAACAATGTGGTTTGCATTGACACATAGTGGACCTCTCAGTCAGCCTCAATGGGAGTTTAGCAGCAACTTTTTTGTAGCTGTATTATCAGGTCTGAAAGCCAACTCTAATCTCTGAGGGTGTAAGTTGTAAACAAATGCCATTCTGCATAAAAATGCCTTTCCAGTATGTATTTTTCTCCCCTGAAGATTGAAGAAAATGCTTTATAAAAACAGTTCTCTTTAAACACTTAAGGGACACTAATTGCTTTTAATTTCGGTGTGTGATGGTCCTTATCCAAGGGAAGTATGCTGCATGGGCTATAAACCATTTTTATATCATATAGCATTTAACAGAGCATGCCTGGAGTTAGCTGAGCTGCCTCCCTGGTTCTCTGCTCTCTATTATCCTTCACCATGATTAAACCCACAGTGTTTCACTGCCTGATTGTGAAGGGCATCCAACAACGATCACTGAGCTCTTCTCTGCTGCCTGCCTCTCAGCAGCGCCGGGTTCCTCTGTTTGCTCAACCACCTTTGGAGCAGAGCATTGCTGTATCAGAGGGTGGTCATAGCCGTAGGAAAATTGACCCTCTGCTATTCTTTCCATGTCCTGTTGCTGTTCCCACAGCAGAAAGATCAGCTCCTGTGACAGTGTTGTGCTCAGCAGTCAGGGCCTGTGCCTCTGGAACTTGCTTTCCAGAAGCAGCAGAGGCAAATGTCCTCTCCAGAAGGAGATGACAGTGCTTGTTTCCCCACCATTTCTTTCCTCTTTGTTCGTGTGCAGCACTGGATTGACAGTGTTGCCTTTCCCTGGTCTTAAAATCAGAGCCAAACACGGTTAAAAGGGAGAAGGGGTTTACCTCGGTATTTATTTAAGGATCCTTAAAGGTGCACACTCCATCCAGGTGGAATACGCTGAGGCACACCGAAATGCACACACACGATACATCCCATATACAGTTATAGGCCTTGTGAATTAGCATATCTATCAAAGATTCCCCAAGGATAGGCTCAAGTGAACCCCTCATCCCGAGGAACCTTCCCCCTGGATGGGCCTTATCTTAGTTTACAGAATGTGTTCCAGAGAGGACCTTGGTGTCTGGGGCTCTCTGACCCCCAACTGCGAGGCTTCCAGGATGTTTGGTGTCCTGGCTTAACAGAATATTGGGTGTATGCTAGTTATCAAACCTAAGGAATTAAAAATATGTGGGCTAAAAGCACTAAGAATACATAAAAGCTATATAAAAGAGTATATAAAAAGGGGTATATATAAAAAGGCAAAAAATCATCATGGCATCAACAGCGCTGCACATTCACATCCACCCTCTGCAGAGCAGTGCTTGGGATTGTGCTGGCTTTACTCAGAGCTGGATCTCATGTAATTCAAGGTTGACCCAGTCATCTCAGCCCTTTCTAGAAGGCCAGGCCATTTTCACATGTTGACATTCCTGCTCCCTTTGTGCCCGATCCTGCCGCTGCCTCATGAGCACACCAAAACTGCATCTCAGGATGGTCCTCTCTGTGGGAAATGAGCAGGTAGACACCCACAGTTAGGTGAATAACTGGGAGCAGGTTAATTCAAGCTTGAAATATAACCAACTCTCTAACCCTTTTCTGTGTTGACATTGGAGTAGCCACTCACCATGCCTGCATTGCTAGAAAGCTGCTGCTGGCAGCTTTTCAACACTTGGCCATTGCATCCTTTCAATCTTCAGTGTTTACTCTTCAGGCCACAGGCTGCTCCTCCTTTTCTTTTGGGAAATCTCTTAAGATATCATGGATATTGCCAGAAATCAATAGGTACGTTCTTGAGATACTTGCTAGGCACCTTAGGGAGTGTTGAAGTGCATGCTCCTGGAGATGTTTTAAATCTACTTACAAGGAGCTTTGGAAATCAGCACAGGGTTTAATTGTGAAACTGTAGGTGATGGTTTGTCGCTCCTGTCCGTCCACGTGGGTGTCCTCCCATCCTCAGGCAAACCTGCTTTTGGTGAAGCATCTCTCTGAAGCATCTGATTCTCCCAGTGGAAGGGATGGACCTGATGTCTGATCTATCAGAAATCCACGTGGATAATTTTAAAGCTTCCAGTGCTAGTTCTGGTCCTGACCAGAAATCAGCAGACTGAAATACATATACATATATGGCAGTTTTATGTAGGAAAATGGATTGATGATATCTTTTTACAAATAGGCGAAAAGTGTGAAGTGATTGTGCATTTATCTTAAACTGCATGAGATTCTGAACATCACTGAACCATGACCCCATCCTGAAAACATAATTTTCTTTTTCTTCCAGTCTGATTTAAGTGGTTTAAATGCCCTTTGTCTTCTCCTGTTACATAACCATCTTGACATGTGATTATTATAATGAAAATATGTCATTTACTCTGATAATATTGGCAAAAATGTATATAGGTCTGAGGAAGGGTAACCCGTTCTAGTTGTGGCCAAGGATATGAATCCTATTTTGCTTTACAATGTTTGTGATTAAATGATTGCTATTTGAAAAAAAATGATGGATTTATATTCCATCAGTAGAATGACTTTAAAAAAACCCCAAACCTCTCCAAAATATATAGTAGAATTGACCCTCTGCTATTATTTTCAGTGAACTCCAATCTCCTTCATAATCTCAGTACAGATTATTCTGTTAAAATTTGCAGAGACCCAAAGTATTTTTCTCACAGTAACATTTTCTAGTTGTTCTTCAGCCTGAGTAGGATCTGAAGCAGTGACCGGGAGGTGAAAGTCCCTCTGCCATTTTCAATCCCCTGAGCCATCTCACCATTTTCTGCATTTATTTTTCAGAAATTAATTTTTTAAAAAAGCAATTGTTTCTGCAAACAGCCCTTTGAATTCCATCCCGGTGGCACTTAAGAGCATTACTGCAAATTATTCAATTTATATGCATAGTCAAGCCTACATCATTATCCTCATATTCTACTAAGGCAAGAAGAGACAAAAAAAACCTCAAACCCAACCCAAAACAGCCAACACTCAGAAAAAAAAAGACAAGAAAAACAAAGGCAGAAAGCTGACCATTATTCCAGGAAAATACTTTTCACTAGGCTGAAAAAAATCCTTAAACCCCTTTCATCAAGGTGATCTTTTTTAGAAAGTCAGTGTAAGGAAAGATTCAAATGACTGCAGTAAAACTCAAAAGATATACTGTATTATGAGCACTAATTAATGCAAATGTTAATGTTTTTGGCTCCAGATAGATGATCCAGCATTCTTAAAAATTAATAAAAATTATTACAGAGACTTACTGTACATCTGAATATGTTCCAACTTAGCAGCTCATCATTATGCACAAATAATTGTCTGCTCATTTGCATCCTGTGAATTTTAAGGCCTTTTAACTGCACGTGTTACTTTCTCATACAAGTTACTGTGCAGTCCAAGCTTCTGATGGGAAAGATGAAGTAACAAGGCATGGTTAGCTCTGGAAAGAGTGTGAGGAGTGGCACTATTCCTCCAGTTTGGTGGGTTCAGTGTCTACACACTGCTGAAAAAAGAAGTGAGAAGGTGATGGTAGAGCTGAGTCTCCAGCCTGCAAGGCCTCGAGACAAACATTCAAAACACAGAGCACATTTATCAGTGCCAACAGATGTGCAGGGATTAATGGCATCTTTTTTCGAGTGGAATCAATTAGAGAAACAAATGAGTTTTCTCCAGCCCTGTGCCAAATTCACTGTATGGACAGACTCTTTTCATTTAAGCGGAGAAGAAAGGGAAGTTGAATGCTTTTGGCTTGAAGTATTTGAGCTTGCTGAGACCTATGAAGAGACAGAACAGAAAACCACAGAACAGGAGGATTGGAGGAGGAGAAAATCAGGGAATCATAGAATATCCCAAGCTGGAAGGAACATACACGGATTGTCAAGTCCAACTCTGAACAGCAGAGCCCCAAGAGTCTCACCAGTCAATGCTTCTTGACTTCTGGCAGGCTTGGGGCAGTGAGCACTGCCCTGGGGAGAGCTTCAGCCATGCCCACAGAGGAGTGATTTTAGCAAGGTGCTCCCTTAACAGCTTTCCTGTTTGCAGCGTGTTGAGAAAGACAGGCTACTCCTCAGGAATGGGAACCCAGGAATGGATCTGTTCCTCTCGGCGGTAAAGGAAAGGCAGAAATGAAGGTTTCTGAAGTATCTGCACCCTTGCCTGTGCTGTCTCTGCTCCTGGACAGTGAATAAGAAAGGCCACAGAATGCATACTTCTGGAGGTGGAAGAGCTGCTAAATATATGCATCTCCTCAGAAAGGCTTGAGCCATTTCTGTGCAGGTTTTGTGAATGCCCCGTGGTCTGTGAGAGCCTAGCAGAAGGAGCAGGGCCAGCTGCCTGATGCTTACTCAGAGTCAAAGGGAGTCAGCTGTAGATTGCTCTCTCTACACCCTGCCCTGCCTTACAGCTTAGGCTCTTTCCCAGGAGGCACTTTTAAATTGCTTTTTGCTGGCTTTCTGATTTGGTTTACTTAGAGAAGCTATTAATTACAAGTTGGTAAGGTCTCAGATGAGGTCTAGACCAGCTGCTCTGAAGACACAGATAAGCTGCTGGGTGATGATGGCTCTTGGCTGCTCCTGACCTGGGCTGAATACGGGCAGTTGCTTTGTTCTGTAACGAGCAATCCCACAAGCTATCCAGCCTCCAAAAACAAACTTTTTAAAAATTAGAGTGCACTTCTAAGACTTAGCTCCCACTGTTTATAGAGTTGATTGCCCTCGAGTTCACCTTGGGCCTAATTGGCTTACTGGCTTAATTAACAAAGTGCTTATTAATGTCTAGTGGCAATTAATTTTCAAGGGATTATTTTCTATTGAGATCATCAGTACAGTATTAACACTGTACAGCTGTGATTCTGGAGAACCAACAAGTACAGGGTTGTGGGGAGTTTTCTTTTATGTATTCAGCAAAATTTATTTATTTGGTCATATGATGCTGATTTGCCCTGCAGTTATAATAATTAGCATCTGTATAAGACCCAGAGCTGCATACTGCGATTAGGGCTTGTTTGGAACAATGGACTGATAGTTTTTACTGGACTTGAATAAAATATGATGGGTTGATGAGCAAATAAATTACTTTTGTCAGATAACGTGGTATTGGAATGGTGATGAGCCTACATTTTGCAAATTCAAGTGTGCTGTTTGGTGTTTTAATATTTATAGGTGCATGAAAGTTGGAATATAGGCACCAGAGCCTGAGACTGAGCTATAATCCACAGGCTCATTTCATAACATGATATTTAATTTATGTGTGTTTTAATGGCACACTCTTACTGCTATGTGAATGTGGGGAAAGGTCAAGGATCTGTCCTGCCCAGCATCAGTAGTAGTTGCTTAGGGAAAAAAATGTAAACTCAGGGCATATAAAGACAAACATCCCTGGACACAGATTCCTTGCTTTTAGCTGTTTTTGGCTTTTGGGACTTTCTGAAGAAGCAGAGCCTTTGATGGCTCTTAGTTATTGACGGGCTTTTCTTTTGTGAATCTGTCTTTTTGGAATGTGTTTACACTTGTATATCTGCATATCTTGTAGCACTGAGTTCCCCAATTTGTGCATGGCTTGAAAATTCACTGTCTTTCCATTCTTATAAAACATGTATGTGCTATTTTTTTTTAAGTGCTCCCTACTTCTTGCATTCTAAGAAACAGACAATGAGTGATTAATTATCCTTTGTTTATCTCCATCCTACCTGAAGCTGTACAGACCTCTCTGCCAGCAGCCCACAGGCCAATTTTTTCTTTCTTACTTGAAGAATCCCTGTTGCTTCATCCTCACACTTCGCATACTTTTCCTCATCCTTGTTGCTTTCATTTTGGAGAAAAGGTGACCAGGATATATGACAAAGGTGTGTAAAACTGAGGAGATGCAGATGCAAATTTACTTTAGAGAACCTCTAAATCACACCTCGCCAGAAGGTGAGAAGAAATGCACTAGTCCTTCTTTTAACCTGTTTTTCACATCACCAAATACTGATCACTGCCAGAGACAGAACCCTCAGCTGGGTTGTGGGATTGTGGATTGCTTCTAGTGTACCAGTTTCATATTTTTCTCTATTTCTTGATCTAGTGGTTCTCTAGATTGTCTTTCCCATCCCTCATTCCTGGTATGCTTGGAGAAGTTTATATCAGCTTTTATATCTTTATTCAATGGTTCTTTAAGATTGTCTTTTCCCCCAACCTCATTATCATTGTAGATGACTTCCTTCTGTTTTCTTGTTTGTGCAAGACTTCTGTGTTTTCAAGTGTAACGTTTTACTACTGACACCTTCTTTACTCTGCATTTTACTGTGACAGCTTTTATTAAGGGGGAGGTGGAAAGGAGGTGTTTTGATGTTGTTTGGGTTTTTTTTTTCCTGGTGTACATTTGGGGTGTGTTAATTCACGGTTTTCCAAAAGGCTTTGAAAAATCCGTTTGACACTCAGCAAAGAGCAGGTTCTTCACCCCTGTTTTGCAAGAGTGAAAGCCCCCAAATCTTTCTCTTCTCATGCACTGTCTGTGTGGCATTTTGGGAACAGGAATTAGAAGGTGGGAATTCACCCCTCCTCAGAGTGACCACCACACCTGAACTGTGTAAGACCCACTCATGCTCTACAAATCTGGTGGGAGGCTGACACTCTGCTCAGGCTCTGTGTTGGCTTTCTGCCACCAGGAGAGCTTCACCTGGGGTATCTCCTTTTAAAAATTCTGTGTGCAAGTCACAGGGAGTTCCTGTAGCTGTGTCTGCCTCCCCATGGCACTTGTACCTGCAGCAAATAAAACTGAGGAACCATGCTTTATTCTGTATTCTGGTACTGAGACATCCCCCAAAATAATAACAATAATATCATCAGCAGTTACATGTCAGTGATAAAAAGTGGCATCTCTGAGTTAACATGAAGCATGTTCATCACCTCTCTACAGCAGGCATTCATTCACATCTAGTTTTGTTTTACAGTTTTGTAATAAAAGCTCTGTTTTTTCTCCTTCCCCCTATACAAAGCACATGCTATAAAATAACCAAAAGCAATCAACCAAGTGTGGATGCAATAAAAAGCTCCATTCAGATTTATTATGCAAACATGAAAGGGAAAGTTTAATATACGGTATAGTGAAATAAGGCAAATGTATTCAGCTAGCATGTAATTGTCTGAATTTTATAACTCGACTGATATTGAGAGGTACACCCTGACAACAAGTCACTGAATTTTACATATCATCCAATTAATAACCTCTATTGCTGTAATGTCTGATATCCCAGTTGGTCTCAGGCATTCAACTTGTTGTTAAATGAAGTCAGACTCCTGGATCTAGTCAATGTTTGGAGACGGAGTAGGGGTTTGTCCTTCTCATGTGGATTACAATCAGAGGTAGGGCATGTTAATTTTATGCTAATTTGTCCTTGTTGCCTCTGCAAGCAGTTGAAAACCACAGCTCCCATGAGCATCTGTGAGAAACACAGACATGCACATGGACGGAAAAGAAACTCATGTTCCAGTAGTCCTGGGGGAAAAACACCTTGCTGCTGGGTGAATTCTTTTAAATGTTGTTGAGGTTTTTTTTTAGTGAGCAGAATAAACACAAGAAAAGGACAGTCTGTTCCTGTAACACACTTTCATTTTAAGGTTGCATAAGCAACACTCACTGCTTAGTTCCTAGGAAATGAAATACGTGAGGCGTAATATCAGTCCCTTAGCTTCCTTCTATTCAAGTGTCTGCATCCAGAAATGATGGCAAAGGCTGAGGACAAAATGTCATCTTTAGCACTGAATTAAGCTCTCCAGGACACAGAATGCCCCTTATTTCTACCACGGAGGGCCTCGGCAGGAAGAAACTCTGGCTTCTGTTTCAAAAGAAATAAATCAGGGTAACCATATGCTGAGTGCCAGCAGCACTGCAATGAGCATTTTGTATCTGTAGGTCTGGTAAGGACTAAGGATGCTTTTCCTTGGCCTGCAGACAGAGCAGCACATGTGTGCAAGTCCCTGAAAGGCATGAGGATATGGATGCTGTCCCTGGCTGGGGCTGTGAAACGTGTGACAGCTGAAAAAGCCTTTTGTCTGCCTGTCCTGCGGCAGCAAGGCTTGGCAGTGTGCTGGAGGCTGCAGAGGAAGAAGCTAATTGCTCCATTCCATCCTCTTTTGTGGAGTGTTTTCCCTCTGTTTCTCACAGAGCTGTCCTTTTTCCTTGCTCATCTCGACAGAGGCCAGTGACCACTCTGCGAGGTGGCAGTCACACCACCAGCCAGGCCAGGAGTCACTCACCCCCATGTAGACACTGCAGTCACCCTCCCCAGCCTCTGCACAGTTGGGTCCTGGACCCTTTCAATGAGTTTATCCCCAGGGATGTGAAATAAATAATTCAAAATATTCTGTTGCCTTACATGTAAATGAGGCCTCTGTGGAAGGGCTTGGTGAAATCCTTGGACTGTCCCGATTTTTTGTGTGGTACAGTAAAGGGCAAGTCAGGCACAGGGATGCAACACTCCCAGCTGACACTCTTGATGCCCTCTCTGAAATGCAGGCATCCCCTGGGTTGGAAAAAATGACACAGGCTTGGCTGGTCCCTGATGGGGTTGTTCTGAAACAGAATAAGCCAACTCTGATTTTGGGCATAATTGCCTTAGTACAGTACAGGCAAAGAGGATGACTAACGTGGATGATATGTGCTGTGCTAATTGGGTCCAGATCTGTGGCCATGCTCACCAGCAGCTGCAGAAGATGTTATGTAAATAGCTGTGTCCTTTGGACCTGGTCCCTGCTGCTGGAGAAACCAGGTGTACTTTGCAGAACAGACACAACTATGGCCTAACCACGCCTGCAATTCCTGTTACTGCCCTTGGCTTGAAGAGCAAGCAGTTCATGAGGCAGGATTTTCCAGAATGTACTGGTTTGAAAACAAACCAGTGCGAGACACCAAGTCAGAATAATAATTTATTAGGAAAATTTAAAAAATAAAGGAAAGAGGGGGAAAAAAAACCAACCTGGTTTAAAACTGACAGAGTCAGAATATGACCTGACACCCTGTTAGGTGTCACCTGACAAAAATGGTGGCTGCAGTCCTCCTGAAGTGATGGATGTGGTTCTGTTGAAGCAGTGATCCTGTAGAAGGGTCTGGTCTTCCTCAGAAGGCCCAGTGGTGGCTATGTAGCTCTTGTCCTCTGGGAATCCAGTGGGAAAGGCTGTCTGCGGTGTTCAAAATCCCAGATTATATCCAGGATGGAATGCTTGGTTCCTCCCTCTATGTGGAGCATCTCACAATGGGATGATGAGTCAGGGGGCAAGGCATTGATGGGCCCATTAACAAAAGATTGTCCAGAGGCAGTTATCTATGAGCCATGGGCAGGGTCCTCGATTGCCCATTAAACAGAGATAGCTCCCGGAGGGAGGAGGCAAGGAAAACACTGCCCCACTTGGTTTCAACAGCATATGAAGATGGTGATAGAATACATGCTTTTGGGCACATTTTACACTGTAACCTAGGACACAGAAGCAAAGCCATAGAACAGTTTCCCCTTCACAGAACAAAGTTCTGCTGGGCCAGTGTCAGGGAGAACCTTATTGTAACTGGTTCCCTGGTCACGACTGGTCTTTCTGCATAGGTGAGAGGTCTTTAGAGATAGACAAGAAGGGAGTGGAGAGAGTATAAACCCAAAGCCTGTGTTTGATGTGCCAGGCTCTACAAACTTCAGGGGATTGCAAAAAATTAATTCTGTACCTAAAACAATCTCTGGATTTAGTTTTGGTTTCCCTGTGGTGATAAATATTGAAAAACTTGGATGACTTTTATGAAAGCTTCTTTGGCTGCCATCTTGGTATGGAGAATACATCAAAAAGGGCTGGTTTGGGGTTCAGCCCTTCATCCTTTTGTGTTGTCCAGTCAATAGCACCAGCAGCAGCTGTTTTCCAAAATATTTCTGTAAATCTACCAGCTATAACCAGGGAATTCGGGGAAGTGTTACAGTGTCAGGAGTGGGTTTGGTTTTTCTTTTGTTATTAGATTGGGTTTTGGTTTCTTTCACAAAGATCGTTTTGATCCTTTGAAAAAGTGGTATTTCTTTTCCCATCTGAAGTAAGTCTCTAGCTTGGTTTTTCATTTTAATTTACACGATTGCTTTCACTTATCCCAAAGAAATTTAACCACTCTGGCAGAGGCAGCCAACTATTTTGACTGGCAGAATAGATGTAGTACCCAAAGCAGCACTTCTTGCTGCATGAGGATAGAACATACTTGACAAATGTTAAAACATTGTACTTTACAGTATCCAGGAGAGAAGGCAGTTGTTCTCCACACTTTACAAAGCAGGAGCTGAAATTAATGGTTATATGAAAATGTCCTCTTAAGACTAAAGGATTTTTATCTCAGCATCACTGAGTTTCAGCAAGTAGCTGCAGTGTGAGGGTCTTCAGACTTCACTTTTAGATTTTGGTCTTTATTGAAGCTGAGCTTGTGGTTTTTAGGTATCATAGAGCTTTAATCCTGCAGGTGTTCTGGCATTACTTGCATGGAGCATTACAAATATGTATCTGAAGCTGTGCAGCTGGAGAGCAGAAGGTCTTGATATGAAACCCAGACCTTTTGTGTGAACCTTCATTTCTGCACAATTCATTTTGCTCTTGCTACAAGTTTAGCAGAGTGTTGATTCAGGCAGGGCTAGTGCCCTCTAAGTATTGTGTTGATCTGTCAAACCAGACTTGGAAAAGAGGTGGTTTTTACAAGGCTGATGAATCTCTTTGGTCTGTTCCCACTGTCTCCTTTGTTTGGATGGGACATGCCTCTCAAAGTAATGTCTCTCCCTTCCCAAGTGTTAAGGGGTGAGAAATATGTGTGAGAAAATAGGAATATGCTCTGAAATGTTCTCTTCTCCTCACCACCATGCCCTACCACATCCCATTTCCTTCTTCTGGGCAAATCTACCTGGCAGGTTTTCAGCAGTCACTGCCAGCTTTGTTAAAGACGCCAAGAAGATTGTTCTAAAAACATCTTTGCTGGCCAGGGCTGTCACTGCTGCCGGTGCTGGGGTTCCTCTCTCCTGCTGATAAAAGCTCCTGGCTGATGAAATGTTGACTTAGGACCTGTCACAGTATCAGCAGTTTGGGTGTAGTGGGAAGGGCTGGCTCTGGCCATCAGGATAGGAGAGGATGGATCAGATAGTGGCTTGTACAGCAAACAAGTCAGCCCTAGGCAGTAGGTAGCAACAGATCAAAAGGAAGAGAAGTGCAAGGGTAAAGAGAGGTAGAGGTGAAACTCTCCAGAGCACCCCAGATCATTTTGCATGCTCCTAGAGGAGCAGAGATTCTAAAACGAATAAAACTGGACGTGGTATCAAAGCGAGCTGCCAACATTTCTGGTCTGTTCGGAAAAGTGCTTCCTCAGTGCACACTGAGGGCTGTGCTCAGCCTCACAGCATTCTGCGCTCAGCCTCCAAATGCTCAATATTTTATTTGGGCTTTGCTTTACTCTTTGAGGAAGCAGACTAGAAAAGCTCCCAGTGTGTTGCCTCTAGTTACTAACTTAAACTGAGATTAGAGCAGGAGCAGATCCAGCACCATCAGTTGGCCTCAAATCTTTCTGCACCTGGCAGTGTCTCCTGACTGGTGCTGGTGCTCTCTTTGAGTTGAGAAGAATGCCTGGGAGATTTTCTACATCTGGCACAGGAATGAGGGTGGAGGTAACATCTCTGAGGTCATGGGGAGGCGTTTCCTCCCTCTCCACAGCAGTTATAAATCCATGGATACAGGAGGGACTCTTAAGGACTCCAGGAAGCTGCACCAAAAGCAGATCGAGGGAGGTGATTCTGGCCCTCAGCTCTCAGCTTTGCTGAGTTAAAATCCATGCAGGGTAAGGCTTAGAGAAGCATGTAAAGAAACTCATACCAAAGTCTGAAAGACAAACTGCAGTACAGCACCACTCTCCCTAATTGCACAAAGAAGTACATGCTTAAAAATTAATGCATTTTATTAGAGAAAAAACTCTGAGCAGAGCAAGGCCACGAGGTAGTGAGGCAAAACAGAGCTAAACAACTATACAGAATCAGAAATGGGAAAGAAAAAGGTCGATTCTCAGAAATTAAAAATTGTCACTGTGCAAAAGACATGAGGCTTTTAAAAGCTCAAAGAACCAGCAAGAATACCTGGCCTGACAGGCATCTGGCACATGAATCATAGAAAACCATCGTGGCTTAGGAACCTCAGCCAAGTTGTTCTGAGTCTATCCAGAGGAATGCCCTGGTTCGTTAATTCACAAGCCAGTGCATTAGAGTATACTTCATAGGTTTTAAGTGTTTATCAATTAAATAAACCCTGTGGATGAGCTTGTCAAAAAACGAGGGATTTTAGCTTTACTTTTTCTGCTCTGCTACTCGGATGACCTTGTCTTCTGTCCAGGGTCCCTGGTCTTCTATTGGCATTTGTGGCTTTCCACTGCAGATGTGAAGATCAGCTCAGGCTCATTGACAGCTGCTTCGTATATAGCACCAACATAATGTCCTCACTGAGAACAAACGTTTCTGTCTTTGGATTCACACCCTCCACGACACAAACCCCATTTGGTAGCTGATTCTTCCTTCCATCATTAGAAATGTAAAAGTCTAAAAGTTATATTTCTCTGGACACCTGATTATTTTACTCTGCCTTGTTCTTTCTGTCTCCTTTGCACCTACTGAGAGGCCAGGGTTTTTATCCAAGGACTTGCAGAAGGTAAAAGATTCTAGTAAAGGCTTTTGACAATTCTTTTTCCACTTACTGCATTTACTTCCTAAAGTGATTGCTGTCTTTTTTAATAAGTTGTTTTTTCTATTTATTTAGTATGCACACGCTGTCCCGGTTTGGGCCAAATTCAAGGAAAATGTCCAAAAGGACGTCTCCTCAAAGAAAGGCAGGGTACTGCCGCCCCTCCCCCACCAGGTTCGGGAAAGAAAAATATTCCCCGGAGGAATGTGAAAGGGAAAAAAAAGACTATTTATTTAACTAACACACAGGAAAACAACAACAATGCCAAACAACGAAATCTCTCTCACTGTGGAGAGGAAACCTGGAAGATTTCAGAGTCCTCCTGCGGGGTGGTCTCTCTCCTCTTCCTTGGAGCTGGGTCGAAGTGGGTGCCCCCCTCCAGGCCGGGGGAGGGTCCCCCGGTGGAGTTCAGACGCTCTGGTGGTTTGAGCAAGTCCAAAGGAGAAGGAAACAAAGCCAAGTTTTTCTCTCCGTCTCTCTCCGAGGAAAAAGAGCTGAAAAGCTGGCTGGAAAAAGGCAGGAAGGGTGCTTCCTCCGCTCTTCTCCCACAGCAGCCGAACGCAGAGGAGTAGCGACCTTGAGGCACAGACTGCTTTGAAAAGTTCGCCTGGCCTCTTCTCTCTCCTCTCCTCTCCTGGGCTCAGTTTAAAGGCACAGGAATCGTATTTGGGCGTAGAGCGATGGTAGGGGATACACATGATAAAGTCACCCCAAGACACACGCCAATAGCATCTTGATTTTCACAGTCCCTCTGTACCACACGAGTACTATGTAATTTGACGACAGAACACGATCATACATTTTCTATTACTTTTAAGTAGCAGAATTTTTCTCTGAACATTTTGATGCTTTTTCTGTGTTTCAACTTAATTTTTGTTTTCCTCAGTATGTCCAACAGTATTTATTTAATCTTTTCTCCTCACAGTTTACCACACAAGTAACTGGTGAATGTGTGATTCTAAATAAATTTTACCATCATTTAAAAACATGTTTTCAAACTTTACGCTGTGATTTTGATGGGAAACCAAATAGCAAAACAAAGGAGGTGAAAGTACAGAGTGGTTCCAGAGTGGTTGGTCGTAAAGTATTTCTCACTTAATCTAGACTAATTATATTTTAGTTATTCATCCTCTTTTCCTTTACAGTCAATTGGACAATTTAGTGATTGATTAATCTGATTTTTCCTTTTTTTTTTTTTTTTTTTTTTTTTT
>VZTH01006202.1:177268-345163 GCA_013397815.1 Aleadryas rufinucha
CATTTATAAAGAGAAGAATTGGGATTAGGATCAGGCCAGATTTTTCACTAGTGTCTGTGAAGGGGAATCTGAACGGCTTCTTTTAGGATCTCTGGACAAAGCTAGGACGTGCTATGTGCCATAACATAGTTACTTACATAATTTTTCTTTTAGATAGATGAGATTTACTGGCAGGACCTGGATCCTTCTGCTGGAATCCTCCTAGTGAGAGACAGATGTGTGATATATGAATTCGTGCTAAAGTGTATAAAGTTATAAGTTATGTTATAAAGTTAAAAGTAAGGACAAGCCTGGACAAGCCTTTTGGTGAAGACCGAAACCTACACAAAGCCGGGAGGACATTCTGATTGTATCACCCACTGCACAAAGGAGTTCCCGGCAGAGCTGATCGCCTGTCTCCACAGCGCTGATGGTCCACATCCGAGAACCTCCACCCAACCCAGGTGTAAACGACCCAGATTAAGCATCACGATATGGACTGCAACGATTCATCATGCAATCTCCAGTGGCAATAGAAAATTATGCGCTTTTGTCCACCTGAAAGCAACCCTTCATGAATATGGGAGACTGGAAAGGGAAGCCTACCTCCGGACTTTATGCAGGAAAAGCGTATAAAAATGACTCCGAAGGACAGAACGGGGTGAACACGGGGAGGTCTGATGCGATAGAGGTCGGACCACTGTTCACCCAGTACCAACCCCGGGCTTGGTTCTGTCCTTTTATTCGATCGTGGCATTGCGTGTCCGAATCTTTTGGACATATAATAAATTTTATATTTTTATTTCTAAATTGGGCGTACGTATTTATTACAGATGTGTATTGATTTTGCTTAGAGCACTCAGTGTTTGACTTCACCCACCCTTACTCCGTCCTCAATAACCAAAAAAAAGGTGATGCAGCTTTCCCTAATGTGCTTTGATCCCATTTTCAGCCTTCATGCCCAAAGATCTCTTATCCCCAGATGAAGAAGTCACAGCTTTCTTCAGCTCTGTCCTAAATTGCTTCCTCTATTGCCACTCTTGTCATCCAAGATTTTATTTTTTGTTCATCCTGGGGAGCCCACTTCTTCCAGCCTTCCTGCTGTACAAGTGGTACTACAGCATGAGAGGGCTGATCCTGCAGCAGTCCCAATGCCCCAGGGGGAAAGTGGGCACAGAAGAGTGAGCCAGGAATGCTCAGGGTTCAGGGACCCCTGGGAAAACCCAGCTGCTGGTCTGAAAGTGCTGAACCTTCCTTGAGTGAGGCCTCAATTCAGCCAGAATTCAGTCTGAACCAGGTAAGTTTTACAGGGGTAGCAAAGGACATGTCTTGCACGCTTGAACACAGCCTTTCAGATTTAATCTGCTCACTGCACAGTATGGAGGCACTTGAATTTTGTGAAGAGCAGCTCTGAGGGCTCTTTTAAAACAGACAAACAGTGTATGTCTTCATAAAACTGTATCAAAAAACTCGTCACTGCTCATGCTTTCTAAAAATCATGTCCTGAACTGTTGATATCCAAAATGCAGAGGACATTCCGCTGCATTTTGGATATCAACACTGAACCACTTTGGTGCTTCAGCACTTCCAGGTGACTGGCAAGGGCTGGGAACTCATGACCTCACTACTGGTCTTCTGAGGTGCCTTTCAGTCTGACTGATTCTGTTTTTCTGTGAAAATGCTAAAATAGCTAGAATTCAAGGCCAGCAGAGCTGCAGAATGGATGTCCCACTCCAAGAGTACAAGAAAAAAAAAAAAAACATTTAGCTTTTACCCCTGATTTCCATGGAAAACATGGAAAGTTTCTCATTTTCCTCACTTTGCAGTCCTAAGTCAGACTGAATTTTGGCCACCCTTTGCTGTGGGGTTGGTCATATCCAAACCAGTTGTGCTGATCATTATGTGCTGGGCTGGCAGAATGCTGACAGTGTTACCAGGGTGTATTCCAGTAAAGGGTGCCACGCTTTAGTAGAGTATTAAAAGATCCTTATAACAAGCATGAAAAGGTTAAAAAGCAATGTCACCATCTGTACCTAAAACAGCAATTTTCCAGTTGACTTGTCGCTTTTCTGTTTTCCTCTGAAAAATCTGAGAAGCCCAGCTGATTTCTTAGATGCCATGAAAAGAGATTCTTACTACAGCCATATAAGTCCGCACTTGAATTACAGCTTAAAAATAAAAAATGACAGCCTTATCAGCTTGTTTGATGTGGCATTCAAATGGAAGCTACAGCTTCCACTTCAAATGTTGATAGTGAATTGTTGGAGGGGGAGAAATCTCTGCACTCGTAGGGGGAGAAACTCATATCAGTCATGCCAGAGCATTAGGAAACATTATGGGATCTGGAGGAAATCTACTAAAAACTGCACACTATCACTTTTTAAATATTCAGCTACTCTTTAGTGGTGTGGTCTGGAGATCTTTAAATTCTGACTTAATTAGAAAACAAAAATGCATAAATAAATGGTCTCAGTGTGGCCACATTTTTAGCAGAAAGGGTTATTTTAGTTGTCATGAAACATTAATTCCCCTTTTGTGCATTTTTATATTAAAACACTAATGAATTTGTATGCCAAAACAAACTGTCCTTAATTATTCATGATATATAATTCATTAGGCCCCAGAGGGAAGGGGGAGGTCATGTGACCAGCATGTGTCTCATTAACATGTGTGAAATGATAATGAAATTAGCAATGGATGGACAACAAATTGGAAGCAAGTTTATTGTAACTGGACGGGAAGAATTGCTGGAATTTTTTGCTGCCTAACGTTTTTTCGCTGAGCTTCATGGGCAGGATAACTGCAGTGAGTGTGGCAGCCTCTACACTGTCCCCAAACAGGGCTGCTGTGGCAGGAAAGTGTCACATCTGTGTCTGTACTGCTCTGGAACTGAGGAAATGGCTGTGGAGCAGGTGGATTGCTTTAATTATGCAGAGGCTGGGAATGGCCTGTGGGGCTTCTTGAGTGGGAATCTCGGAACATCCAGATCGTTTCAAAAACATCCAAACTTGGAGCACACCGGATTTCTGGTCAACCCGCAGTGGAGTGCTGCAAGAACCAGAAGCTGTAGGATGCTTCTGAAACCAACTTTTTGCAAATGTGCCTCTTCTGGTGATTATTTAATCCTTCAGCAGCTGGAGAGGCACTGGAATGTTTACACAGAATGTACAGCACAAGCCTCTCTGGCTGGAGCTGAGTTAGGTTTTAGGTTATCTTGTGTGCCAATCAAGTTATTATTTGATGATAACGTGGCAACACTCATTCCGCTTCATCTTGAAACACGTCAAGCATGAATTTAGGACAGGAAACATAAGGGCTGAATAAGGCTGGGAGGCTTTCTTATAGGGCTAGAAAAAAGGAAAGAAAACCTCAAGAAAAGCAAGCAAACCCTTACAAAATACAGGCTGAGTTCATGTTTTAGTCCTGTTGCCACTGTGTAAAGGCAGAGGAAATATTTGTATCGATCAGGGGAGACTTTAGAGTGTGTTTAAGAGAATACCTTTTGTTATGGGCTCTTGTACATCCAAAGCAGCAAAGGTACCCAGGTTTGAAGCACTGAAATCGAGACTCACTCCTTTCCTGTCCATTATCCCAGCAGCTGTCAATCCAGGGTGTAGTGAGAGCTTGTTGGGAATTTCCAATTGGGAGAGTCTGTGAAGATCCTAACAAGGCCTTGTGACTGTCAATCTGCTTTGGAATGAAATGCTACCCCTGAGTGCTGCTTGTTTTCCTCTCAGGGTTTTGAGTCCAGGGGAATATGGATATAACAATTCTGTGTATGTGCTGTGTGTTCTGCTCCCTGCCTGGGGCTGGCTAACCTCTCTCAGCAAAACCATCTTCTGGAGGAGTGAAATTCAAATTATGATTCAAATTATGATCCAAATTATGAACATGAACAAGCTTTCTAAATGCACAAGAGGCAGACTGTGTATGTTTTCATTACAGATAATTTTTCAGTTACGATAAAAGGAGGATCAATCATAACTATAAAGGGAATATCATATTATAGCTGCATAATCCTCCTTTTATAATAGCAGAGAAAATACACCTCATGAAAATAGAGTTAGCATTTGCCCAGTATTTAAAATAGTTGATATATTCATGATATCACAGGTATTCTTCTCTGACTTTAAAATTCCATAGAGACATATTGGTCTCCTTGGGTTCTTCTCCCAAAATATTCCATGGCCATGCATATCTTGGACTCTTCTCTGAAGTGGAGTGATTTTTCACATCACTTGAGAAGTTAGGAAATAAAATAAAGAAATGGTTTTCAGCTGTTTTTCCCACCTAGTGTTATCAAGGGGGAGAAAATAAATATTTTACACTCCTGCTCTTCCATTCTCTTCTGTTCTAAACATGTACCCATTTTTGAACACTGATTCTTTCTGATGCAATTTGTTTTTCTAGTTCTTTGTGATGGGATGCAGCTATCCATCACTTAGGGGCCGTGCTGAGAAGTACTGGCTGATGGCTGAAGAGCTGAAGTCACAAACAAGATTCTTTCATCTTTCTTCAAGGCAGGGGCTCTTTTGGAAAGCAGAATATGACTCTGCAGTCATAAAAAGGGGTTATGTTAAGCTGGATGTTATCAATGGAGTAATATCAACAATTATGTCATTAGGAGAGAGGGATATGTATCTTTTAATGAAACCAATTATCTAGTCAGTCAATTATCAGCTTTTTAGGTATGTATTATCCATTCTTCAGGACTTCTATTTCATCTTAGGAGCTCTTTCATTTTCCTGTGAAGCTTCTAAATGTATGTCCTTGGCATGCTTTGCATCCCAGGTGTGACCAGGACTTGCCTTTGGGAGCTGGGTGGTGGGAGAGCCAGGAAGATTGCTGGAGATTCTGATAATGCAGACATGGTGGCCTAGGAAGGTTGGTTTTTCTTCTGGCAGCTTGAAATGTCTTAACATTATAACTTGGTAAATTTTGCTTTACAATGAAAAATGAGTGTTAAGATACAACCTTTTTTAATGAATGGCAATTGTTTTTTTTTCCAAATTTGCTCTAGAGGTAATAGATTAGCCAGGAAAAATACATGGTTTCACTCCTTGCTCCAGCACAGGGCAGCAGGAGCAAGGTATCAGGTGCTGTAGAGATCTTGAGAGCATTTATCACACTCCACACCTGCCTCTAGCAGACCTGGTTTATTATTTATGGTTCATTATTTTGCACCATGAAATGAGCTCATGCTTCTGGCAAACTTCCTGTAAACCACAAGGTTTTACCTCTGATGACCCTCCAAGCCAGTTCCTTCCCTCTGGTCAAATTGTCTTTCAGCTGACTGAGATCCATCCAAGATAACTCCCTTCCTCAGGACAAGTGTCCCACTGCTCTGTTCAGCTTACAGAAATGTCATTTTCCACATGTGGAAGTGGTTGGGATGTGCTGATTTTGCAGCCCTCGTGGAAAACTCTACTGCACTGGGCTGTGTTTATAGTCTCCAGTCACAACTTTCTCTCCATACGAGTGAAAGGTTTCGTAGGGGAACATTGAGCTGTTTTTTAGGGAGTTTGTCAATCTGTCCCTGACCCTTTCTCAGGGTCTTGCAGCATGTGGACCTTGATTTGTTTCATTTTGCTTGGGATATTGTCCCATCATTTGGACTGTGTGTGCTGTGGAATCCTCTTGCTTCCAGTGAGGGCCCTTTGCTCAGATGTAAACTTTATTATCTAAGCAGTTCTAAATTCACTTTAGAGGAATAGAAATACCTTCCTGACCTACCACCAAGTCCTAGGAAACTAGGGCTACTGAAGCCTTTGTCAATATTTTAATTTACTACAGGCAATTGACTAGAGAGCAGTGATAACTCTCTATAAAGATGGATCTAACAGCTCCCCATAAACTGTAGATCATGTTGGAACCTGAGATCCAGCAGAGCCCAGTAAAGCGGATGCTACAGAATTAAACCCTACTGCCTCATATGGAGTTCCAGATATGTTTTCTGCAGTGTTTTAGAGCTGCCAGCTTGCAACACATCCTCTCATTTAAATTCAGCTACTTTTCCAAGGATGATAGCAGAAATTTGTGTCAATTCTGTCTGCCTCCTGTCATCCTCCCACCACTCCTACTACACTTCCCACTTCTTTTGCATTCTAGAGAGTAGTAAGTTCTTGGCGGGGGGGGGAGGCATCACCAAAGAATAAAAGCCCCAACAAAACTAAATTACAAGCTCAGTTAAAAATACACTGTCCTGATCTATGACTTTCCTTTGCTGGGATTGTACCTGCAACATCTCCTGCTTTTTGGAAGTGTTGAGCACAGCATTCCTCAGTTCTGCCTGCACTGCTGTGCCTGCCTTTTTTACAGCACAACCTTTCCACTGAGCTGGCACTGGACATCACCCTCTCCTGGGTGTTTCCTGACCTCTCTGCCTCCAGACAGGTTGGAGGTTAGTTTCTTGTGCTGATGGCTCCCATGTCATCTGTCCAAACTTTACTCCTATCAATAATTGATTTGAATACCTCAGAAAGATCAGGAAGGGGGTTTTATACTGAGCTTCCCGATAATTCTTTTTGCAGCTGGGCAAATCCTCATTTTGCTAGACAAGCCATAAAGCTGTGGGTGAAACATTTTTGAAGCTGTTATAAATAAACACCCAACTTATGTTTTGTCAGTTATGTTGTTATCTCGGTGGGCAAGGATTTCATCACATTGAGCTCAAATTAAATTTGGTGAAAAATTCAGGAGTGCAGCCATAAATCACAGCTTCTTTTCAGGGGAGGGACTGTTGTCTTTGCACAAGAGTGCAGGTGCTTCTGCAAAGGGGATAATTTTACCCACAGAATTTTTTTGGAGCTGCTGCGTCCTTGGAGGGAAAGGCTGGAAACAAAGGTGTGAGACCATGAGCTCCTGTGATCATCTTCATCCTTAAGGCAGCAAATTGTGCTGCTTCCCATAAATCCCTGAGCCAGTTTTGCTCCTTCTTCATGTCCATAGATTATGAGGTGAGAGTGGCAGCTCCTGCTTCTTAATCTTTTCTCCTTTTCCTTTCTCACAGGGATTCCCTATGCAAAATTTGATCAATCCTGCACAGTGGTGGTACAGAGCAGGCATGGAATGGAAGTGGGAGAGGAGCAAAAAGGGGCTGCTGTCATGAGGAGTGCGCTCTGTGTGGAGGCCCAGGCAGAAATCCCCTCTGACAGAAGGAATGAGAGGTGGATTAATAGGTTTTTGGGTGAGAGAAGGAGAGATGGAAGTGAAGAGTGTGCACTTCTGGCATATCATCACCTGCTTGGAGCTTTCTGTGAGAGGCAATTGCAGTTACTATGTGAGAGAGGGAAGACAGATAACATTCAGAAATAATTGCAGAGCGTTTCATTAGCTGTTACTCAAATTATGTTATCTTAGCCTTTGCGCTTAATTATCTGATGGCTGCTAAACAATACCCAGAGAGCTGAGGGGGGAAAATGCAGGGCCACCTATGGGAGTAATTTAACATCTTACATTTAATTGGAGTGCTCTGCGGGCTTGTCCCTGGGAGGATGGGAGCATTTCCCCTTCCCCAGAGATCTGCAGGAACTATGGGTCTGAACCAGCCCCAGACACCTCCCAGTGCTTTGCACAGATGTGCTCTGGGTGTGAGGAGTGGGATTTCCCTCTCAAGAGGGGCTCTGAGGTGCAGGATGGGAGGAGAAAAAGCAGCAGATCCTCATGGTTCCTCCTGGGTGCTGGGAATGGGGAGATCTGCAGTGCCTGAAGGCCACCCCTGACCACTCTCTCCTCTGGGAAAGCTCCCGGAGCCTGGCAGCTCTCTGGTGGCAAGTCTCAGCTGGCTTGTGGCTCACCTGAAGGCACAGCTCAGGCTTAACTCCACCTCTGGAAGGGCAGCAGCTGATCTGGCTTTCAGAAGGAGCAGGGACAGAGACAGAACCTGAATCTGGGTGCTGGGTGTCCTTTTTGGTCAGTACTGCCAGGGATTTGCAGAAACCGAGTTGCAGCTCGGTGTAGCACAAGCCCTGCCAGTGCTGCCTGTAGAGAGGAGTTGTTTCCATGGCTGAGAATTTCCTAGACCCTTCCCAGCTGCTGCCAGTGAGTTTTTCTCTCTTGCCATTGATACCATTGCAATGAGAGTGCTGCTTTGCTATATATTGACCTAAAATGAAGGTTAGCACCTGTGACAACTCACCCTTATGGGGAAGAAAGCCATGTCAATATGTGGAAAAAATCCACAAGATTTAACACAAAAAAGTGAAATCCTGACCCTGCTGTAAACAACAGGAGGTTCTACTACTGGCTTCAGAGCATCTTGGGTTATACCTGTTGTCCAAAACAATATCAGCTCACCTTTGCTCTTCCTTTCTGCAGACAGCTTCAATCCAGGTCTACTCCTCCAGGCACTGTCTAGCCCAGAGTACACACCTTTCCTTTAATTACTGATCTGCTCAGCTTTCCCCTGGTTTGGGGTTGTGGGTTGCTTCAATACATAAGATGAAAATATTTTGCAAGATTGGAATTAATTCAAAGCACAGACCAAAGCAAAACCAAATGCAATTTAACTAAAATTGTTGTGTGAGAAAGTGGTGTGAAACTACGTGATTGCTGCTGTCTTTTCTTAATACTGGTGAACTCTTATGCTCTTCAGTACTTTTCCTTCTCCTTCCTAAAGCTTTTCTTTAGTGTTTGTTTTCAGTTCCCTATCTATTCTGCATTTGTTTCCAATATTTTGATGGAAGACCACATGGTTTCCATTTGAGAATCAGATGTCAGGGAAACAAGATGCCTCGGATATGGCAACCACAGTGTATCTTAGCAGCACCCTCCCCTTTCACTCTTGCACTGACAGCCACTGCATCACCTCAGACCCTCCCCTGGAGTCACTCTCTTCTTCCTCAGTGAGTGGAAACCAGCTGCTCGTGGTCCCAGAGAGTCTTGCTCTTTTTCTTGATCCTCCTCTTCTTCCACATCTCCTTTTGTGGGGGAAAAAGTCTGCTTGCTTGGATTTAATCACCAAATTGAAGAGACATGACTCCCTGATATGTTCCTCTGCTGTGTCTTTCTGATTTCTCCTGCAGTACCATCTCAGTCACATGCAGCTAAAAATAAACATATTTTCCTCTCATCAGCCCTTTCCACTCAACCTGAACTGTGCTGAGGAGATGAGACAACAGGGAAAGTTACCTCAGTTTCTGAAAGCACCGAATCGAATTTCAAATAAACATAAGATTTTAAAGTTTCATAAGCAGGTTTAGACAGGACAGCAGAATTCTGGTGCAGCCTGAGAGCTCCAAACAACCTTATGAATGTCTCAGAAAAAATCCTAGAGCACTCACTGCTGCTGGTTAAATCTCACACCAATCTTTGAATGGACAGCCACGGTCATGCTCAGCAATTCTTTCCTGAACATCTATGAAAAAAACCCCAAACCTGTCAAAAAATAAAATACATCACCACAAAACCACTCCCTAGGCACAGCAACACTTTTCTGAATAAGTGAAAAGCCTCCTGGATTTTCAGTATTGAATGGATATTTGTGTAAGGCACATTAGCAAAGAGAAGGACAGGGAAAGTGTACAAAAAGGAAGGAGAAGGGAAAGGAAAGAAGCCTGGATGTGTGAGCAGTATTTTTCAGTTTGGTCAACTGTGCATATATTTTCAAGATCACCTGACCTTCTTTTTTTTATTACTTAAAAAAGGTTTGGAGCATATAATTGAAGCTATTTCTACTGTAATTTTGGAAGCATAATGTATCCTGCAAGTCAGAGAAGGAAAAGAGTTTAGTTATTTTATGTCTTTGCTGTCTATTAGTCTTTTCAGCTCCTGTGCTCTTAGAGAGCCTGGCAGATCCTCAGCTGTGGAGTCTTTCTGGCCTCGTCTACGTGGAGAGATTTATAAATTCAGCCTCTTTCCCCCATATCCTGAGGGGCCAGACACTCCCCAGTGCTGTCTGGAAGCCTCTGCTGCCCTAGAGGCACTTTGCTGTAGTTAATATTCAACATTACCTTTGCACCCCTCGTTTTTCTTGTTTCAGGCATGTGCTAGGTTGAAAATGTCCCATTTGAGACACACTCAGTGCTTTCCACACCAGTCACAAGCCTCTGCTGTGATTTGGCTTTAGGTTTCCCTCTTGCAGATGAGGCAGAGTGAGGGGAGCAGAGGGAACAAGCAGAAATCTGAAGGCATCGGGAAAGCCCTGTGATATTTGACATTGATTTGTGGTGGGCACACAGTGGGTTTGCACCTCCTGCCTGTGTAGCAGTGCTCCTTGGTGAGTAAGGAGGCCTTGCACTGGATCCTTCTGTCATGCATGAATGTCAGCTCCTTCTCCAGCATGTTACCATGGCATCCTACCCCAGGTGATTTAATAAGGGAGAAGAGGACGTAAAAGGGACATGTTCATAGTCCATTAGCCCCTTCAAGAGAGAGATGTGAAAGGACTAAGAGAAGGAGGGGGTCACTGTGCTGGATTCTTGGTTCTTCCATTGCTGTTTTTGAGATTGCAAATGAATCTCTTCCTAGGTACCATCACATTACCATCACCACAGGTAGCCTGGCCCTCTGCCCCTTGAAAGATAAAAAGTAAAGCCCTGAGATCAGGAAATATGGGACAATTGTGCTTTACAGCATGCTAATGCCTTCATCCTGTAGATTACCTGGGTGTTTTTATTTTTTAAAGTTACTTTTTTGCATCATACTCTCTAAAACAATCCCCCTTGTCTTCCCGGAAAATCTGCTTCTGTCTGTGATTGCCAAAGGCAGTCATATTTCTGGAACAGCCTGGTTTACAGGAGGTTTGGCTTGAACTGCCTTCTGGCCTTAAATAAGGGAGGCAACAATTGAATCTTCATTGTTGGGGCTGAACTAGGAAAGTACTTAAAATAGCAGTAAAATCTCTCAATGTGCACTTTAATTATTAAATTTTGTCCCTCTGCAGAGCAGAGTAATTTCTTTTTGGGATAATTGCCTTTTTGAAGCCATTTTTGCATTAAAGATTCACTGGCTTTTCAGAAGATGCTTCTAAATGCTCCTTTTTAAAAATTTAACTTGAGTCTTGTCTTTCCTCTTTCTGCTTTTTACTTTTTCTTACCCACAAAACAGTAGCCTTCATTCTCTTCTAGCCTGATCTGCGTTTCACACACTTGCTTTGAGAGTTGCACATTAAAGCAAAAAATAATGTATGTCTGCTCTTCAGCACTGGCGTCCTGCAAATCTGGGATGGTTCAGGGATAGCTCAGTTTGTGTGACCTGTTGCCTCACAGCCTAAACTCCCACCCTGCAAGGCTTCCCTTCTAAATCACGTGTGCTGACTTCACTGTACCCCTTTTTGTTTGTGGTATCTCAGAGAAAAAAAGAAATATTATGGAAGGACTCTGATTAAATTTCCTAGTTTATGCTTGAAAGTGAATCAGCAGCTCAATCTTTTCTGAATCTAGAGTTGGATTTGCCATCTCTTAAAGTAAGTCTTGGTCTGTCTTTGCCACCCTTTATTGATTGCTGCTGATCTCACCAGTGAATTTTTGCATGTCCTAAAGGAAGGAGGAGTTTTATGAAGGAATTTCACAGAGACCACCAACACAATGGAAACAAAGCTGCTCTCCATATCCACTGGGGAAGTCCCTTGAAATAATCTTGGTAATTCCCTGTAGGTACTTCCTAAGCAAGGCCTTTCTGATGGCTCATGTCTGAGCCAGAGAATTTTCAGTGGCGAGAGTTCAATCAGAAGAGCATTTTATCCTGGCTCACATCTGCTAAAAGAGATTAGAATTAGTATTTCTTTGTGCATCAGTAATGCCACATTAGGACACCTGAAGGTTTTTTGCTATCCCTCTATCTAAGTAATTCAGAATTAATGGAATTTTAATAGCCAGAATTTGTCTTAAAGGAAAACATAAAGATGACATTGAATTAAGGGAACTTGAATTTATCTTCCATCTGATAACTCCTTTTGGCAGCTTGTCCTGGTACTCCTCCTTTGATTTAAAGGGAGTTACGCTGGATTTTCAATAGTACGAACTAGATGGAAATCATCTCATTGATAAACTTCAAACGTTTAGGGTTTTTTCCCCCATCGCCCCACCAGCCCCTCCAGTTAAATGGATAACTGTGGCTGTCAGAAAAATTCAAAGCTTTCAAGGGTAGGGTCTTGGACAGGGAGTTTAGACTGGGAGATAATGTTAAAATTCAGTTGCAACACGCAGCCAGGTTTAAGATTTGGATTCAGTTTTGATTTTGCTGAACCTTCATATGTTTGTACTCATGTGGTCAGCTAAAACTGGAAAAAAAAATACTGAGACAAACTGATCTTGTGAAATTCTCCCTGCTCTTTCCACACTGAAAAAAAGATTTTAAAAAATTAGTCTGCGTCTCACTGAACCTGATCTGAAACCCAGGTGCAGATCTGAGTTTTAAGCGATGATCTCCCACCCCCAGAAAGAGAAGAAAACAGGTTCTGTGGAGCTCTGGCTCAGGTCTGTCTCTCCCTGCAGTGGGCTGCATTCTGTGCTCTGCACAGTCTGTCTTGCCCAGAACAGCTGTGGCTGTCATCCACTAGTGGTGTGTTCAAATGAAGACTGATTATCTTTCCATCCGTGCAGTTAGCTGCTGTCAGTCTCACATGTGGCAAGCAATTGGTGCAGGGCTTTTGTCTTGGAGTTAGCTGGTTTAACCTTGAATTAAGTGAGTAAATATATAAAACAGCAACTGGAGTTTGGTAGCAACCAAGTAATGCTATCTGCAAAACTCTGTCTTGGCTTGCAGCTGGCACTTCTCGAGGGGCAGCAGCACAATTGAGACTGGCAGGAAGTAGATTTCATGGGCTGAATTCTGGCAGAGGACCCAACTACCTGCACAGTGTGTGAGTTATATATCTTGCCTTTCTCAGGAGCAAAGAGCTTTCTTTTCACACTTATCTCTGGTACATGTCAGCTTTTAATATAATTACAGTCTCTTTTTAGATGGGTGTGGCCTTCGGTAGTCATAACAGAACTCTATAAACTAAGTAGGAATCTTCTCTTGTGACTGCCTTGGATTGCTCGGACATCTTCACTTTCTTTGCACCTTGCTGGGTTTTGCCCCAAGCCTCCATGGTCATTTTTCCAGCCTTTTTTGTTTGCAGCTCATGGCAAAAGAACGAGAAAATGCAGAAGGAAGCTCTTGTTGTGACATTTAAATAGCTACAGGAGTGAACAAACATCAGGTTCAGGCACTCTTGGCTCTGTGGTTTGTGATCGCTTCTGCAAACAGCTTGGTGTTAAAACCCCTCTTATTTAGTGCTTCTCCATGAGGAAAGCTTCAGGCCTGTTGTCAAGACATGGCTTTTCTTCCGTGGGGGAAGAGAAGGGAGCAGTTTTTAGGAGAGTCCTGTCTGTGTCATTTCTTGTCCTGCACTTGTCCCAGAGCAATTTTGTGAGCCTGGGGCTGCTCCGGTCACCATGTGAGTCCTCAGCTTTGCCTGAGACTGGGCTGCTCCCTCAAAGCTCCATCACCCACCGGCACAACTGAGGCCATGGGAGCAGTGGGAACACTGGGACACTGCCTGATGGGCTGTGGGAAAGCAGGGCACCCCAAGGTTATTCCAGTGCCCTGGCTGGCAGTGGAATCATTTAACAGGAAAGGCAACCACTGAGCCCATGAAGTAGCTCTTGGCCTACTGAGGAAAAAGCCCACGGCCTTTGGTATTGTTGTTTGTTAATTATTTGTGCCGCGGTACCTCGAGGAGGCCCCGTCCTCCCTCGGGACCATCCGTAGCCGGCAGTTTTCGCTCTGTCACATTCTGTGGATGTGCTGAGGTGACAAGGATGCAACTGTACTTTCAGCTCTGCTGCCTCTGGCTGCCAGCACATGCTGCACCCCTGCAAATGATTTCCTGTCCAAGGGGTGTGCAGGCTGATTTAGTTGCTAATAGAGCAGATCTGATAACACAGAGCACACAGCTACGTGGTTTTAAGATATGGGAGAAAGGAGCTAGGAGCATAGTAAAAATAGACTCTCTGAAGAGGTTTCATAATCTAATGCATCTGGACAGTGTTAGTTATAGTGTCTGGACTAAAGATTTATCCAACTCTGTTTTTTTGTAATATTTTCCTTTGTATTTTTTTAGAGGCTCATACTCTTCTGTTCCTGTCATCAGGACTTTAGGAGCAGTTTGTTGTGCTTCATTTGCTGTCTTGTATTTAGCTTCATTTGCATTCTGACGGTTTCCAAGTACTTTAAAAATGGTCATTAAGTATATTTTGGCCTGTCTTTGAAAAATATTATTATTTGTATGCTTCAAATTTTACATATCCCTGTGGGATATCTTCACCACATGATACTGAGGTTGGATACTTTTCTTCCATTCTCTTTTCCTCCTTCAGATTTACAGATCCAGACTCCTCAAGTCTATTGTATTATGAGCCTAAACTCTTCTCTTTATCCTTGGGATGTTTTAAAGAAGCTGACAGATGAGTTATGAGTTAAAATTTAGGTCTGGCTTTAAAAAGAGGCACTAAACCCACCAGTGTATTATTATGCTGTGGGACCACTTCAAGAGCCCCTTTTATTGCCAGAACGAGTGAGTCCTTTCTGGTCTCTGTACAGTGGGAATCAGAGGTAATAGAAATAATAAATAGTTTTTACTGATAAAAATAAAGGAAAATGTGAACCCTTTTGTGGTGGACCAGGACTGGACTCAGTAAAAGACACAATATTTTGAAATCTCTATGCAGCAGTTCTGCGCTTGAGGTAGGCAGTGAAGAATGAAAATCATGATGTTAGTATCTTTCTTAGGATATGGTGAAATAAATCAAGCAAAATAGAGGGGAAAAAATTATATGGAATTAATAGAACTGACATTCTAATGGGCTGAGGAACCAACTACACGATGAAGGAAAAACATACTAGCTGTGTGGTAATATTCATTCATTTTATATTTATTTGATGACTTTATGCTGAAGAGACAAAAATAAAATGTTCCCAAAATTAGTCATAATAGGTGTTTGAACAAAAGATGCAGATTAATTGGAATCATCTCCTGAGTCAGGGACATGGACACTGTGGTGCACTGGGAGGAAAAATACCAAAATTCGCAGCCATTTGGCTCTGTAGCAGCTCAGAGATGCTGAGCTACGCTGAGCCTAAAGAAGCAGCCACAAACAGGAGGTTTAAAGCTCACCTGAGGACCAAGGGAAGAACCTACAGTCCTCGTGAAAGGGGGCCAAGCTGAAGGACATTTCTTCCATTTATTTTCCCCCAGCTAATACCCCGTTTCCTGTCAGTTCTGTGCCAGAGCTCACTTTGCTGACTGCAGCGAGATGGTCAAGATTCAAATTTCCCTTTTCCAATGCTTTGCCTGCTTTGGAGCAAAGCACAGACATAATCCATCATTAGTGCCAGGATTCAGCTTGTCCTGATAGTCCCATGTGCGAGCACTCCAGGAGAGCTGAATATTGGTTTCCAACCCTGGGGGAGCCTCCTGAGTCTGTCCTTCAAATACTTCTATTTATACATTTATTTCAATTTCTGGTAGGAGGCGAGGATGTGAACAGGTCACCAAGCTACCACATCACCTCCTGCACGGGCTGTGGTTCGTGAGCCATAGATCAGGGCTCAGTAAAACCTGGGCAGATTCAGCTTTGAAAAAGCACAGGGAAGGGGATCAAGAGGGATCTCTAATTCTCCAGCATACCCTTTCCCATGTCTCTCAGGAAGACAGGGTTTCTGAGCCACAGTGACGAGCAGGGTTTGGGATGTTGTGGGGTCTTTGCTGCTGTAACTCATTATTTCCTTATTGCTTTCCAAGGCTGCAGCCCCCGTGCTGTTCCCCACGCTGGGATCTGTTCCCGGGGATGGGAGGTGATGGGGCAGGCTCTCTGGTCTCTGCTTTCCTGAGGACAGATCCAGCTGCATTTTGTATCTACTGACAGTGTTTAACAAAGGAAACTGTCAGAGCATCCATGGGCTCCTGGAAGCTGTGTAACACCCCTCTCCTGTACCTAGTGCGGCAGGTAAGGGTTCATCCCCAAACAGCTCTTGCTGGGACTGCATTTAGCAAAAATACTCAGTGATTTGTGGGGAAGCTTCTCTAAAGTGGGCTGTGATGAAGGGACTTGGCTCTAAGAAGAGGTTTGCACATATTGAATGGTCAGAGGGTAAAACTCACTGCCAGGTCACTCCTGAGCTGGGGCAGCTCCTCATCACTTCAGCTGACGAATACTGGTACAACCTGCTGGCTGGCCAGGGAGCCTTTTGGGATCAAAAGGAGCTACAGGATGCTTAGCTTTCTGCTACACCCATGTTTAGAGCACTAGTTTGGGCTTTACAAGTGGAAATGGTGTCAGAGGAAAGTCTGCTGTCTTTCATTTATCTTTAGAACTTAGACATTCCCCCAAAGCAGGGAGCTATGAATTTATTGTGTGTGTACATAAGAATTATGTAATTGCTTTTGGTTTAGTGCAAAACTCTTATTTTGACTTTGGAGTTTCAAGTAAAGAAGTTTTAAATGTTAAATATTACAGTCTAAATGTTGTTCAATAATGAAAAAACCCTGCCTGGGGCAAGATTACTTCTACCTGGTGCTCAGCAGAGCTGCAGTCAGTGGAGCTCTGCTGCTGAGGTCATCCCAGATGTGCTGCTTGAAACAGGTGAAGTAATGGTGTGTTTCTGAAAAGTGTCTTTGGAACTGGGGAGCAGCAGGTTCCTATCACCTTCTCCTTGGTTTAGCCTCATTTATGAGCACTGCAGTTAGTTTGTCTGGAATGAAATCTATTTTAGTTCCATTTGTCAAATACTTGCATTCATCATATTTTTTAAATCAAAACATGTATTTAGCTGCCGGTGTTTAAAAAAGGCAAACCATAAGACCACACCTGGGATTCTGGAAGCCTTGTCAGTGTGTGCTGGCTTTGCTGCTGTTGTGTCCTGCTCTCAATTCCCTGACTTACTGCTCTTGTTTCAGAGCAATGCCTGGGGAGGTGGGGGGTGTCCTGTGTCCATCAGCAGCACCGAGGCTGAAAAGGCACTTTTGGGAGCCTGCTGTCTCCCTGCTGCAGTGCAGGGGCTGCTGATCCCTCTGGGAAAGGGGGTCTGCTGGGCCAGGGATCCCAAAAGAGACCGAGCTCACAGTATTTCTGCTGTATCTGTTAGAGTGTGCTAAACTACAGACTGGGACAAGCCTTTACTCAAATGTGTCAGATAAAACATTCACTTGAAAGCCACTTTTGAAGAAACCATAGACTCTTTCATCCCTCATGCTTAGAAAACTGCTCAAATGGCTGTTTTGCCCGAGCCATCCTCATTCAGTTTGTTACCATTTCCATTATTAAACATTTATATAAACACCGTAACATTTTATAGTGTTTGACAGAGATTTCCAGGTCTGCTAATTAGCATGGTTCCTGGCACATGGAATATACTTTTATTATTACCCATTCATGGCGTTGTTGTTCAGAAGAGGTTCTCTTGTGAATGGAAATGTGCATTACTGCACTTGAGGCTAATAAGTGTGACATAAAATATGACACACAAAATTAACTGCTGTTCTGCAGGATCCAGCAATTGGGGGTGATGTGCATATGGTCATACTGAGATTCTGTTTGCTTGCATCATTGCTTTTCTGCCTTATTAAAAGTCTGAGAGAGGAGAATATTGGGAGAAGAAGGAGGAGAAGAAGAAATGAACAAATCTATCTTGGCATAAATAGGTTTGGCTCAGCAATACAACAGTTGTCAGCAGCCTTTTCCACAAGCCTGTTACCCTCAGTGAGGAGAGCACAAAAAAGTGATTGAAAAGTCAGTTTGTGGGCTTGCAGCATTCTTGGAAAGAATCTGAAAAAAAAAAAAACCAACAAAACCAAACCAAAACCAATCCCCTGATAAATAAAAAAAATATGCTTGTAAAATGAAGTGTATTTTACACATGTCCAGTGTCAAAGCAGAGCTTGCCAAGCAGAGGTGCAGCCCTGTGTCCACCCCGATTGCCTGGTCCAAGGATTAGACTGAAAAGAAGTGGCCTCTCTTCTTTTTTCCCTTCCCTCTGCCTATTCCTGCTTTGATTTTTTTTCCAGTTGAGACAGAGTAGGTGACTCTTTGAGCCCATTTCAATGAGTGACACTGCCCTGGAAGGGGTNGAGGAAAAAAAACCCTATTTGCCTTCAGCGTTACCACCTTCACAGACAACCGTGAGGGCTTTGTAAACCATTGGAGTGGGTGTACTTGAAATAGTTCCTGTTGCAATGGTCCTGGAGAAAGAAAAGGAGGATCGTGGTGGCTGAAGAGAAAAGGTTAAATAGAGTCTGGCTGCAGTCTGGCAAAGGGAGTTGCTTGTCTGGCCAAGACCATCTCTTTTTTTACCCAATTTATGCCTTGTAGAGAAGAGCTATGGAAAAAAGTATTCCTCAGCTTCCTGAGGAACTGTCAGTGAAGTTAATTCCTATGTTTAAGTGAGGGTTTACTCATGTGCAACTGTACATGCTCAAAGAGCAACAATGAAGTGAAATTTGTACGTGTGGGTGTTTATACATGCATTTATATGTGTATGTGTGTAATATATGTGTTTATGGCTATGGGAAATTACTTGATGCTTTTTGCTATTACTGTGTGACTCGTCATGTAATAAAATATTATTTACTTCAGGTTTATACTGATAGAGACTCAAAGTGAGCATCCAGTGGATGTCGGTGTGTTTGCAGTTCTGGAGATGTAGTTTGAAACACCTGAAATGCTTTGTTAGATGTACCTATATTAAAACTGAAGGAAGGACTGCTTCCATTTAAATGCAGTATCCCAGAGTTTCTCAGGGCCTCCCACACGAGCGTAGCTAGCCACAAGCCTGCCCCAAGCGGTAAAACCATTGAGAGAAATTAAATACTCACAGGGCTGGACTCCAGCTCTCTCCTGAGAGCAGCAAGACACTTTACAGCCCACGTATATTCTTGTGGAAAATAGCCTGTGGCTGCAGAGAACCTGCTGGCAAGAGGCAGCTATGCTAATTAATCCCCCAAATGCTAATTAATCACAGGATCATAGAACATGCTGAGCTGGAAGGGACCCACCAGGATCATCAGTATTGCAAGGAACACCTGGTTTTGAACCCCAGCTTGGGAGATGCCATGAGCATGGTGACTTGGAGAAAGGCATCAGGTGCCACATGAGGCTGTTTTATTTTTGACTCAAGGACCTGCTGCGTAAGTGTAGCCACAGTGATGCTGCTCCAGCAGCTCCCTGCAGGGAGGACACAGCAGGACACATGCCTAAAGGAGCAGCAGAAGGGATGGAGCAGCAGAAATGATGGAGTGGCAGAAGGGATGGATGCCTCTCTGCTCCTGCTGTTCGTGTGTGATGCTCTTGTCACTGGTGCACTGCAGCAGTGGGGGCCCTGCAGTACCTGTGGTGAAACTGTGCCCCTGCAGCCCCTGAGGAGGAAGGGTGTTCCCAGAACTCCCCTCTGAAGCAGATAACAGAGAAAAATTTTGGACAGAGATGTGTGTCCGGCACTATTTAGAAACACTTTCATAATTTTCCCTTGTCATATGTTGGGTGTTTCCAAGTTTTTGACGGTGATCTCTGCTCCCAGATATATGACTCCAGGAAATCAAAGTAGATGGAAGTTTGAGGGCTGCAATAGAACTCTTGCTGCTTCCAGCACATCAATTCAAGATCATATCATGAAGCATAAAAACACATCGTCTTTGCAGTGTTTGTTGTTCACAGGAAAAGGATAAAAAAGAAAGAATGCCCTAAATGAAGCACAGAAATGAGAAAATAAAATCTGCTTTCTCTTCCCAAAAATATTCCAGTTCATCTTATTTGTTTTCACACCAGTCAGGTACTGCTGGCAAACTATTCTGTCTGCGCCACAGTAAAACTGTGATATAAAAAATTCCAGATCTGCAGAGCAGGAATACCAGGCCTAAAGAGAAGGCTTAAAATAGATTGAGTTTTAGCTAGCAAAATTTAGAAAGCTTTTTTGGAAAGGCTTAGGTATTTTTCAGTTCAGATGGATACTGTCTGAGCACATCTACTTACACAGAAAATGAAATGTAAACAGAGAGACACAAAAATACATCTCTGTAATTTGGGAAAAGGAAAGAGATGTTTTGGAGCATGCAGTGCCTTGCACATCATAAGCATATTTTTAGATAACACATTGTGGGGATAATGTGAAATAAAACAGATACATATAAAATAAAGATCTGGGTCTGGTTTGGATCTTCAGCAACTACACTTTGACTGTGGCTCCCAGGTATTCGCACTCATTTTACAGCAATATCTCCTTGAGATAGGCTTCCCACTGCCTGAATTTTATTTTATTAAGTTCTGTGAAGGTTCTGTGAAGGCCTGGCTTTCTGAGACCATCACTATCAAACCTTGTTGCAGAAGCTCACAGACAGCAGTAACTCTACCAATTGTATTAGAGGCCCAGTTTCATTTTGCTTGTTTTTCATGTGTTCCATGTTGATAGAGTGGTAGCAGGATATTTCATTCTTCTGCAAAGAACATTCATGAAAAGATTTCTGATTGCATTCATCTCAGTTCTGCTCTCGCTATATTTGACATCCAGTATCTTATGCCCACCTCTCCAGTGAAGGGCCAGGAAGTCCATCTGCCCATCAGCTGCTCAGCACAGCCTAGAACCAGACCCACAGCAACAAAAACATGGCCTGAGGTCACACTGTCAATGAGGGAGCTGTAATGGTTTATATCTGATATAACTGTGTAGAACCACGGGTATATTTTATGGACAAGGAGATAAAGTAGCTGTTACTGAGAGACCTGAAAAGCAGCAAGAATGCTTTGGATCACAGGGATATATAGGGAAGAGAACTAATACCAGCTGAGATAATAACAGTGTGAGCCACTGTTAGGGAAGAGAAAGGCCCAGGCAGAGACCACCAACACATCCTGCAAGGGATTGCTATTGTACTGGATATCAGCTAGAAAGGATTGGACTAAACAAGATCAGAATGTGTGCAATACCTGAAAAACAAGCTCCCATCACTGGTCATGCTCACAAAACCAACCTAATTAGTGTTGAAGTCACAAAAATTACTGTGTATTTCTGTCAGAGATGTGTAAGAGATGAGTTGAATTGATGTGATCACTGTGGGCCAAACTTGGAAGCTTGGGGGTAAAACCAGCCAATCTGGGAAGGATGTGATGGTTCAGACTGAAAACAGATTCTTACCTGATCCTCGTCTAGAAATGGAAACTGAAAATAAAGATCTGAGCTGTTTCTTGTGGACTAGTATTTGTAAATGTGTGTGTGTGTGCGCTTACGTACTTTGCAGCTTTACACACTCACGGCAGGAAAACCATTTATTACTGTGTTGTGTGGGTAGGTGGCATTCTTGTTTTCATTGCAAACTAAATGTTTGTCAGAGCACATACTTTCAACTACGGGCTGCATTAGGATTCCTTTGGTTTGAGCTGTGAGAAGGATGCCCTGCAGGCTTGTTTTGTATTATCAATTGAAATCAAATTGAAATTAATAAATAGGAGCAGCACAGCTAAGCCATTTCCTTAAAATGGCCACCCCCAAAACTGTTTGGGGTTTTTTGCATCCCTTTCCTTTTTGAGGTGCGTACAGAGTTCACAGATGCTGAGCTACTGTGAGAAGACCTCTTTTTGAGGTGGCTGCTCAGATTTTAGGACCGAAAGAAGAGACTGGTTTCTAACTGTGGATTTGAGCCCTGTGACATCCCCTGATCTGCCATGATCATAGGCTGAATTTTAGGCTTTTCCCGCTCTTCATGCCAGGCCCTGGTTCACACTGAGTGCCCAGAGCCTTGCTTAGGAAAGGGCAAAATTTTACACTGGTAACAAACCCAGCATTATGCACATCTGTCTCAGCTGGAATTTCCAACTCTTAGATCATAGCTTTAACCCCCCTGGAAAACCTGCTTCACTTAAAAACAATTATGATGATGTACCATTAAATTACATATATTATCAAGTAAATGGCAGGAACTGAAAGCAGAGATTATGTCTTTGGCACTGCAGTGCTGAAAAAGTAGAAAATTCTGTAGCAGAACAGCACCCACAAAGGTCTGATCTGCTCTTTGTTCCTGGTAAAATTGCTGGGTAAGAGGCTCTTCAGGAAAGCTTTTGGTTTCTGGAAGCCTAAGGCAGACAGCAAAAGCTGTGTGGCTCAGCACTATATTGCTTTTGTGGACTCCCAGATGTAGTCCTTAACTTGCCAGTCCAAATCTCCATGTGTGTCACTGGTACATTATTCTTAAAATTAAAAAGTAATGCTCGTGTTTTAGTAGGGTTGAATCTTAAACGTAACAAATCACTTAAAAGCAAGAAATGGCCTCTGGAATGTGTTGAAAGACCTTTTAAAATACCCCTAGAAATAAAATGAGGTATTCAAAGTGAATGTGTGCTAAAACCCAATGACACCAAGAATCCTGGGAGCCAGCAAAAAGCCTCCTTTTATTGTTTTGCTTTGAGGCACATCTGTGCTTCTTACATATTATCCTGCCCCAGGCAAGGCTGAACATTTCACGTAACATGATGACCCTGGAAAACACGCTGCAATTTCAGGATAAATCCTGATGAGAATTTATGGCTGCATAAGCACATTATGAGTAAACCAACCAGTTTTCCAAGTCACAAAATGATGCACTGCTCTGTATTTCTGCAAGGATCGCTTAGTGCAAAGGCTGCTTTGCTCCAGCACAATGAATAGGACCTCTGTTATTCAAAGTTAATAGGCAGGCTGAAGAAACCATGATATGAGAGGAAGTGACTTTCTTGTTTTGCTGGTTTTGCAGGGGTTTTTTTGCTGGTTTGGTAGTTTTTTTCCTGCCACCTATTAACTTTCTGTCACTGTCTCTTGGAGCCTAGAGCAGGTCCTTTCCTGCCCCTCCTCTCTCTGAACAAGAGGAGGATTATAGTCCTCTGTCAAAGTGCCCCAGCAGCTCAGGGCACCTTATTGCAGTGAAAAAAACACGTTTGGAGTTATCGTTTCATATAATGTAATGCTTTTGGCCGGGGGGGGCGGAGTTTAGAGGGATGGTTGTGTTCAAGTAGCTGCAATCCCAATGGAGATGAGCAAATGGAAAAACTGAGGGACAGAAAAAGAGGGATTTCTAACCCCTAAGGAAAAAGGATGATGTCATACACTTCGTTGTTATTCCTTTACACTTTTGTGTTTCTATTGCAGATCAAGGCTTCACTTAGCAAAGGTGTTTTTCAGGCAAAATGAATATTGTCATTCAACCATTTCCAGATGCTTATAGCTTTGGCCTGGGGGTGAAACATCAGATTGTTTCCTCAAGAGGTGACAAAGAAAATCTGGCTGGGATCAAACACCAAAACGAGATTCTTCATGTAAAGTCATAAGGAATGACTGGTGTGGAAATTCTGTGTGTTCCTTTACAAGACTGACTTAGGCTGACATGTTGGAGTGCATTGGTATAATTTGGCAGCTAACTCATGGACACAATGTTATTTTTGTCTTTTTGCACTAATTGTGTATTCCATGGCTGCTGAGACTACAACAGCAGTTGTTTCAGTGGTGCAGCTAGTCACTCAGCTAACCTGTGTTGCTTGTTTTAAAGCAAAATGCTCATTTCTGAACTGTGTTCATTCCTGTCAGTTCCTCTGGCCAGCTTCTGTTCTTATTCAGATTTTGGATGTGTATTTTTTCATATCAGAAACTTCCTGCATGTATTTGAAGTGAACATCTACTCAATGCAGTGGTCAGAGCGATGTGATTGAAATATCCCTATAGAGCTCTGTGAAGTGTAAAAGGGTGATGTCTGATTTCCATGGGCTCATCTTGCCCAAAGCCCTCTTTTTGTCTCCTGACAGAGCTGTATTCTGATTTCAGAATGTCAGTTATCCATACCTCCCTATTTCTCCTGCTCCTTATGTGTCAGCCCACCTAGAAGCTTCCTATTAATTCATCAAATTGTCATTGGGCTCAATTTGTTGCACTGCAGCCATTAGCCTGTCCATTTGCTTAATTGGTCCATTTCCCATTTATTATTCAGTCACTGAATCACCATTTGAATAATTTTTAGCTAACTATTAATTGAATACCATTTCTAACATGATTATATTGTCTACATTCTCATTTTTGCATGATCACTAAGAGAAAGGGGTTTTTATTATGATGCATATGAGTGTCTCCGGTTAATTGGTGGTTGGAAAATGGTAAGAAAGTGATGGCTCTGTCCAGTAATTACAGAATCAAAGAGTCCATAATTGTTTTAAGTGGTTGAACATGAGATTCCCGTTTCTGCTTCTCTTTCTGTAACTGCAGCTGATGGACTTTTAGCCAGACCTCTTTGCACCAGTGCAGGGGTACAGCAGGCTCTGGAATCTGTGGGGAATTTGTGGTAAATTATTGTCAAGCAAGCAGCTTTTATCCTGGGCTGTTTGTGAGGCTGTTGGTCAGGCAGCAGTGTGCAAGTGTCAAGGTCTCCTGCTCTCCTAAAGTCTCCAGCTTTCACAGCTGGCACCAGTTCTCCACCTGCCTTATCTTCACATGTGGTGTAGCACAAAAGCTGGGATAGAGGATCATCCAGCACTGCATTCAGTTTTGGGCAGGATGGCAGTACCCTCTAGTTGGCATCCCAGTCACTTCTCCTGGCTCATTTTGGACATAGGGATCGCAACATCCCGGGCATGAACAAGGCACAGTTAAGGGGAACAACCTGTTCTTTCTGTTCATTCTTAACCAACACCCTTCATGTGTTAGAGTGGGGCCTGCAGGGGAAGCTGATCCATGAAAGCAGCCTGAACCTCACTGGCTGTTTTGTGCCAGTCCAACATCTCAAGGTTTTTACAGTGGCCGCCATTGCCACAGCCTGTGATTTATGAGAAACTTGGGAGTAAATCATAGAATCACAGAATCATAGAATGGCTTGGGTTGGAAGAGACCTTAAAGAACATCTCATTCCAACCCCCTGCCACAGGCAGGGACACCTTCCACTATCCCAGGTTACTCCAAGCCCCATCCAGCCTGGCCTTGGAGACTTGCAAGGATGAGGCAGCCACAGCTTCTCAGGGCAACCTGTGCCAGGGTCTCACCACCCTCACAGGGAACAATTTTTTCCTAATATCTGATCCAAATCTACTCTTCTTCAGTTTGAAACTGTTCCCCTGGTCCTGTGCTAGAAGTGTTAATAATGGAAGAGGAAAAATATGATGAACTTTGTGGGAGAAAATTTAAGTTATGGAGAGCTCTGGGGCTGCACAGTGACACAGAGAATCTCCTGTAGGTTTGCTCAGCAACATCTGAGATTGGTCTGAGCTCACCTTTTTGAGGGCAGAGCTCATGCTCCCAGAGGATCAATATGAATATCAACCCAGACTTCAAGTGCTGTCTTTCTTCCTAGCTGGGCTTGGGCCTGGGAACATCTGGGCTATTGATTCAGATGGAATTTTGGGTTTGTAGTCATCAAAGCCAGATGCTGGAGGAGCATGTTATTTCTCAGTCATGGTGGGATTCCCAGAAATTATTGCACTTATGTTAGGTAAACCCAGAGTTTGGGCTCTGGGCACAAAGGGTGCTGGGCTCCTCCTCGGGCTGGGGGGATCTTCTGGAGAGTATTGTCTTTAGACTGTACAAATAGATCTCTAAAATAAGAGAGAGGCATAGAGATGCCTCAGTGCTAACATCAGGCAGGGTGAGAGTCTGTGTTCACCTTGGTGTTTTTGTGTTCCCAGCTTGGTCCTGGTGGCTGTAAACATCTACAGAAAGACTCATCTGTGCCTGTGGTGCTGACACAATAGGCAGTATCCAGGCTTAGTTGTTCTCGACCAAATTATTTAGAAAGAAAGCTTGCAGGTTTAGCCAAATGCAGAATTACTGTTTTGGAAGCCAATGAAAGTGCAGGGCTGCAAACCATCGAAATAATCCCCCAGCTGGCCAAGGAAAGAGCACAACCACAAACAAAAGCAGCTCTCAAATTGGACTAACCTCCAAACTCACTGCCATTCCGGAGGAGTTGCTAATCACAGATGTGTGTCAGTCTTTGAAAAATACATTGGGAAGCAGCAGATTTCTAAGTTGCAGCAGTGTGGAGATAATTTTATTTACACTTTCTCTGCGTCTTTTTAATTTTATTTACACTTTCTCTGTGGGTGCTGAGTGGCTCATTTTCCACTCTTAAATTTAAACAGGATGATATTGCACCCCTCGGGCAAAAAGAGAATGGAGCCAGTTAAACATTGACTGGGAGGAGATGCGCATCCCTGCTGAGCTGAGCACCACCCAGACTGAATTTTGGAAGGTTCCTTAACCTTTGCTTCCGAGGTCGAGGTCGTTGTGCTGACAGTGCTGAAACCCTTTTCCCTAAACAGTGTGGGTAGGTTTGGAGCATACCCTTACGCTTGGCTACCTCCAGCTCTGCAAGGGCCCCCGGCCTCAAGTGCTTCCCCTGCCACTAAAGAGAGCGGGCCAGGTCAGTCCAGAATGCAAACAATGATGTCACCATTGTAAAAGAAATGAAAAGCTCTGTGGGAATCCTGGAGACAAACCTCAAATTAAGGATCTTTTGGCTAAATACGAGCACTAAGGAAAGCTTGCGAAGATCAGAATAATGTTGCGTGCCAATGTGGCATTTGATGACCAAGATAAAAGGGAGACTTATTTCAGGAGTGAGACTGTTTTAGCAAGAGAAAGAAATCTTGGTGTTTGTGCTGGAATGCATAAAAACACATGTTTCCGATGTGGTTTTCTCGTATGTTAAATGAACAGGACATCTGGTTGTGTTTTTAAAAATTAAATTGACTGACACTAAATCAGTGCTTTACGAAGCAAAAGGTAGTAAACCAAGAACATCTAATAAGGTAACAATGAAATATTTGGAAGGACTTCAGAGTATTGGAAGCTCACGCAACCGAAAGGAGCTGAAATATTGTGATACATATGAGGCCTTAACTTCTCATTTATCTGTCCTATTTCTTACTGCCATGCACAGTAATATGTTGCATTCCCATTGGTGTAGATTTCTATGTGTTAGTGCCAAAACTCCAGATGTTTTCTAGATAAATCTCTGGAGACTGTTTTATTGTGTTTCATTTCTCCTTATTTACAATTCACTTGTCTTGAACTCCAGCCATTGGTAATAAAAATCCATAGAGCCTGCATCTGAGCCAAGTGGACACCATTGTCCTGTTTTTTCAAGTTGGGATAGGTTGATCCAAGCCTTGAACAGAATCCAAACCACTGGAGTTTTCCAAAAGTTCATCTCTCTTCTTTTTAACCCTTCATGCACCAGGGAAAAAAAGAGAGAACTGCTTTGTCTTTCCTTTTCCTCCTCCACTCTGTCCTGAAAGGTTCAACCCCTCCACCACAACAGCATATCCACAGTTGCCATGGTTCAGCCCTTCTGCAAAGAGTGGCTCCTGTCCATCAGAGCCCTGACGAGTGCTCCAGGGCTCTATATTCCTCCTTCAGGCTACCTTCACCCCTGATTTGCCAGCTTCCTCTGCTTCCCTCCGGAGTTAAAGGAAAAGCAATGTGGAGGTGTAGTCTTGCCTCACCCCTGAGCCACTTTGTGCTTCTTAGCATCTTCCCTTTCTGCCTTGCAGGCACTGCACAGTGCTCCAGCTGGGCACTTCCAAACCCAAGCTCCCCTTTGCCTTCCAGGTTTGGGGGTTTTTAAGCTTTTATTAAGGAATCAAGATATAGTGAAGCCTGCTGTCCCCTCCCCTTCTCAGTTTGCTGTCTGTTTAGATTGTAAATACCTTCAGGTTCTCTGGTATATCAGAGACATTGTGGTGCCCATCTTGCACTGAAATCAGTCTGTTGTTACTGGGGAATTCAGGTCTCTGCATGCTGACAAAACCCTGCTTAATGACATAGAAATAATTAGCCACTTTGCTGTAGTGAGACTTCAGTTAATTTTAAAGAGCTGAGAAGTTCCGTTTCAGAGTTGCTGCTATCAGCGGTTACATTTTATAACCCATCACAGGCACGTTTGATCAACCATACAGATTTTTTATGTGAACATACCCACCCACCAGATGTGTATAAACATAAATCATTCCACAGCATAACCTGATCATGCTTTCTTAGTGGTTCTGAGCTTGACCGATCCCAGGGTAAAGCAGTGCTGCTCAGAGAACTCTGAACTGTGAACGAGACCTGCTTGGATCTCACAAGCACTGCTCTGCTGTCTTTTCACGTCAGGGAGAAGGATGAATGAAAGGAAGTTGTTGCAGCTCTGAAAAGCGGTTTTCTCTCTCCCCACATGCCCAGGTAGATGTGGCTGGCTCTGAGTGCAGCCTCTTGCCTGGTCTGTTTCCTGTGTTGGCTTTCAAGGGCTGTGCAGTGCTCGAGGACTAGAGCTGCAATGCAGTAACTGGTAACTCCCGCTCCCTGCAAGGCTGGAGGGAATTCTTTCCTGCTCTAGTAAGCAGCTGGAGTGGTAAGTGCCAGCCTCCCAGGTTTTTGAACAATTCCTATTTTTCTTTGATTTCTTGTAGCTGAAATACACTTAGGCAAGGCAGGTAATATCCTTTATGCTTTGTGCTATTGCTTGTGAATTATGTATTTATTTTTAAAATAGTACACGTTATCTCTATTCTGTGAAGTTTGTAATTTTTGTATCAGTAGATATGACTGTGTTGGTCAGCATCCTAATTACCTGAAGAGCTGAATATTTACTGTTAATCAGTAAATATTTCAAAATTAAGCGATTCTACATGGACCAAACCCAAGGTGCCAGACAGGTGCACTCTCACAGTGGATCCAGGAATGACACTTAGCAACTTCCAGGTTCCAAACTCGAGTTACCAATTTGCATCACAAAGGAAGGTGCTGTTGGCATTAGTTTTAGTTTCACATGTTGAAACAGAGGTTCTGAAGGACAAAATAATTTCCTTTACAGTGCCACTATACTGCTACCAGTTGATCTTCAGTCCTGTATCCCAGGTAGTCATGGATGCACCTTGGATGCAATTTGTCTTGAACTTCAGAGAAAACTACCTTCAAATTCCATGCCTCAAGCTCATCTCTAGAAATATTTAATGAGCAAAGTGTTAATTCAAATTGCATGGAAATAATTAACAGAGAGAGCATCAAAGCAGTCTCTTCCCAAGTTAGTGGTACTATACAAGACTTAAAGCTCCAGAAAAGCAGAGAAAGCACTGTGCTGGTCAACCATCTTCACTGGGGAGAAATGAATACAAGGCAGGCATTAAGAAATAGGAATGATGGCTGCTATTTACTTTTATTTTCTTCTCATTTGGAAGCAAGTTCTGTGTTTGTATCTCCCAGCTTTATTTGTGATCAGTGAGGCTTCAGCCTGGATTGAAGCCACAGGGGTCACAGATTGCACATCCGTGGATCTTGCCATGGTGCCCTTTGGGTGCATTACATAAAGGTCACTGTTTTGGTTACTTTCCCCCCTCTTTCTCCATTTTTAAGCTTGTTTTCTCTCTACTGATTCTCTGCTGAGGACCAGCTAAAGAAACAAAAACATTTTTAAATCTTCAATGTGAAGCTGGGTACACACAGAGTACTCAACATTTATATAGTGTCTGTCCTTAAAGTGTCAATGTTTGCCAAGCAATTCTATTTATTGGCATCTCAGCCCTCTGAATTCAGCTGAAAGGACTCAAAGGCTTTCAGTGATTTCAGTGTGGTTTTGATTGCGTCATTATTCTCCTGCAGTGAGAAGGGAAAAAACAAATCACTGTGGTATCTAAAATGCTGTGCGCATCTTTTTCCAATGTGATGCTGCCTCAGTCAATTCTTTGTGCCAGAGAGGGAAAGCTGTGATAGGTTCCCAAATTCCAATAGTCAGTATAATAACCTGCTCCCTCTGCCCTGTCTGTCCCTGAAAAATGCACAGTTTGGGAGGGTTTTTTAAACATTCCTTAGAATGAAAAGAATGACTCCCAACTCTCAAGAAAAAGCACATATATTTCTCTCATCATAATTCTCAACAGTACTTGAATTTTCAGTACAAAATAGTTGCAATAAATGGTATGAGATCAATCTTGTGAAGTAATAACATTTCAGGAGAGGGAAAGATGTTAATTTGAAATGACAGACTTGAAGATCCTTCCCTGGACACAAAGAGAGGATAACTCCTGAGAGTCACTCCAGAAAAAAAAGCAGAGAGACTGAATTAACTGAATAGGTTATGAGTGTTAAATTATTAATTCAGCTCTGAGTCAGCTTTGAACTACTTATTAGCAATTAATTGATACTTTATATTAATTGATATTTTATAAAATGTACAAGTCATTTTAATAAATACTTCTGAGCACTTTTTTTACTGGGTGTTAAACCATGGGCACGTGAAAATGTATCCTCAGTCTTAATCTGCATCACTATAATGTGTGGGATAATCAGATTAACAGCACTGCTTGGAAAAGGAAGACTCAGTGGGAAAAGAACAAAGCTGGAGAGGCACTTCCTGTGCTGGTTTCTGGAGAGGACCAACAACCACCTCTTCCAGAACACAAGAAATTGGGTCTTCTTGTGTGTTTTTGGTTGTGACTATCCACCAAAGCAGGGTTCTGGCTGTTCAACCATCTGGGATCCATGCTGAGAATTAAGCAGAAGGAGATTGCTATGAATATTAAACACAAAGAGGTTGCTGTAATGGGAGGAGAAACTTTCCATGTGCAGTGTGGGGAAAACCAGCAAAGGAGGACACTGACCATCCACAGCAAACCTGTCCCATCCTTTCTGGCTCCAAAAAGCCATGGCCATGAAGGGAAGGACTTGAAGAGCAGCAAATTTTTGCAGCCTGATCTTTTGCACTGACTTCCAGGGTCCTCTCAGATCTCTCATATTTACAGGACAGTGTAATTTGTGATTTAGACTTTATTTCATGAGCTCATTATTGAACAAAGACGACAAACAAGGGCTCAATCACATTTTTGGTGACTCATCTGTCACATTAATTCCCTTAGCCACCATTCAAGTTGTATGATTTCCTAACTTATAACCCCTGACTCTTAATATCATGCACCGATGAACAAAAAAAGGAATTAGCTCCCTATTCAGTGGTAAAAGTGCTCCTCCTTCCTGCTCCATCACGGTGTGAGCATCCCCTATATCCCATCAGGAAATAAAAAAGTGTCAGCAGTCCAGCTGCTATTGGATCTGCTTCAAAAACTTTTGGGGTAAGCTGAAGTTTTATACCTTCCAGCTTGGAGGTTTGGAGTTTGCCATTTCCAGAAGTTAATGGATTCTGAGGAAAATGCCAGACAAAAGGTAACAGCTCCAATTTTCAGGTGATGGTGACTGCAGAGTGGCCCTTCCTGGCCACCTGTCCTGCCTGCCTGGTGCCCTGGCTTTGATGGGATGGTGCTGCTTCCAGCTTACATCAGGCTTTAGCATGACCTGGGTTAGCCAAAGCCCAAGCAGGAGTTGAGTGAGCTGTCCTGCCTGACCCTCACATCCTTCTCCAGGGAAGCTGCTCCTCAGCACAAGAGCCTGTTGGGGGATTTTCCAGTGTTCTGCAGGTGTTCCAGGTCAGTGCTCAGGGGAAGAGGTGTCTGGCCACCCATGAAATCTTCTGGAAATCCCATTCTTTTCTGCAATATGCTTTTGAGCTTGTTCTCCCTCCAGGAGAGCAGCAATCTCACTTATGCTCTTTGAAGACAAAGAATGTACTTATTCTGATCTTTTCCACATGCTCCTTTTATTTTCATCACCAAATTCAAAGTCTGATTCATCCTCGAGGAAAAATATTTTCCTGTCTGTCAAGTTCTCTCCCTAACCCTTCTATTCTGAGCAGTTTTCACAGGGTTAGTAATAATACTTGCACACCAAGTGAAGAGTATGTCTTCAAGCCATGAAAAGTATCTCTTTTTTTTTTTTTAATTGTTGATTAAGAGTCCAGTTGAAATTGTACTTTGTTATCCATAAAAATGCACCAAGATGGTTGTTGAAACACTCACGCCCCTGTGCACAGGCACATGGACTCACTGGAGACAGATGCATCTTTTTGAAAACTGCCTCTGATTTTCTGAGTCAGGCTTACACTTAGATAATACTTTTGTGCACTGTTACTTACTTTATAGCAAAGTGCAAAGATATTGCTGCCTTTTTAGAGCTGAGGGTTTGTGGACACAGGGACACAAGGATTCCTCAGGAACTGATGTTCCTGAGAGTCGGGAATCCATATCCCGCTGACCTCCAGTAAAGTTTACTGTGTTCTGAAAGCGGATTCTTGCTTAGGTGAATATCACCTTGTTAATATTGCCAAAACAGCTTCATTCAAATCATCACCTGTGGCGGTGGCCCAACCCACTTTCCAGGTGAATGACAAGTGGGTTGATTTCCCCGCCCGAGACTCCACCTCTGAGGGCGGATCGGAGGAGGAGATAAGGCTGTGATGCCACCTCCTACTAGGTGTTCCCTTGAACATGTCTCCTCCCTGGTTTCTAGAACCCTCTCTCTCCCCCGGTTCCTTATTAGTTAGTAGAAGTTATGTTTAATAAGTAGATCATTGATTATTCTATTAGGCTCTGGAAAGTTCTGTTTTGTTACATCCCTGGTTGGCTAGTTTAAACTAGTCCCTCCCAATATGTTTCCCGGTTGGTTGTATGTCACCCCCTTGTCATTTCCTAAGTGGTTGTTCCTTTACTCCTCCCTTTTCCCCACTCTTCTATTTAGTTTCATGCTAATTAAACCAGAGAGGCCAGACCAATGGCCAGGCCAGACCAACGGCCAGAGGCCAGACCAACGGCCAGAGGCCAGACCAACGGCCGGGCCAGACCAACGGCCAGGGGCCAGACCAACGGCCAGATTTGGGTGGCTAGTTCCCTCTGAGACTTTATTAAATTGCTTGGAATACACTAGCGCCTGAATCCTCCTTCAGTCTTTACCTTCGCCTGCTGCGGTTTCTCCATCTGGGCTGCACAGCCTAATCGGCTGTTGGCAGATAGCCTCAGGGCGAGCTGTGGCTCCCGAGGCAAACATCTGCGGTTTGAGCTGCACAGAACCCTGCTCCGTGCCGTCGCACCGGGACCTCCCGGAGTGTCCAGAGCAAGAGGACAGCAGACGCCGCCTGCCACGCCACCGGGCGGATAGTGGTCAGCGCGGCAATTACCAAGCCTGTTGGTAAGCAGGGGAGCACTAAAATTTGCCCCCAACATTTTGGGTTATACTGAGAACTTGATTTGCACCTGGAAAGAGGAATGAACCAGGCAGCACTGAAACACAGATTTGCAGAGAGACACGTGACTTCTCCTCATGCAGATTTATTTCATGCACGCTATTTCTCTTCGTCCCCCCTCCAGTGACTGCACTGGAGCCTCTTTGAAAATTTTTGCAACCTTTGATGGCCAGTAAGCCTGATGTTTCAGTGGTACAGATTTGTACCTTCCATGCTATTTGATGTAACCTAAAAGGCCCAATAAATATTTTCTGTGGAGAAGTTACTAAAAGTAATACAAGGTACAAAGCAGGAGCAGAGATGATGCACAGTTTAGTGGATGAGGACTTCAGGTGAGCCAGGAGATGTGATTTTTATCCCTACAGAGATCATTCCTTGGGGAAGCTACATTAGTTCCCATGTCTAAATTGCCTGTCTGCCTTTGCTTTTTGTGTTAAGGTGGAGAAAATGTCACTAATCCCATATTGTGCATCCACAGACTCATATTGTGGATTTCAAAACTGCCTAGTACAATCTTGGTGGGGCTTCTAGGGATACATGTAATACAAAAAGCAATAATAACAATGGTTTTCTTCAGAGCAATAATGCACCAAAAGCCTCTCATCTTTTAAAACCTGCTTGCTGTGGTGTAACCAAGCACAACACAAACACTGTAACAGCTTTCTACAACACTATAATGAGTATTTTTATTCCATCAGAGTAATAACTAATAAAATATAAACAGTAACACCAGATGGAATAATATGTTTTAGGAGAAGGCAGTTCAATTAACTCATTACACATCTCAGGAAACTGTTGTGGGAATCAGGTAGGAAAGGGAGTCAGGGATGTACTTGGGTAATGTCAGGTGTCTCATTCTGTTCCAAAAAGTGTGAGTTCTTGCCATGTGTTTGTATCTACAGGAGACCAGAGAAGTTCCCACTCCTCTCAGGAGAAGGTTGTCTTTGTGAATGGTAATTTGGAATTTCTGGTCAAAAGTTTTGGTCAGGATAATAATTTCTTCACTTAGTGGTGCTCATAGAAATAGCAGCAGCAGCAATGACAGCATTTTCTCCACGCTTTGGTTATTTCTTGACTGGCTTGAGTAAAGACAAGGCAGAATCATGGCACAGTCTACAGCTCTACCATTTTATTTGCTTGTATATGTTCATATTTCAGTGACTGCTTTATGTAACGTCTTTATCTTCATATCACCTTTTAACACTAGTTATTGATTTTTTTATTATTTTTATCATTTGAATGGCTTCAATTTAAAAGAGAGTAGGGTTAGGTTAGATATCAGGAAGAAGTTGTTCCCTGTGAGGGTGGTGAGGCCCTGGCACAGGTTGCCCTGAGAAGCTGTGGCTGCCCCATCCCTGGAAGTGTCCAAGGTCAGTCATGAATGGGGCTCTGAGAAACCTGGGATAGTGGAAGGTGTCCCTGCCTATGACAGGGGGCTGGAATGAGATGGTCTTCAAGGTCTCTTCCAACCCATTTATGAGTCTATGTATATTTGTGCACACATGTCCTGCCAGTCTGACCATTGAAAATGTAATTTTCACACCCTGAAATAGTGTTTTCAGCCTGAATTCTGGCATTACAGTGTCAGGTTCCATGCCGGTGTTTAGGCACCAGCAGGCTTCTCCGACACACCGGCGGTATAAACGGGAAGGGCTCCCATGTAGATTTCCAACAGCAGTCCTTTATTCCATGCTGAAAGTCTATGACAAAAGCATCGGACAGGGGAAAATTCCAAGGCTTTATCCGGGACTGGGGAGTGGGGCAGAGCATTCTGGGCAGGAGGGTGGGACACAGGCGGGGCCCCAGCACACAGGGGAAAGGGAGCAGGGAATCGGGCCACCCAGGGAAACAGCTCTCAGGGTCAGTCCCTTTAGGGGACTCTCTCATGGCTCCCACAACTCCCCCTTCTCTATTAAATTAAAAGCTCCCCCTAGGGACCCCAGAATTAAATGTCCAGAAACAGCCAAATACACAAAATATAACAAAAATAAACAAGACCCACCAGCAACTCCCAACAAAGAAGTAAGCCACCCCCTGAGTTCCCAATGTCCAAGTAAGTTTTTGATTAAATCTTTTCATTGTCCTCTGGATGCTGGTGTGGATGCTCTGGCTGTGGGTGGCAGGCTGCAACACAATTCACGCTTTCTACAGTCATTGGTATCAGCAGCATTCAGGGGAACAGCAGTGTGACAAGGGCTGGGTTTCATGGTAGAATGTGGCTCTGGTGGATGCTTCTGTTAGGGCTCAAAGTAAAATTGTTAAAAGGGTTGTAATTAAACAGAGGTATCAGGGAACATGGCTGTGGGAAGGACAAAGCTGAAGGATGGGGGTAGGGAAGGCAAGCTGAAGGGGAGATAACAATAGAGGGTAAGATTTGGGGAGATGCCAAAGGTGCAGGACTTATCCACTGGAAGCTCCGGTAACAGGACAGCAAGTCGGAGTCTGCGGTGGTGTTCGGCATCATTGGACAGGGGTTAGGTCATTTGGAATACAATTTAAAAAATTAACAACATGTAAGGCTTTTTGTGGAGGGTATATCCCATCTCTACACCCCCTTTTTTTTGTTCTAACAATCGTAACATGAACATTTTCCAATTTCTAATATGATAATAAGCATTCATCAAACAAGAATGAGCAAGGTAGTATCTTCAATTGCTTAAATATTTCACTATTTCCCAGAGTCTGCAAGCATGGAGTCCCATCTCGCATTGAGGACTTGGAGAGAGAGCCTTTTCCAGACAAGGCCTCCAAGTTTACCTTAAAAGAAGGTCCAGCTTTTCTAAGACCAAATCAGCAAGTCAAAGTGACTTGATTGTATTTTTAGGGTAGAAACATCTGGGTTTGATGGTATAATTGCCAGTCAGTCAGGGCTAGGGCTTGGCCAGAGCTTCAAGCCTTGACTGAGAGGGTCTCTTAAAATACTCACAAGCAAAACTTTATTAATATAATCAGGGGAATACACTTAAGTAATATCAAATAATTAAATTAAATCCCTTTATAAAGACTTTATGAATTAATGCTATCTGGATCCAGAAATAACAGAAGCAAAGATGACTTACCGATATCTAAATTTGCCAATTTTCCCTCACATTATAATCAAAAGCAATTAAAACAACACGGGGTTTCACAAGGTGGTGTGGTACAAAGCAATCTTAGTTTGCTGCAACGAGGAGGTTACCCATCCCTCCCCCCGGTGCTTTCTTCAGCTCACGAGGGTCCGCAGGAGATGGGAGTGTGGAGGGGACCCCGCATGTTCCCCCCGCTGCATTGCTGGCTCCTGCGGGAGCGGCGTGTGTCAGGTGGCCACGCTGGGGCGGCTCGGCTCCATCGCCGCACAGGGTGGCAGCCGCACCTCTCCAGGCCGCTTCGCTGCGTGGGGGGAGCGGGGATGCAGCGCTGCCTTTGCTGGCGCTGCCGGGCTTCCTCGCCCATCTGCAGAGAGCTGCGTTCACTCTGCCAGATCTGCTGTGTTGCCGGCACGGCGCTTGCCGCCGCTCTTCCGCTCTTGGCGGCGCGGCGCAGCTCTGCCATGTGCTTGCCTTCTATGTGCTCGGCAGCATGGCTCAGCTCTGCCATGGGCTCAGCGGCGCGTACTCACTGCTGCACGCTCACTGCCGCTTCCGCGGTGCTGCACCTTCACGGCTCTGCACGCTGCCACCGCCACCACACGGAGGGCAAATGGAGAGGGAATGCGCTGTCAGGAAGGGTCCCCCCGGCTCCAGCCACTTGCTGCCACACGGCTCCAGCTGATGCCGCATGGCGCGGGGCAGAGTGAGCTCTGTGATACCGCCCAGCTCCCCTCTAGGACCAAACGGGTCAGGGGACGAGGGGCCAACCGCTGGCTCTCCTCTCACAGCCCCGACAGACCCACGGCCTCTGGGATCTGCATAGGCTTTTTGGTGGACCGGGGCTGCCTGGTGTAGTACGGTACCACACCCCCCGCCCACCCCCGGTCTCCGTAGCATGGAAACTGGGAGAGGGCTGGGTCTCACGGGCGGACCCACCGCTGGATGGGGCGGGGACACAGGAAGGAGAGGCGGGGTCCGCGGCAGGGAAGGGGGTCAAGGAGTCCCACGGGAAGGGGNTTCCCAATGGAAGGGGAGGGGCCCGACGCAAACACGTCCGCGGAGGAGGAGGGGTCGGGCGTGGTGACATGCACAGAGTAGGATGGGGAGGGGTTGGGAAGCACACACGTGATCAGCAAGATGGCCACGGCTCGCACGTGGCCGTCGCCATTTTGCCCAGTCCCCGCCTCCACGTGCTCGCGGCCATCTTAGGTGGGGGTGGCCGCATGGACACTCAGACTGGAGAGGGACAGGACGGCTGGGCCGGCCATGCAGCTGCCACTACATTTAATAAAAGCCGGGGATGGGGAAACTTGGTACGCGGGCACAGGTAAGGGTTAGGGGGGAGCCCAGAACAGCATGGCTGGTGCCGTTCCTGGGGGGAAACAGAGGAGTTCGGGACCCTTCAAGGAGTTGGTTGCAACCCTCCGCCTATAGCCGGGCTAAGCGTTCTGCGCTCTTCTGCGGCAGGGGGAAAGGGTTAGGACATTTCGTATTAAGGCACTTAATGGTAACAAAAAGTACCACCGATAACACTAAATCTCGAGAGACGTTAGAGAAATATTAAACAAGGGCGTTCTTAATTTGGGTATAAACTTCCCATTGGGGGTGGGTTAGGTTCGTTCCCATCCCCCTACTCTTCCCAACACCGAGAGGAAAAAGGCTACAGAAAAAAGAAAAAGAGTGGGTCAAAGGAAGAATTCTTGGGGGGTCCACCGATGTCTTGACTGATCTCTTTAGCCAGCTCCACTGCTTCCAAGAGGTTTTTCGGTCGCCCCTTTGGATCACTCTAATAAAACTTAGAGCTTTCCTTGGTGGGGGTAGCAGCTCCAACCGCGACTTGATGTCCAGCGATGAAAGATCACTGGAGGCGCTTTCTGGGGTGGTCCGAAGAAGCCCCACGTTGGGCAGCCATTTGTCGGGTTCCATGCCGGTGTTTAGGCACTGGCAGGCTTCTCCGACACACCGGCGGTATAAATGGGAAGGGCTCTCATGTAGATTTCCAACAGCAGATCTTTATTCCATGCTGAAAGTCTATGACAAAAGCATCGGACAGGGGAAAATTCCAAGGCTTTATCCGGGACTGGGGAGTGGGGCAGAGCATTCTGGGCAGGAGGGTGGGATATAGGCGGGGCCCCAGCACACAGGGGAAAGGGAGCAGGGAATCGGGCCACCCAGGGAAACAGCTCTCAGGGTCTGTCCCTTTAGGGGACTCTCTCATGGCTCCCACATTACAGGTTTCAGATCTGTAACTGTTGTTTTCATTTTTGAATGCTTGTGGGCAGCTGAAAGCAAAACAGATCAGGCAGTGCATGGTGAAAAACACAGAAGTTAAAAAAAGAATGTGAGTAGTAGAAAATGCTGATACAATGAGCTGTGCACCTGAGCAGTGTTGTTAATGATCTTCCTGGCCCAGAGTTGTTCTGTCCCCCAGCCTGGCATGCTGCATTCATCCTGGGGCTGGCTCTTTGCAACTGCCTGAAACTGAACTGGAATAAAAGAATCAAATCTTGCAGCTTTTTTTTTTCTCCCAAGAGGTGCTCCTAGGACTGCAAATCCCAAATCATCACCTGTCCAAAGTGTGTTTGCTGTGGATGGTGGCTCAGAGCGGCTCTGCCTTGCATTACTTGTGCTGGCTGCAGTTCTCACAGACTCCTCCTGGGCTGGTTTTGGCACACAGTGGGTTCAGGTAGCGCTCCAGGAGTAGCCGTAGCAACGTGGTGCTCGACAGCACCTGCACATCCACCCGGAGAGATGGAGAAATACAGAGACTGCATGTTAAACTTGCTCTCAAAGCTGCTGCTACTTCCACCTGTACACTGGACCATGAAGGTACTCCAGCACTTACCTGATGGGAGATGCCATAGGAATCAGAAAGAAAAGAAATAAATTATTATGTTATTTTATTTCCAAATACTTTTCCCCACTCAGGCCTGTCAGGTCCCTCTCCTTTGTGTTAAGTCCCCAGCTCAGCAAAGCACCTGTGCTAAAAGCATTTCACAGGTCTAAATGATGGCATCTGGAAATGGGGCAAAACACTGGGGTGCTACAGCCTCTCTCTGGACATACCAGCACCAGTGGAAAGCTTTAAAATCCCTAATTCTTGGCCAAAGTTCTGCAACAGGAGCCATGAACAGGGCTGATGTCCAGTGGGTGCAGGGGCTCTCATCCATCTCCATCAGCTGGGAGTTCAGGCAAAGGCCCTGCCTGAGCATAATGGTGCCTTGAGTTTTAGCTTTTATATTCTGTATTGCCTACTGTAAAACTCTGAAGTGTCTTACAGCCTGCTGCTGCTGCTCTCTCATGCCGAGGTAGACATAACAAAGTCTCTAGGTTTGCTCTCCCAAGGACACCTAGGCTGTCCTGGGCCCAGAACTGTGTAAACCAACATCTTGGAGAAGGGGGGCTGAGCTTAGAGAACTTACATCAGTAGCTAAAGTTTTAATCGGCAAATTTATGCTGATATGCAAATGGACAAAACCTATAAAAGTGTGAAGAACTCGTGACTTGTTGTCCATCTTGGGGTCCATTTTAGCAGTAGCCTCTGGTCTCCCCAGGGTGTACCTTTGAAGGCCTTTCAAATAAATATCACCTTTATTCCCTTATTCCTGTCCAGTCTCTGTTTCCAGGTAGCCACTTCAGGCATCATGGGACACGTTAGTTAAGATGTGGTGCCCCTAAATTATCTCAGAATTAAAAGAATTCAAATTAATATATTGCTTTTGACCTCCTGTTGGGTTCATGGAGCTGGTTAGTCCGTGCAGTTCCTAACAGCACCTTCACAGCATGCCCTACCATTGCTACAAGTTATAATTTAGCAGACAAGAAGAGCTCATTTCTTCCAATGAAGATGCTAAAGTTTCTACTTCTGAAAACTTGCTCTCTCAAATAGCTCTTTCTTGGTGGTAAGACCACATATGCCCTCTGCTGTCCCTTCAGATTGTGTGAAGACCTATTAGCAGAACATTACTGGTATTGTTGTTACTGATATTAATTTAATGACTCTGTGAAAACTAAGGAATATTCTGAGTATTGCAGGGAGGGGTTCAGGGAGTTCCCTCTCTGAGTGTGAAGGTGGAGTCTCTGGGTTTACACCAGGTGCAGGATAACACAGGGCAATCTCTTGGGAAAGCCCCACAAAAATGCTGCTTTTCACATTTTGAGGTTTTCTGCTTTCCAAGCACATAGTCTCTGTAATGTGCTACCTAGTTCTCCAGAGTCATCTGGAATAAGATCAGATCTACAAAATTCTATGCCATTAAAAGCAGATCCATAACAAAACCGTAGGTAAATCTCCAAATATAGAGGATGGTACATTTTTTCAGCAAGCAAATTGCTTGCTGTTTTTACATGCTGGATTTCCTTGATTTGTCAGAAATGGTTAGTGTTAAGAAACTAATTTCTTGGCAGCAAACAAACCTTTAACAACCTTGGGTAAGCTTTATATGGTGCTTAATTTGCACTAGCAGCACATAATGCAAACAAAGTGTTGACTAGAATGCACTTTCCCAAATTAATTTCCATCTTCTGACAACAGATAGTTTTCTTGACAAAGATAAGTTTCCCAGCACTATTCAGCTCACTCCCTGCTGTTTGTGCAAATTGTACACACGGTGTTATTTTAATGTTTAATGGCAGCAGAGTCACTCCTTGACACCCTGCTTTTAAATTATGCATTAAATGTCATTGGCTCCTAATAACCCTCATTTTGGATAGCATGTGGAGAGCATGGCGGACATGGTGGGGTTCTAACAGAACTTTATTTTGGTAAGTGGGAGAGGGGACTCAAGAGGCCAATAATTTTCCATGGATGGATGCTAGTTTGGCAGAGAACTGGGTTGGTAAATTTTGTTGGAAACACTGTGATTTCTTATACAGACCCAGTTGTGCTCTCTGTCGAAACTCTTGGACAGACCCTAAGTTAATTGCTGTCTCCCAGGTTTTGTGGGATCATGGGACCACACGTGGCTCCTTCATGCATATTATTTCCACTAATCCTCTAATTCGAGTCCCTCCTAAAATACTGTGCCTGTCCTGGAAATGCACACTGAATGCTCAGCCAAAATTATACATTAGGATGCAATTAGCTGTGAGCAGAGCACTGAAACCTGGAATATTTTTGACTAAGAGGTCAATTAGTGTGATTGGGAGACAAAGGATGCAGCCAGCTGTAGTGTGATCAGAGGGAGCAATCAAGTGAATTGAGCAGTCAGCTGATAAGGAAACAACTAGTGAGAGCAGGATGAATTTTCACCCTGGAAGTGATGAATGCAGATCTGTCTGGAGCATTCAGCCAAACTGAACACTCAATCAGCATTCAATTAACCTGAGCTGCCCGCCATGGACATAGGATTTAAATATATATATATGACAGTCTCATCAGGTCTGATGCTCCCAAGAGCTCTTCTATGTGTAATTAAGTATCAGCAAAATTAGCAAATAATAACTCAAACATCCTGAGTAATAGTGATATAACTGTGTAGTCAAGCAAAATATTGTAGTGGCAAACTGATGGTTCCTTTATCTTACAACTCATCTGTCCTTAGATCATATTTGTGTTTCTAATCCAAATATCAGAAATTTTTCTATTGTCTAGTAATAAGTCTGGAAGTAGGGTAAGGCAAGGCTTTGAGGTTAATTAAAGTTCACTGGGAATGTACTTTTTACTATCAGACCTATGCCCCTGTAATTAACATTTGAAATGCAGGGTTAATTATTATTGTCCCCTTTGTTAGTTTGCAGTGTAGAACGAAGACATCAAAAGGTTCAGGTTTGATTTTGAGGGCAACTTTTAATAGCAGGAGAACTTCTCTGACCCATGAATACCTCTGTGGAGCCCCCAGTCTGGGTCTGGAGGAGGAAGGAGAAGAGTTTGGCTTGGTGGCAGCACCGCTCACCTGGGTCTGTGCAGATGTGCTGGCATTAGTTTGCAGAAGGAGCATCAGTGAAGCCTCTGGGGAAGGAAAAACCATTCTCAGGTTGGCTCTTCTAAAGGCTACCCCAGTGAACTTCACTTGGTTTATCTCCATGACTCAGAAAAACGTATGAACTATAGTCAGCATTTTTAAATTTTTTTGTTTAAATGAGGTCATAAATGGCATTGTCCCAATCCGAGCAAAGGCAATGCTTTCTTTACATTAGCCAGCTCATCTTTCCTCAAAGTGGAACTCATGACTCCCTACATTTATTTGTTCTGTCCCTGTTTATATGTGAGGTAACCTTTGTTTGGTGTTTGGGATATGTCTTTTAACCCAGACTAGCTCTGTTTATAAGTGTATTGTGGCACTCTCGGGTTTCACACAGCAAAATTTCCTCTATTTGTTCCTCAACCCAGACTAAAGTTATATTATTTTAGTATTGAGATAGTTGTTCTTTTCTCAAAATATTTATATTGCAAAACCCGTGCTCCCAAATTTAGTGTAGTGTAGGAGCCACAAGTTCACTTCTCACACGCACTGATTTGGCAGCAGTCAAACCACAGAGATGTCTTTAGCCCTACTCATTTATTCTGGGGAAGGATGAGATCTCCAGGGGCTGTACAAACAAGTCTGATTTAAGATTTGTTTTCTTGAAGTGTTTCAGCTGCCGTGTTCTGTGTGTACATAATTTATAGGGCGTCTCTTAATCTTTGAAACCATAGTTTATGGTTACTGATTGCACAAATCATCCAGGATGCAGCTATAATCAAGTTCTGGACGTTTTTGTCATAGTAAAAGACAAATGATGACACTGGAAGTGTGATGCTCAGCAGTGGGGCACTGACCTATTGTACTCGAGCTAAGAAGTAGCTCAGTTTGCTTGCAGATTACAAAATATTGCCTCCTGTACACGGGCCTATGAAGGTCAAAACACTCAGTGAGCAAGTTGCTTCCACATGTCAAACAGTACTCTGGGGTAATGGTTGTTGTGGCTTCTAGTGTCCTTTCCATGGCAAAGCTGGACTGCTTCTGGATTGACACCCATTGCCCACTGTCCCAGCTGACCCTGAGGTGTCCTGGCCCTTCCTGGGGAGAGGCAGACACCTTCCCAACCTGCAGTGTGCTAGGAGGCTTGTGTGCTGCCTGTGGTTGGTCTCCATGGTCTTAAGAGTAATTTCCAACCTAATTGATTCTAAATTCTCTGTTCTCACTGAATTCTCTGTGCTGCCTCATGCTGCTCTCCCTGCTCAGGAAAGTAGAGCAGCAATTTCCCAGGAGCCCAGGAACTTCTTTCTCCAGTGCAATTGCATGTGCCTGGATTTACCTTGCTGCACACTCAGAGCAGCTGTGGAAGCCTTCTTCAGTCAGTGAATGAGAGATGTCTGCACATTCCCACAGCAGGTTTGTCCAGCTGCTCAGAACTCCACACCGGGAATGTTTGGATGTGCATTTGGGATGCTGTACCTGGCTCACACTGGCCCATGGGGAGCATCTTCCAGCAGAGTGACATAACTGTTTTGTGTGCAGAAGTATCAGTTCTCTCAGCTTTTTCCTGGTTGAGAGTTCAGAGGTCACTTTGTGTTGGTGGGATTTGGGGCTGCTGCTTTTCTGTTTTGCCTTTAAAGTGCACGCTACTGTGAGGTTATTTTAGGAACTCCTTTTCTGTGTGTATGTACATAAGAGAGAAATTCCAACTGGGTACATGTGGCGGTGGCCCAACCCACATTTCGTGTGACGGACATCCCGTGGGTTGATTTCCCCGCCCATGACTCCGCCTCTGAGGGCAGGGTAGAGGAGGAGGCAGAGGTGTAGCCTCTCCACCCACTGGGCAGACCGGGGAATGTGTCTCCTCCCCTGGGCTTCTGGAGCCTTCTCCCTTCCCCATGTTGTGATTGGTTCTTATGACTTATGTTTAATAATTAGGCTATTGCCTATTCTATTAGGTTCTAGAAGTTTCTGTTGTTTCATGATGATGATTGGTTGGTTTAAATGTGTTCCTCCCTTTTCGTTGTCTAATTGGACAAATGTCGTACCCTCATCATTACCTCATTGGTTGTTCCCTTATTCCTCCCCTTGCTCCTCCCCCCTATAAAGTAGCATCTAATGCCCGCTCTGGAGGCTGTCCTGGCAGCGCTTCCATTGTGTTCGGAAGTCTGTCCGGCAGTTAGGCTCTAGTGATTGGTGCCCTTCAGGGACGGAATAAACGCCTTGGAATATACCAATCCGAGAGTCCTCCTTGATTCTTTGTCCTCGTTGGCTGCGATATCCCACCGAGCCCCAGGTAGAGCTGAAGCTCCCCGGGCGGACACCTGCGCTTTGATCGCTGTACGGACTCCTGTGGGCGTGCTGAGATACCGGCACTGTCCAGTGCGGAGGACATACGGTTGCTGCCTGCCACGCCACCGGGCAGCTAGTGGCCAGCGCGGCAGGTACAATCAAATTAGACCCAAAATTTTGGCACCATTTATCTTCTTTGTACTCTTTAACTACTGCCACTATTGTTTGGAAATGATTTTGCCATTACTTAAATGGCAAATATAGACACACACTTACCTGAGAAACTAAAGGCAAACGGCTGAATTGTAAGATGTAATGAATGTTGGACCACTTTTTTCCCTTTTTTTTGTTTGTTGGTTTTTTGGTTTTGTTTTTTTTTGTTGTTGTTGGTTTTGTTGGTTTTGTTGGTTTTTTTGTTTTTCCACAGGGACACCATCCTGTTTAGCTCAAAAAATCAGTATTACAGGTAGCCAAACTTCTAAAACATTTGAAGTTCCTTTAGCTCAATGATCAAAATACAAATGAAAATTTTGGTTTTCATATCTGAAGTCCATGTTATATTGGGTGATGGGATGATGGCTTCAAAGCCATTTTCTCTCTGATTTCAGATGATTCTGTGACTGGGAGATGCACGACCTTCTTGCCAAGAAAGAAGCTCTGAACAAGGTTCAGGAGAATTACTTCTTCCTGGAAAGTGAAGTCAGGTCACCCAGAGATGTACCTGGAGGAGGAACAGGTGGGAGAGCTAAATGAACAAATCAATCTCTGTTTAACTTATTTCCTGTTTTGCTGTAGATCACTTTAAAAATTATATTTAAGTAGTCATAGCTCAGATTTTTTGAGTTTGAGAGCAAAGGAAGGTCTGTGCCACCACCCTTCACAACTGATTAGCCTGTTGCCCAAGGAAAAATGTCAGGCAATCACTGGAGTCCTTAACCCAAGGAAAAATGTCAGGCAGTCCCTTTAAGAGTATGACAGCAGTTTTTATGTTGTTGTCATGCAGTGCTAGACACAATTTTGCCTCCTGAGTTTCTATCAGCTCTTCTTTTCTGAACTGCTCCCTTCTCACCCCATCCATCCTCCCAGGGCAGAGCATGGTGCTCGCATGCTGTTGGCACTTTTGTCCATGTTTGTTTCAGAAGTACCCCTGAGCCTACATGGTCAGAGCTTGCATGAGATCCCCAGTTTTCTCAGGCTTCCCACTTGCCCAAGGCCTGTAAGTTTAATTCCTATACTTTGTGTGCTCTTACTCTTTTCTGCTCTCTGTTTCCCTTCCCTGATAAGTTAAACGCATTCCCCTTGGTGGCCCTGTTTTAATATCTGTTCCCTTTGGGGGAAGAAGATCTGTAAATCCCAGAAAGGTCTCAGCCAGCTCTCTCAACTTTTTGTTTGTGTTCTTCCAAGCCAACTTCCAGTGTCCGGCATGCTGAATTTCCATAAATCCTTTGTTTGGGAGGCACGAAGACTCCCCCAAGGCAAAGCAGCCTATGCAGACTTGCCAACCCAACCTCACCCTCTTTGAGCTGCTCGTGACTGGACTTGAGGAGCCCTTTGCTTCTCCAAGTAGACCCTGAGAGTGGGAACCATTACCTGGAACTTCTGAAATATCACCTTCATTTGTTTCCTGCACATACAACGTTGAAGACAGCTGCTTTCTTCTCTTTGAGCAAAGCAGGAAACCACAAGCACCTGCTGGAAGGGCTGTGCCTGGAAAAGGCAGAGGAAGAACAATTGTGTGAGGAATTGCTGAAATGACCATGCTTATTTTCACTCTTCTTTCTCTACCCACTTAGCAAGAAGTGCGTGCTCAGGTTCCACTGAACACTCAGTATCTGAACTGTGCTGCAGGTTCCTGGAGCAGCCATGAATTTCACTGGCACAGTTCTCCTCTTGCTATTCTTGCATGTGCCAGAGATCTGCAAACTAAAGTGAGAGGAAGAGGGCTCACTAACCAGCTGTAGTGCCAAAGCCCACAAAATTAAAGGAAAGAAAACCTGAGGGCTGCCCATACATCAGTAAACATAGGCACACCTGATCTCTTTTGGTCAGAAAGTCTAGAGGAGCAAAGAGCAGCTTTTCAAATACAGCACCTGCTTCAGTGATCTGATCTCCCTGTGACAAAGAGTGTGTTTGGCACTGACAAACCTTATTGGTTTAATGGCAATGGTTTGATGAATCCTGCTGACCATCCATTTGTTCACAGACATGTATCTGTATAGGTATCTGTATGTGTACAAGTAGATAATCATAAAATAAAATAGATAATATGATGTAGTGTAGCATAGCATGATAACATAACATAAATATAATTTAGGTATTAGATAAAGCAAGCGATATACCTTCTGCTTTTCCCACTGCTGGAGACATTTGCTAGTCGATAAACTAAGGAGCTCCCCAGTCATTTTCATCAACACAGGCTCATCTTTTGCCTTTCTGATTGGGAACAGCAGAGGTTTATGTGGAAAACAAATCTGCATGGTTTTTGGTTGTGATGTGTCATTCCCAGGCTACATCTGTCCTTACCTGCCTCCTCTAACACAGGGAGGCCATGGTTCACTTCTCTGTTTAATCCCAACACGTAGCACAGGCACTGAGCTTTTAACTCCAAGAGGTGGCAGGGTGGGGTGGACATTTAAACATCCTCTTTTTCTCTCCAGCATGAAGCTTGCAACAGATTTATCTGTGTTTAAGATTTTCGTAATGTATTTTAATGCCTAGTGTCCTAGGTTACAATGTAAAACGTGACCAAGGGCAGGTATTCTGTTACCATCTTCATGGGCTGTTGCAGCAGGTGGGGCAGTGTTCGTTATCTGCTACCATGACTCACCCTTGATAACTCCCTCCAGGAGCTATCTCTGTTAATGGGCAATCAAGAACCCTGCCACATGACTCATAGATAACTCACTCTGGACTATCTCCTGTTAATGGGCCCATCAATGCCTTGCCTCATGACTCACCATCCCATTGTGAGATGCTCCACCCAGGAGGAGGAACTGAGAATTCCCATCTGTATATAAATCAGAGGTTTGGAACAGCAGGAGCAGCCCTTACCTACGGGACTTCTGGAGGACAAGAGCTACACTGCTGGACCTTCAGGCGAGGACCAGACTCTTTTTTCCTACAGGATCACTGCTTCAACAGGACCACTTCATCTGGACTGCCATCAACACCCTGACCAACAGGGTGCCAGGTTGTATTCTGACTCTGTCAGTGATTTTTTTTTTTCTTTTGTGCTATTGCATTTATTTCATTTTTCCTGTTAAATTGTATTTCTGACTTGGAGTGTCTCACTGGTTTGCTTTTCAAACCTTCACACCTAGTGACATGCATTGCACAAGCAGGGGTTTTGTGATATATTAGAATCAGATTGCCACTCTGAATATTTTCTGTGTGAATATTTTCTCTGGGCTCAGCTGTGCTCTCGCTAACACCTGTATAAACCCACCAGTCATTTCACTGAGTTACTGAAATCTCTCTGTACTTGTAGCACCGTAGGTGGAAACAGGAGCTAATTAAGTTGATTTTTGAATTTTTTAACATACAGCAGACACTCAGCCCTGCCTGCCCATGCAGGCAGAGAGACACAGGCACAGAGGTGCAGGTGGGGTTCATAAAATAAACGGCCTGGCCAAGCGTGTCTGGCCAGATGAAAGCCAGATGTTTAGGAAGGAAACTCCTTTTCTGCCAAGGTTGTGTATGGTCAGCCTCAGCTGTGTGGCCAAAACAGTGTTCTCAGGAATATTTACAAGGATAAACACAAACACACTTTTCCTTCTTTGGAGGTTTTCAACAGGTGCCGCCAGGCTTTGAGTTTTCTGGTTGGAAAGTGTCCTGCACATGTCAGTATTGTCTGAACTGTGGCACTTTCTGCCCTCCAGTTTCATAGTGTGGATCCAGGGAAGCCCTGAGAGTGCTGGAAGCTCTGTGTGTGCAGGGGGTGCCTCTGCATTTATAGGCATGTTGTGTGTGATCTCACACACTCTTTAAAAAAGGGCATCAGTTAAATTACTTGGCTCTGAGAGGTAAATAATGTCTTCACCTGCTCACAGTGCTCACGGACATAAAAATAACTCTTGCTTGGGCAGCACACTGTCTTCACAGGACATGCAGCTCCCACCCTTTTAAGCTCTTGGAAGAGTCCCCACATCCTGTTCCAAGAAGCAAAGCTGAGGGACTCCACCAAACTTCATCTCCTCCCTTCCCTGAACCTCTCTTGCTGTCCTGACTCTGCAGCAGTGTCACAATAAGGAATTCTGCAAGGTCCCCTGAATGCCATAAAATGAACCACATAATTATTTAACTTCAATACAAGGACAAAGACTTTTTTTTGGAAGAACTTAATATAGAGAACTTGGCGGTTCCTGTAAGATCATGGTTGAAGATGTTTGCAAACTCTGTCACCCTGTGCTGGCAAGTTATCAGGAACCTCTTGAACCACTGCCTGGTCATCCTTCTAAGGGAGAAATGCACACAGCTGGCACCTAGATTAAAAATGTGTAGATTAAAAAAAGAGTGCAGACAAATACAAATCCCTCTGTGCTCCCGGCAGGATGGTTATAAACCAGCTCTGCTCCATAGCTGTGTTAGAATGAATGATTAAGTTAGGACGTGGTGCTGTGCTGACTTGGCAAGGTGGTTTCCAGGTGGGAATTGGATTCTGTTCCCCTGGCCCAGGGAGCAGGCACTACATGCTCAACTCTACTCTGCTCCTGCCCATGGTGACGTTCAGGAGAGAATGAGAGTTACAGATTCCAGCCAAAAGCCACCAGAACCTGTCAGCTTGGGCAGCCTAGAGGAGCACAAAGATCCTGTCACAGATATGGACCTGCTCAGGTGGCAGGATGTGACAGCCCAGCATGCAGGCACATGAGATGGTACAAGGATGTTGTTCAGAGCTGGAGACAGGTTTATCATCCCCATCTCCATGCAGTATTGCTTAGCTGGGGCTGTGTCCATGTTAAAATGAGGAACAGTTTGTGATGTCATTCCCCAGGTTTACACTGATATGACTTGTTCCCATGTAAGATCCTATTTTCACTTATTTATTTAGTAGAAAAAGAGACCAGTGTGTGCTTTGATCTTGTTTTCAAGATCATTTTCTGGACAAATTACTGAAGAGTCATTATTTCATACAGCACAGAGTCGACATAGAATCACAGACATCCTTCCAGCAGTCTTTTAAGTTATTGGTCCAGATTCCATCACTCCAAGGTCCCCAGCAGATGGATCAATGTATTCTTCAGGCATGTCCTTCATGGGTTTATCTCATCCTTCCTCTGTCACAGGGACCACAGAGATGCCCAGTCTGCCACAGTTATGACCAGAGTGGGCAATTCTGATACTTTGGCATTTGATTAACACAGTGATAAAAATGGAAATGCTGCCATTTTGGGAGAAACCAAGAAAAATTGGATATTTTTATTCCTAGCTACTGGTTCTTGTGCATATACACCCATTTTTCTAACTTTAATAACTTTGGAATACATGGACCAGTTTCTTCCATTCCAAGTTGTTGTGGGATAGTGTCCTCTGGGATGCGGCCCTAGAGATTTTCTGCCAATTGACTGTCAGGCATGAAAGATACTGTTAGTGCTCCTCTTAAAGCAAAGGTTGATTTGTCCTTCCCTCCTTTCCTCCTTCCCATTTATTATCTATGAGGGAACCAACATGATGCCAGGACAGGGGGGTGGGAAAGCAGAATGAAGGGAAAAAAGTCATTAGAAAACAGGCTTCATTAATTCAGCTGCTCGGGGAACAGCGTGTTTGGACAGATCGGGATGTTTCATTTGACCTAAACAAAATGCTTGGCCATTCTTCAGTTCAAATGTTTCATTCCTGCCTATTGAACCAAATCAAAACACTGAGCTTTGGTGGAGGGCTGTAATGAGGGGCTGGGCAGGGAGCAGCTGCAGCTTACTCCAGCAGCACTTTTCTGCCACAGAGTTGGGAGAGGTTGACACCCCTTTTCCAAAAGTGCGGTGCTCCAAAGTATTGATGAATTAATGCAGATTTCACCCCAGGTATTAGAAATCAAAGAAAGACCCAATCTGTCTGGAAGGAGTGTGTCTCCTCCTGCCCTGAACAGCTGTTGGAAGGGAAAAAGAAGTTGTGAAAATGTTTTAATCATACTCCCTTCCAACCCATGGTCTGGGTTGGAAGGGACTTTAAAGATCATCCAGTTCCAAACCCATGTCATGGGCAGGGACACCTTCCACTAGACCAGGTTATTCTAGCACTAGCCTCAAGTCCTTCCCTCCTGTTCCCAAATGCGTGTTGGTGAACACTGAAGCATGGTAGACAGTGGGATTTGTTGACAGACCCTTTGTCCCCTCCACACCATTGCCTGGGTGCTTATCCAACCCCCTAAGAGGAAAACTGTAATTAAAATCATTGCCCTCATTTGGATATGGTGTGTTTGAACTCGGAGCCTCCTCTCTCTCAGATCTTTCTAAGGCAGCTTAATGACTGATGAAGATGGGATTTCCCAGAGTTCAGGGTGTCACAGGAGAGGAGGCATTGCCCAAGAGATGCTTTCCTGGAGGCTTCTCCAACAGCTTTTTTTCCTGCTGTTTGTGGNTAAAGATCATCCAGTTCCAAACCCATGTCATGGGCAGGGACACCTTCCACTAGACCAGGTTATTCTAGCACTAGCCTCAAGTCCTTCCCTCCTGTTCCCAAATGCGTGTTGGTGAACACTGAAGCATGGTAGACAGTGGGATTTGTTGACAGACCCTTTGTCCCCTCCACACCATTGCCTGGGTGCTTATCCAACCCCCTAAGAGGAAAACTGTAATTAAAATCATTGCCCTCATTTGGATATGGTGTGTTTGAACTCGGAGCCTCCTCTCTCTCAGATCTTTCTAAGGCAGCTTAATGACTGATGAAGATGGGATTTCCCAGAGTTCAGGGTGTCACAGGAGAGGAGGCATTGCCCAAGAGATGCTTTCCTGGAGGCTTCTCCAACAGCTTTTTTTCCTGCTGTTTGTGGAGCACTACCACAGTTTGGACAGCAGTTTCTAAAGGAGTCATTTGATCCTGAGGAATTTCAGCAGTGTCAGTGCCCCTCCTAGAGGATCCCCTAAAGCCCCTTTTGAGGATGCCAGATCCTAGCAACAGCAAAAGCAACAATTGGTCTGAGCTGGGGAACAGACTGGCTAGTTGACGCTTCAATGAAAAGCAGCTCCAACACAGTCTGTTCACACTGCGGCTGCCAGCTCCCAGTGTTTGATCTAGCAAAGGCTCCAGCCCAGAAAAACAAAGCCCAGCCTTTCCAGTTCCTGGCTTAGGGAGCTCTTTGCCCTTTGCGCTGTTTTGCCTGCTATCAAAAGCCCAAAGATCATTATTTATTGTTTCCTAGTTTGGTTCATCCTCAACCAGGGTTGCCCTCTGTTAAGCTGTACTCCAGCTGTAGCTTTATTTTGAGGCCGCTTGTGCTGTAATGTTTCAGCTCCTTATTACCCCTATGTTAATGCACTTTTGGGTTCCTGTCTCTAGTTTAACTCAGGCAGGTGGAACAGCACCACTGTCCCAGGGGTGCTTCCCTGGGTGTCCCAGGGGAATGGATCACAAACGTTGCTGGAAGAGTGTCTGGTGCAGTGCCATCGCTGTGCAGTGAGGAAATGCACAACGAGAAAGGATGGCAGGGTTTCTGACACCCTGGCTCTTGTGATTAAAAAACTCATATGGAGAAAAGTAACATTGTCAACAACACTCCCAGATGAGGTTGATCTGTATTGCAAGGATGCTGCCTGACCCAGACACTCATCCAAGTGAAGCTGATTTGTGCTCCAGTCATTTCAGTGCTAAGATGAGCTGAGGGGTGCATTTCTCCCCAAAATGTAGCCTGCCCCACCACATCTGGTTAGAGATAGAACGCCTGGGGGAGTGAGTCTCATACAATACACGACACAAAATACTGAAGGAAGTCTCAAATGTAAAGTCTGAGGAACAAGCACTGGAAAGGGTTTAGATTGTTGGGAAGGCGTGGATGGGAGAGATGTGCAAAGTTTGCCTGGTGAAAGACAGATTCACTGGGCATGTTCCCTCCCTCTGGCTCTCCCAGCCCTATCCGGGATGGGGGGCTCTTCTTGGACATTTATATTTGAAAAGGGGCACAAGAAGGAGACTGGAGATGTTACCACTCTCATTTTGTAACTGAAAGGAAGCCTTGATATATTCGATATTCATTCACATCTGATGCTGTGCTGACTAACAGCACTGAAGTTGCAGGGTGACCATTATACTACTGATGGCATAATTTACTGGTTTTGTTGTTACCCAAGGTATTTCCAATGAGGTCATAAATCTATGTGTCAGTAAGAAATACTCAGTTTGCCAGTTGTGCTCTGTTTTATAGCCATAGATTTTAATGCTTTGAGAGGAGCATTTGTTAAGCATTGCTTTGCAATTGGAGGCAAAGAAGAAATTAAATGTTCCATTTGTGTTACCAAAAAAAAAAAGAAAAAAAGAGATTTGTTTCTCATAATTTGTGTTTCTGTTAATATTGCATGACTCAGTGTCTTTGCCTTTTGCTTGCTCATCAGCTCAGCCCAGAGATGGTATTGAAATGCCAAACTGGGCAATGCCAGAACCACTTCAGCCCTTTGCTAACTGAAGGAACATTGCCCAGAGCCTGGGATGAATGGGGAATCCTGGAAGGAAGCTGCTTAGGAGGACTACCAAAAGTCTGCATCCAGTTACAGGCATGTTTGAGGCTTTCCTCCCGGTTATTTTTGTAGGAAGAGAAGGTGTTTGCTGCAGTATCTTGTTTAGATGAGCTGTGAAACACAAGCAAACTCTTGATAAGGGATTGGATAAGTCATTATCCATTAAGATTGGATTGGGATAAGTCATTATCCAGGAGGATATTGGAGAATATCAAAGGCTTTTAAATATAAATATCTCACTCATTGCCTCAGGGACAGTTTCCCCCATGTTGGACTTCACTCTCAGAAAGGATAAATCAGCTGCTTTCACCATCTCCCCTTCAGTGGCTGTTAATACAAATTCAGAGATATCTCCTTGTGAAGGTAGTCCTTAAAAGGAGCAGAAACACAGACTTCATGGCTGATTTGGCCTTGTCTTCAACTGGTCCCACCTAATTTTGAATCCAAGAACAGAACTTGATACTGCAGGGGATTCAGAGGGTCCCACCACTGTGGGCTGCATGAAGTATTTGAGGTAGTAACAGGCAGCCAAATGAGTGATCTGGGCTCTAGGTGGTTTACACCCACCTAGAAATCCCATTAAAAAAATCAAATATTGTCTCCTGGGGAAGTTAGTTGTCCCAAAAAGGCATTTGCCATCTTTAATTTAGTGCCACATGTACTAAGGGCTGGAGAGAACTATGTTGGAACCCAGAGTACAGAGAAAGTCTCTCTGCCTGTTTTGAAGGATTCTACCCCCCCTGGACAGCACTGCTTTCAATCTCCGTCCATGAAGAAAGCTCCCCACATTGTGGGAGGAATTAGAATCAACTGTCATGTGAACTAGGTGATAGAATATTGTGTAAGACTGTCACAGGGTAAAAGGTCTAGAGTTTTTAGGTCTGTTTATATAGCAAATAGATAGCAGCAAATATTTCAATATGGAGGATGATTGTTGTTCTCTAAGCCTTCTCCTTCCTTCTTCGAAGACACCATGTTCTGCAGTAGAAGTAGTTTAAGGTAATTGGGTAAAAAATGCCGCCGTTCCTGTCAGCATTGCTGATACATTTTTCATACATTAGCAGAAAAGTGAAAATATCTTTCGTTTTAAGTTCTTATTGGGTAATTTACCTTTAAAAGGGCCATGTAACATTGATAAGGTGTTCTTCATGGCTCTCGCTCTGTCAGGGCTGTGTTCGTGGCTCTAGTTCTCTGATAAGACTGAATAAACATCTGTCTTTTGGCAAGACCATGAAGTTCCCGTCTGTTTCTCAAGCTTAAATAAAAAAGCTCTCAGAGTAGGAGCTGGAAGAAGACATGGCAACAGTGTCTACAAGCTAGAAAAACAGATCCTCGGCTGGATCTGTCTCCACCAGAGAAAGGACAACAGTTGACAACTCCAGTTTTAAGGTTTATCCCATGTGGACACTGTCTGCTACAGACTTTCTACTGCACTGTTCATTGGATAGGCCTGCTCATGCTATTGCTGAGGTTGATTCCACAATATTCAACCTACATTTCTCCTTTTACAGGGATATTTTATTGGTGATAGCTCAGCTGCACAAGGGCTTTGCCTTTTTGAGGTTTCCCATCCCTTTTTGAGATTTCCCACCCACCTGATAGACCCATCCTGTGATCCCTGTGATTATCTATTGGAGACATGCATTTAGCTCTTTTATCCCTCCACACATATTAACCCCTGGATCCCTTGCTCTTCATAATTCCTTGTTGTCAGTAATTTTCTGATGATGAAATGTCCTGAAATGAACTCAGTACATTTTATTTTGGTCTCATGTTAGTCTAAATCCAGAGTGTCTAGCAGTGTGGGAGTTAAACTAAAACAAAGTGCCAAGGATGAGTTCTTATGTTTGGTGCCTCAGGACAAGACGTGAGGAGTGTGTGAACTCTGTCAGAAGTTTAGAGGACTTCTAACTCTGTTAGGAGTTTATTAGAAGTGGGAGAATTCTATTTACCTGCCTCTACTCCTAGGAGGAGTTTTCTCAAAGTGAAGGCTGGTCACACCAGGCGCTGGTGAACATCAGAATCAGTATTCCCAAGTTTCCCTCTCCCAAAGAGAATCTTCCACTTGGTGCTCACTGCTCCGTGAGGACAGTGCCATAAAATCCTAACAGCCTTTTTTGTTCTGTCAAATTGCAAATGCATCATTGGCTTCCTCCTCTCCTTCTTTCAGCATTATTACTCTCCATACTTTTCCCTCCAGTGAATGCCATTTCTCCTCTGATAAATTAGTGCACCATTTTCCAAGAGCTGCATGTCACTTATTTCCTGCCCGTATTTCTGAGCTCTCCAGGGCTCTTTGTATTATTTCTCTTGCTCATTTGTGTTTCTCTACCCTCTCCTCTCAACTTAATGTTATCTACATATTTTATTTACCAGCTGTTTTATTCTCCCTCGCACATCACAAGTAGAGATGCTCCATGAAATGAGAGCTACCCACTGTCTCTATAGGAAACATATGAGACATAACCCCCTTGTCTGTTATTATTCCACATTTGCAGTCCTTCAGATAGTTCCTGTGACAGTATTTATGTCTGAGCCAATGGGAAATAATATTTTGAGAGGCACTTTATCAAACGCTTTCCTGACTCACAGCTCTTTGATGCCTTGCTGCTCTCCCTGCTCTCATTCATTTTGTAATTCTGTCGACTTTAAATGCATTTTCTCATGGACTCAGTCTTTGTAAACCTATGATGCTCCTTGCATATGTTTCTGTAAAGAGATCTGTGTAATTCTCAGGATAATATAGGGAGAGCCAAGAAAAGATCCCTTTGAAGGCCAGCATGAAAGCTCCAGTTGTATTCTGAGCTCCAAAGCAGTTTCCAAATAATGAGATACACCACAGCATCTGACTGGGCTTGGGGAGAATAACTCCAGATAAACACCAGGAGATAAAAGGGATCACCTTCCTCTTTGTGCGTTTCCTTGTATTGTGTGAACTCTTCTCCACTGGGGATTGGATCACATCTTGTCTCACACAGAAAGCAAAAGGAGTCATTAGCTCTGTTAATTGTTGAAGATAAAGAGTAAAAGATGATGACAGTTTGCTTTGTGTGTGGTTAAGCTTGTTAAAGGCATAAATCAAGCAATTCTTTCAATTCTCACTTGTTCCTTACTATTATGATATGCCCACCAGGGCAGCACTTTCATTTCTTTACTCCATTCAGTTTGAATTTCAACTCTACCTTTTCTTGTTATACCCATTAAATAAATAAGGTTAAAGTGTAGTACACAATACCCAATGTTTTAATTTGGCATTGCATTATCCAACACATTATCCAACATCCTTGGAGTGTACTCAGTGTGAACACATAATTTAGTAACTCTTCTAGAGAGCATTGATGACTGCTATGGCTAAATCTAATTTGCCATGAAGCCACAATACAAATATACCCAAACTTCCTAGAAATATGTGAGTTTGGCCAGCTAGGACATTTTGGGTTTATTGTTTATAACTGAGTTTAATTTACATCTGTTTGCTTTGGAGAGTATGTGAACATGCTTAAAGCACTTTGAAGATTATGTGTTTAATTAGATTGTTGACTGATGTCATCTTGAGACATGGATGGGAGTTGAGCCATCAAGATTTTCAGCAGCATCAAGATTCACTGGTTTAGGATTTTCAGCTCTCAGCTGTGTGCAAGGAGGTGACAGCATTGTCACACGTGTCCTGGCACCCTGGCACTGATGCTTAGACGCACTCATAGTATCTATGGAATGTGAATGTCACCCCAAACCTTTCCCTGACTTTCACACCTAAACAGTGTTAAATTTGCTTTGGTTTTGGGGTGTCTGTTTTCACAGAATCACAGTTGTTGTGGTTGGAAGGGACCTCTGGAGATTATTGAGTCCAACCCCCTGCCAAGGCAGGGTCACCCAGAGCAGATGACACAGGATGTCCAGGTGGGATTGAAATGACCTCGGAGAGGGAGACTCCATGCCCTCCCTGGACAGCTGTTCCAGTGCTCTGCCATCTTCAATATAAAGAAATACCTCATACTGAGGTGAAACTTGTCATGTTTTGGTTTATGGCCATTGCTGAGAGCACTGGCATGTTTCCCCCTCTGCAATGTGCAGTATGCCATGGAAAACTTTGGATTCTGTTCCACCAGAGAACAGCAGCACGTACCAGAAGAAGCTGCAGTGTCAACACATACCAACCCTTCCCCACACACTTTAGCACTTTAGTCTCACAGGAGCTGGTCCACTGTTTTGGAAAGTAAACCAACCTGCTAAAAAAGCTTTGAAGCCTTCAGTGAACAATTCCTTAGAGAAGTTATTCCTTCATTTAAGCTCAGAGAGGTCTTGTTTAGAGAAAGTTACACCACCCCCATTACTCACTCCTTTATCAACCAGGATTCTACTTTTGACAATGTTACATCATAAAATGACCTTTTTGGACCATTTTAGGAGGTGTCTTTTCCCATCTGTTTTTTCTGTCCTTCTCCTAGATATATACTGGCACCCAAAACTTTCCTTGCACAGACAGAGAAAAATGTAAGATCAGGAAGATCTTTGCCTTCTCTATGGTTTAAAAACTTTCTCCTATTGACTTAACTGTTTCTACACCATTCCTAAGGGTAAAAGTGTCAGGTTTTCTCTTTGTTGCTGGTGTCATTCTGTTTTCAGAGCCCCAGGCCACTGCCATAGTGATGTATGTAGAAACCAGCTGTAGGTCTGAGTTGCAGCATTTCCAAAGTTTTGAGGCACAGCTGCCCATCCCTCTAGCCGCAGCCATACAGAAACATGCAGAGACTGCCAAAAAGCCTCAGGTTAAAATAATGTTCCCCCAAAACTTTTTGTGCTGAGTTATTTCAGTGGCCAGCTTAGAGTGTGGTCCTACAGGCAGTGAGGAAGGAGAAACGTGCTAGACTGTGGCAGCCAGATGAAAGTCAGAAGAGGGAGAGAGCCACCTCCAGTCTCCCTGAGCTGATGTGAAGCACAAATAGACCAGGACTGAGTGGGAGCAGAGACTCTTATGGGTTCCCAAAGTTTGCAGGAAGGCAGAGGAGAGGCAGCCAAGTGTTACATTTGCTGTGCACATCTCCTGGACGTGGAGGGGGCAGCTCCCTGCAGCTCTGCTTCCAATTCCATCAATGCCAGTGGCAGCCTGGAGGCAGCCTGGCTGTCCTGAGCAAGTGTGACTTACTGCTATGCCACTCTGCTGAGTTATTTGAGATGGGTGGGTGGTATTTGTCACACTGTGGATGAGGATTTGGCTATTTTAAGCAAGCACATAGGATCTCTGGGATGTTGGGACGGAGCTGTCCCAACACACTGAGTTCTGACTTAAACTTATTGGAACAAGATGAATGTGGCAAGGGCAAAAAGCATTACTGCACAGAAGACAGGCAAGGCTCTGCATCAGTACTAAATAATGAAATTTATTGCAGTGGATGCCACATTGAAAGCTGAACATTTTTTAGACTTCATTCAGAACCTGCCTGTTAAGACCTGTGATGAGTATTACATTCTGGGACTGAGTGTTTGAAAGGGCTCCCTTGGCATGTGCGCTATTTAAAGGAACACTCAAGTGATAAATTTGTTTTCCTGTGCTTAAGGGGGATTGAGTGTTCCCCAGCTCACACAAGAAGTCCCTGATCTTAGTGCAGATGCAAAACAGACCCTGCTTTGTTGGGATTCTGAAACAAGGGAGGGCTGAAATCTCTGAAGTCTTTGAGCATGGACTCCCTGAGTTAATGCTAAAGTGTTAATAATGAAGATTTGTCTTTCTTTTTTTTTCTCCTTGGAGAAAAACAGGGAGGGACGGGAAGAATTGTCTAAACTTTTGAAGACAGTCAGTTACATGACTCCCACTAATCATTGGAAGCTAATAGCCAAGGCAGCCTTAGAGGTTGTAGCCTATATAAATTCAGAGAAACCCAAATTCAAACAGTAGATTGATAACTTTGTGCCCCGCAAAGAATCTTTTAATTTCTGATGGTAATGGATGCCACCTAAATGTGAAAGAGAAATAGACTTTAGTAATTTTAATGCAAATGGATTTTTTCAGATGAAAGGCACTGCATAAAAAGTTGCGTGGCAGTGCTGTAAATATTCTGCCTCTGGTACAATTACTTACCAGTAATTACTGACATCTAGGCTATCTGCTATAAGGAAATACATGTAATTTTTTTTCAATTTAGCAATGCTTTTGCACTTTCAAACCAACTTCTGTACTTTCACTGCTACTGGAAGAATGAAAATTGGTGAAGTTGATCCTGGCAGTCATTTTGGAAAGGCCTTGAACTGTTCCCCTGGAGCAGAGGAAAGCATTGGGAATTATCTCTTGAACCAGGATGTCCAGGTGGCTGTACTCTGGTTTCCCCCTGATGTGGGGGGTTTGAGTGCCTTTTCTCAGCTGCCAGACCAGGGTACACTCTCAGCCTCGTGGTACAGAGTCAAAGTTAAATCTGTGTTTTAAGAAAGGCTTCCATTCACAAATAATGGTGAGTTCAGAAAAAGCTGCAAATGTCCATCATCACAACAAGCCTGGTATTTGCATGACAAGTCCAGCATCTCATGTTGTCCATCATTTCATGTTGCCCAGCAAAGGGAAGCTATCCTGGAGAATCCTTTTTGATATGTTCCTTTTTGCAACCATAGGTCACATAAAAAGCTCCCTGCACTGTCAGAATATTGAGCTGTGCCAGCGTTTGCCAACAGAGGTGTGAACCTTGGATCAGAAACCCACAAATCAGGGAACTGGAAAGGAAATGAGTTTTATGTGTTGCTAGTGAAGGAATTATTGTGGGCTTTTGTATAGATTGAGGTGTCACTAGAGGAGGATCTTATCCAAAAATAAAAAGAAAAATGATATTTCTTTCCAGAGTGTGTCCACTATCTGAGGGCAGCTGCTAGCCAGCACAGAAAGCCATGAACAAGAGTTCTGGCAATGGGGCTCTGTTCCTGGCTTTGCCTTGGATGACTTTACGCAAGATGATGATGATGCTCTGTGCCTTAGTTTCCTATTCTGGAAAAGGAAGATAATGATGTGCTCTGCTTTGATGCTGTGCCAGAATTAGATGTTAAAAATTCAGTGCATGGGCTGCTGCTCTTCAGAAATTGCTTCCCCTCCAGCTAGTTCAGATGTATCTTTTTGCCTGTTTGAATAAGAGTTAGAGAGGTAGGTGGGAGCTAAGATGAGGAGTCAGATGGTTCCATTGCAACCCAGAAAAGCTTTAAATAGAAAACAACAAATATGTGCATCTGACATCCATGGTGATGAAAAAGGCCTGAACATGTGAACTAAATGTTGCTGTTAATACTACAATTAACAGGCTCTGCGGTGAGCAATGAATTGAGGTAGAGGGTCTGCAGCAGCTTCTGTTTCATGGAATCACAGAATAGTTTGTGTTGAAAGGAACCTTAAAGGTCATTTACTTCCACCCCCTGCCATGGGCAGGGACACCTTCCACTATCCCAGGTTGCTCCAGAGCCCCGTCCAGCCTGGCCTTGGACACTTCCAGGGATGGGGCAGCCACAGCCCCTCTGGGCAACCTGTGCCAGGGCCTCACCACCCTCACAGGGAACAATTTCTTCCTAATACCTAACCTAACTTTTCCCTCTTTCAGTCCAAACCCAGCATAGGCAAGCAGAAAACCTCTGCTGGTTTATTAATTTCCAAGGGTCATATTCAGGATGCCAATTCTTGCATCTAAAATTCCTGCACGATAGTGTCTGTGTCAGCCAAGCCAGCAAGGGAACCCTTCCAGCTCCCTGAGAGAGCAACAGCTGAAGCAAGGCAAAGCGCTCCACTTAGATGCCTGTGTAGATGGCTAGAATGTGGCCTGAGGCCTCTTTTACCACCAGTGCTGGTTCCTTTTTCTGAGATGAAAATTGAGGTCTGGCAGAATAAAAGGAGGCAAAGTCTGTTCATCACGCAGCTCACTGCAGCCCTGTGTGAGCCCTCCCATAAGAAAGCTGAAAATGCAATTTTGAGGGGCTCAGAAGAGCCACATTCAATGATATCTTCTGGTAGATGTGTGAAAAAGCCACAAATACACCTTGGCAGAGTATGGTGAGCAATTTTGGAGGAGAGCATTTTAATTTTTTCAGGATCTTTCTCCTTTAAAATTGAGTGAGAATTGCTTTGGCTCACAGGAAATGGTTGAAGCTATTTTATCCCAGATGGCAAATGCCAAATCCTTTAGGAGCACCGTTTGCAAAAACATGTTGTGGCTGTCTCATGTAAGAGAAATGTTTTCACAATAGGTCCTTTTGCTCCTGTGTTGGTGATAAAGGTCCCAGGTAATTGCGTTCACATTTTAAAGCACAACATTGTTAAATCTTTTGTGTAAGGATAAAAGTACAAAAAATGTCCAGTCTCCAGTAGAGACAGCTTCTCCCTGAACAGGGGGAATCCAGGATCAAGCAGAGACTGGAATTTTAAAGCTGATATCACAGATCTCTTCCAGTGCCCCTGGTAATTCAGAAAATAAAAGAAACTGCCTATTTTTAATCTTACTCTCAGCAAGCCAGACTAAAAAGCCCAGGACTTACTATCACACCTTGGAAAAAATGTGCCTTTGCTAATCTCTGTTAATCCACAGGAAAGGTACTTGAAAATAATCACTATAAGTAAGCTGCAAGTTCTTTCAGCTTTGATGTCACAGATCAAACAGTGACCAGTGTTACAAAAATTGAAGAGAACAGGGGAAATCTGATGTTTTACCGAGTTCTTATATTGTGTAAATATCCAGAAGCCATTTTGTCTTTCATCTTTGGAGGTTTGAGCAGCAGATGCTCCAGTGCTTCACAAACCTCCCTCAGATTTTCTTTGGGAGGACCTGGTGAGATTCAGGACAAGTCATTGCCTGTGAGCCCAGTGGTCAAGTGGGAGCAAAATCATCACCTTCGTCCAGTGGTAGCTCTGTCACTGGACTTCCTTCAGAGATTTGGGACTGTGTTGTTCAAGCCCTTGTTGAATCAACCACAAGAAATCTTGTGCTTTCTCTCTGTCAGCCTTGTTTCAGTGTGGATGTTGATTATTAGGATCTAAAGGAAACCAGGAGATTGCTGAGAGCAGCCCACAGTCCTTGCCCATGTTTCAGCCATGAAGAATCCAGTCCAAGGCTGCCCAATTAGGAACTGCCATTGGCTCGGCAGCCCTACTGAGTATTTTTAGGCAAAGTTCTGTTAATTTGGGGATGAGAGAAAGCCCAAGATAATTTTTTACCCCAGAGTTGTCCAGTGGTAATTGTGGGTTTGGTCATTTTTAGCCAGACAAACTCGAGGGAGTGAGAACACGGGAAAGATCTGTGATTTTCATAAACAGTGTAAATTATACAGCTTCCCTGAGGCACCATAATTCAGACCTTACAAACTGCTGAGTGAATGCTGACTTTTAGTCCCACCTTTTCACATTTACTCCTCTTCTAACTTGGCCACACTTGCTCCTCTTTTCTCTCCTTTGACCTGTTTTCTTAATTGGAGCCATGGAATTTTAAGGCTCTGTCTTGGGGAGACCATGTCATGTGTATCCTCTACCATCGCTCTATGCCCAAACATGAGTCCTGTGCTTTTAAACTGAGCCTGGGAGAGGAGAGAGAAGCGGCCAGGTGAACTTTTCAAAACAGTCTGTGCTTCAAGGTCGCTCGGCTCTGCGTTCAGCTGTGAGGGGAGAAGTGTGGAGGAAGCACCCTGCCTGTTTTTTCCACCCGGCTTTTCGGCTCCTTTTTCCTCGGAGAGAGATGGAGAGAAAATTTGGCTTTGTTTTCTTCTCCTCTGGACTTGCTCAGATCACCGGAGCGTCTGGGCTCCACCGGGGGACCCTCCCCCAGCCTGGAGTGGGGCACCCACCTCGACCCAGCTCCAAGGAAGAGGAGAGAGACCACCCCCCTGCAGTGAGGACTCTCAAATTCTCCAGGTTTCCTCTCCACAGTGAGAGAGATTCTGGTTCTTTGGTATCGTTGTTGTTTTCCTGTGTGTGTGTGTTTAATAAATAGTTCTTTTTCTGTCTTTCACATTTCTCCGGGGAATAGTTTTCTTTTCCCGAACCTGGTGGGGGAGGGGCGGCAGTGCCCTGCTTTGCTTTGAGGAGACGTCCTTCTGAACATCTTTCCTTGAGATTGGCCCAAACCGGGACAGGCTCTTAGATGATGAATTTACCCTAAATATATTTAAAAGCTGGAAATGGATTTTTAAAGACTGAAGTAAAAAAGCTGGAATTTGGTGGTGATGATAAGTATTTATCTTTCAAATGTTAAATAACTCAGAAATACATTGAAATACCTCCCCTTCCACTATCTCCCTGCTGATGTACAAAAAACCAATTACCTTGATGAAAAGATGTAGAATATAAATAGGCTGTAAAATGTTGTTTGGTTGTTTTTTTTCAGGCTGTGGCTTGGAACACCCCTCTCTACTGCAACAGAAGAAAGGGATGGGTGGTGAAAGAAGAAAAAACAATTTGAGAGTATTGTTTTACAATTTTCTCAACAACAGAGCAAAAAGAGGGACAGCAAAATGAACAGGAATTTACTACAACTGATGCAGAGTGGAAGAGGCTGACCCATGACAAGCACTAGAAAAAACAAATCTTCATTAAAAGGTGTGTGTGACATTTATTATGTGCACTCTGTAATTGCAGCACTGTGCCAGACTGGCTGTGTAAGTGAATGCTTTTAAATGAGTGTCTTGGTAAGCAATCCTAGAGCAGCTCTGCATTTTGAAAATACAAATTAACCTGAAGCTTCAAACAGGAACACAGCCCAAATCTCCTTATAGGAGTGCACTCATTGTCAGTCAAGACTAAGCAGAAAGTAAAATCCAAGTAAAATTCTTCAAATGTGACTTTATTTTTACAGATTATCCTCTCAGCCCCATTCAGAGATCACCATTTGGAAAGCTAAGATTTGAGCCAGATTCACAAGAGTAAAATATGTATTTAAAAAATAAAGGATTGGCCAATCTGGATATATTTTCCCCCAAAAAAAGTGGGTGACTTCGGGGGAATTGCTCTTCTCTAAATTTCTTCTCCAGACTGTGGCTGGAGATGTTCATAAGATGAACAATTTTCCTCATAGATTACACTGCCTGTCTTTAATAAGTTTTTTTCTTAAAAAATGGCTAAATCACTTTTACTCAAACTCTCCAAAGAAAGTAACTCAGAAGCAGGGCAAAATTATGTAAAAATTCAGTGCAAAGATTTCAAACCTGGCAGAATTATAACCAAAGCCAAATGGTAAATTATAATGTGATTTGTCAAACAATGTAGAAGTTGCAGTTCCACCTACAACTAAATGTAGAATGTGTCAAATATATGTGTGCTGTTTGTTAGGTATGTGATATATGAATTCGTGCTAACGTGTATAAAGTTATAATTTATGTTATAAAGTTAAAAATAAGGACAAGCCTGAACAAGCCTTTTGGCGAAAACCGAAACCTACACAAAGCCGGGAGGACATTCTGATTGTATCACCCACTGCACAAAGGAGTTCCCGGCAGAGCTGATCGCCTGTCTCCACAGCGCTGATGGTCCATATCTGAGAACCTCCACCCAGCCCAGGTGTAAACGACCCAGATTAAGTATCACGATATGGACTGCAACGATTCATCATGCGATCTCCACTGGAAATAGAAAATTATGCGCTTTTGTCCACCTGAAAGCAACCCTTCATGAATATGGGAAACTGAAGAAGAATGCTCATCTCCGGACTTTATGCATGAAAAGTGTATAAAAATGGACTCCGAAGGACAGAACGGGGTGAACACAGGGAGGTCTGATGCGATAGAGGTCGGACCACTGTTCACCCAGTACCAACCCCGGGCTTGGTTCTGTCCTTTTATTCGATCGTGGCATTGCGTGTTCGAATCTTTCGGACATATAATAAATTTTATATTTTATTATTATTATTTCTAAATTGGGCGTACGTATTTATTACAGGTATATTGCATAAATTTAATATATGTGTGTAGGAAGCTCAGTAAATCTATGCAGAAGACATTAATAAATATGCTAATGTAATACAAGAAATAATGCAGTAATATATAAAGTACACATCTTCTTTATACCCTGTGCACATACATGCATGTGCAAAATGTGTGAAAAACACAACAGCAGACTTAAGACTTAAAATGTGTGTAGGTTACCATCTCTTCCTTCTGTAGCAGTGATCTCCAAAGGTTTATAATTGTGCACCTGTGTCAGTAAAAAATCCTTGAACACACACTCTCTCTCTGTCCCCTTCCCCAGTAAATATACCCTCATTTATTTGTGAATTATATGTATTTACTACTGCAAGTATATATTATGTACATTGTAAAACATGCACATGAACAGATATTTAAAAGGAGGAGATAAATACAAAAAAACTTTGAAGTATTTTAATACGTGATTTCTAGGAATGCCAGCCTAGGAAAAGCCTTTCTGCTTGAGACAGGGAAGTGTTTATGCAACTGCTTAGCTTTACGCACCCAAACAATAATCCTGCAGCCAGGGAGGACTGTCAGGAACATTCTTCTCAACTGTTAAATTGAGGCAAAATAGCCAGCAGGAAAGGAACCTTTTTGTAGGGACAGGGAGTGGCAGCACAAGGGGGAATGGCTTCACACTGACAGAGAGGAGGGTTAGATTGGATATGAGGAAGAAATTGCTCTCTGTGAGGGTGGTGAGGCCCTGGCACAGGTTGCCCAGAGAAGCTGGGGCTGCCCCATCCCTGGAAGTGTCAAGGCCAAGTTGGATGTGGCTCTGAGCAGCCTGGGATAGTGGAAGGTGTCCCTGCCCATGGCAGGGGGCTGGAAAGAGTTGATCTTTAACGTTCCTTCCAGCCCAAACCATTCTGTGATTCTAAGATTAAAACATGATGGAGTCAGTTGTAATACACCAGATTTCATGATTTGTTTCCTGCTCTGTCGTAATCATTGGTAGCATCAGCTGCTGGGTGTCTATTTAACGTAGTCCTGGTTTGTCTCATTTGCCAAAACTCCATTTTCTTTTGTTGTGTGTCACTCTGGTCTTCTGCAGAGCTGGCTCCCCCATGTGTGCTCTTCTGGTTTCCTGCACAGGGGAAAGGTGGGGACAGAGTGGGAATTGGCACCTGGGGGTGCTGGTGACATCAGAGGTTGTGTTCACACGAGTAAATGCTGGGGACAAACAGGAGCAGGCCTGTAGAGCAAACCCCTGGTTGCTGCAGATCTGCCATCCACCCTGCACACATTTTAAGGACAATTTCTTTTGTCCCAGTTATGCCTATCCTTGGTCTTAAAATGAAGAGCCAAACATGCTTAGAAGGCAAAAAGGGGTTTTACCTTGGTATTTATTTTAAGGATCCTTGGTGCACCCCATCCAGGTGGAACACACTGGAATGCACATCCAAATGCACATTGATATGCACACCCACAATAGTTCGTGTATATCATTATAGGCCTTGCCAATTAACATATCTATCCAAGATTTCCCAATGAGAGGCTGAACGAACCCCCCTCCCTGAGGAACTTTCCCCCCCCTGGACATGCCTATCTTAGTTTACAAAATGTGTTCCAGAGAACACCTTGGTGTCTGAGGCTTCTAAGACGTTTGGTCTCCTGGCTTAACGGAATATTGGGTCTATGCTAGTTACCAAACCTGAAGAATTAGAAGTATGTAGGCTAAAAGGCCCTTAAGAATACATAAAAGCTATATAAAAGTGTATATGAAGGGGATATATATAAAAGCAAAAAAAATCATCATGGCATCACCAGCTCTAGGCCAGGAGGTCCCACCTACCTCTGCATGGCACAGCTCCTTTCTGGGTATGAACCTCCCTGGGCTGCTCCAAAGGGAGTTGCCAGCACGGCGTGGATAATCTGTGCATTCCTTCACTGTGCTCCCATCTCCCGTCACATCTCCCCAGATGAAGGTCAGTGCTCTTGCCACTCCCTACATTTGGTTTCAAGATTTTTTTTTTCCCCCCTTGCAGTTGTTAAGACTAAAAACTTTTTCAATAGATATGAAATAAAACCAAAGCACCTGAGACTGCATGCAGTCACACTGTTCTGGGACACAGGGCTGCAGGCAGAGGGAGAGGGATACCTGCAGATTTATTTCCTGAGCATGGGAACTCAGAGAAAAGTGGTCTGTCACACATTAAATATATCTGATTTCTGTAGGTTTTCACATGCAACCCACATACCCTCAGTCTCTGAGATCTTTGCAAAAGATAATTCAGCTCTATTTACTTATGGTTCATTTGCAGTTCTTTTCACTACTGAATTATGAAATTATTCCTCTTAATACTGCCAGGGGAGTTAATAATATCCAAAATCTCAGTTTAAAAATTAAATAAGGGTATAATCATTATTTTACTCTTATAAATATTCATATGTAGTATATATTACTGCTGGATTTTTCCAGAACTGAACACATTGAGGTATAAGCATCATTCTTATTTTATTACAACGCAAAAATTACAAATGCTTTAGGCAGATTTGTACAAGTATGCCACCAGACATTATTTCTGACGGTGATGGAATAATATTCTTCAGACATACAATAGTATTATGATTTTGAACTAACTACATTCATTTTTTATCTTTTTATTTTTCTTTACTGTTTACCCACTTTGCCTTCTGAGTCCCTCCTGAAGCTCTTTGGTGCTGACAGCAAAAGACTTCACAAGCTATCTACGAATGGTTTCACTTAATTCCTCACTCTCTTTAATTTATAGTCTTTTTCATTAATTGTTGAACTCTTTGTTTGGTTTCCTCTTCACCCAAGTAGCCCCATTTTCTTCTCTAGATTAAGGGATAAAAGGCAAAAAACTGCTGCTGCCATAGATCATGAAGTTTGAGCTGAGCTCCTAACTCCCATTTTCCTCAGAAATGCGTCACTCTGGGGATGTTTCTTTTCTGTTGTTGTTGATGGATTTCACTCTGAATCAAAATGATTAGCTGTGAATTTGGGAAGTTTAAAAATAACCGTGAAGTGAGCACTTTGAAGCCTCAGCCAAAACCGGGCAGGTTTTGTCAATCAGGATGTTTCCCTGTTGCTAAGGAACACTAATTAAGCTTTCAGGGCCAAATTGAACCTGCAGACGAGGAACATATTTAGCACACATTTTCAGTGAGAAAGAGCCAATTCCTACCACTGAGAACTTTCTGTTCTTACCACTAGTTCTTGTGGGTTTTGTCCCAGAAATTAAGTGTTGAGTGAGATGAGATGCACTCATATCATGATGCATTTGCTCTCTTGACTTGTCCCAAGGACTCCCATAGTTTATGGAAATGCCCAGTAATTTCCAGTTAGCTGTGAGGAATGCTTGCAGATTCATCTCTTTGGCCTTAGGGCGTTGACATTTTATGGGCAAGACTAAGCAATAAAAATGTCCATTGTAAATAATGTTTTACAAACACACAGATGCAATTTTTAAGTAGCAGGAGGTCAAACAAGACATAACAAAATATCCCGCTGTAAGAAACTAAGTCAGCTGCTTTCTCCAGTAGATCAATCGACCAAAGTGGATCAATGAACTGTTCCTATTGATACAAAGTGAAGCACCTCAGCTATGATATCTTATGACCTGACACTGTCTCTCTCTATCTACCAGGCATATTAAGAAATCAGAATTATTTCCTTATCTTTTTGTTGTTTACCACTTAAAAACCAATGATGCAACATGCATTTGTGTATTTTCGGTGCTTCAGGAAAAAAACTGAGAGGTTATTCTGACCTAGAATTTTGGAGGAGGGGAAAAAACACGGGGAATCAAGGGATAAATAATAGTTCTCTGTGGCCACATATGGAAATTGTGAAAGGAATTCAAGACTATTGCCAACATCTTCAAACAATATAAACAAGAAAACAACTCACCTCCTTCCATCATGGTCAAGTAAATCACGGTGTGGATACTTCAGTGCCACAGAAAACAAATCAGAGATTTAACCATGGTTCTGTTGAGTGAGCAAGGAGGTGGCATTTGTTAGGAGGCTTTCTAAAGACTTTAGGAAAACAAGTACCTCTCCCACTTTTGGCGTGGGTGACCATGCTGAGGTGTGCTGACACATTTGGCACATGCAAACTCTGGTTGTGGCTGAGAGGAAAATCTGGAGAGCTGCCTTTGAGATGGGGACACTTCCAGAAGCACAAGTCACCTGGGAATATCAGCAGGGCTGGCTGGATGAAAAGTTCATTTATTGCCCTTTGCTTCTCTTGCAAGCTGATGGCTATGGGGAAACTCTGGTTTCAAGTATGAGGTTGGCCTGTGACAGAGTAATTCCCTCCTGGATAATTTTGGCAGAACGGTCTGACCTTCAAGAAGCCATGACTAAGGGTGGCCCTTTATCTTCTTGTCACCCATTGCAGCACACCGTCCATGGCTCAGTCATATAATGGGGTGGTAAAATGAAGTCCAGAGATTCGCTCCTGGAAATTGCTCTCACATCATAACAACCCCCAGCACTTAGGAAATCTCCAAGTGAACTTGCTTAGAGGTGGTGCTCACGTCAGTACTAATGTGGAGTAATTTAAGAGATGATTTTATGGTAAAAGTATGTCCAGGGCTGAGATAGGTTTGAACACAGCTCTAAGAACTGACTGAACTCCAGGGTGAAGGAGTGAAAAAGTTTATTCCCTCCCTGCCAGGAATTTGTGCAGAACTGCAGGAAGTGAGAAGAGGGAGCCAAACACACAATGGCTTTTGCAGTGAGACTTGTGGGGATGGTGTAAGACAGAGAGTCTGAAAGCACCAACTGGAGGGAAAGAGAGGGGAGGAAAATGAGGTGATCTCCATTCAGAGGCTGACAAAGGTTTGGAGAACCATGGGCAGCAAGAGCAACTGTGATTTTGGCCAACCAATACTTGCTGAAGCCCAATCTAACCAAAAGCCTGAAAGAGAGTTTGATCCTTTAAAGCAAAGGTATCTTAGTGACAGCTAGTGACCTCACATGTGACTGTATATTTATCCCAATGTGGCTTTTATTTAAAATGTTCTTCCATAAAGTCAGAAGAAACAGAGCATTTTTGTTGTAGCATGTTTGATTCCTAAACTGACTTTCTTTCCAAAGCAGGTATGTGGAAATAATGACTGTTGTCATCAACATGAAGGAAGTAGCCAGAAGAAAAATCCTTCAGCTCCCAGCTGGGTGAGTGGGGAAAGCAGAAGGCAGCCGACTCAACCAGAGGTGAGTAGAGTTGCTACAAAACAGTTTTCAAAACAGACAAACAAATAAACAAAACATAGAAAAAACGTTAGAGTTTAAAAAAAACCCACAATTCAGAATACAAGAATTTCTTTCTTTTGTTGAAAATCCTTTTAGTCTTCTTTCTGTGAGGAAGACCTATGCCACACCACAAATGGAAAGCATCTGGATTCAGGCATTGTGACTCAATCACAGCCACAGACATCTAATTCTAGAGAGCTCCATGTTTGCATCTTAGGTTTGCTTTCATTTGGAAACTATTTAGAGTGTTCCTTCCAGGGAAAATAAAGGTTTAAGTATACACCCAGATATAATTTTTTAATCTCTTTGAAGATTCTGTTGCATGCACTACCCTCTCTAAAGGCCCAGAATCTGGGGTCAGTCATGAAACCTCCAAATGTAAATACACAGACCTCAAACTCGAGCTGTTGCAAGTTCTTCTTTCCAATTTTCCTGACTCTTCCCTTGGAGCTGGTTGTTTGATTTTACTTAATATCAGTTGCATGATTCATTGAAATTCAGAATATTTTATCTATGGCTGTACTACAAAATATCATTAAATATTCAGATGTTGGGAAAGCATTGCGACATGTTAAATATCATTCCAAAATCCTATTTTACTTCTTAGGTTCTCTTGCAAAAGGTATAGGAATTATGGGGTTTGTCCGTGAAACTAGTGATATCTACAATTTACTATTATTGCCATAATAATTACACTGTGCAATATGTATTGATGTTGCAATGCTTAGTGTTCTCCAAAGTGCTTTATACAATTTTATAAATATATAAATGAATATGTGTGAGTATATGAATATATATATATGTAGATAACATGAATATATTGACCTGTATACACATGAATATATAGAAGAAGAACAAGAATAATCAGCCTATGCACATCAGGTAGAAATAAAGAAGAAAAAAGGAAGTGGAGGATTATTGCTTGTGCCTGTCTGCTCACTTTGCCTGGGTACAAACTTACACATCAGTGCTACAGCTTTGCCTTACATAAAATGATAGTAATAACACTTCTCTGCTAGGGGCAGTGTGAGTCAGCAGTGTTTGCAAAAACCTTTTCTATCTTTAGCTGAGAGGCACTTTAGAAGTGCAATGCATTGGTGTTTTTCTCAGTGACACTAGATTAAATGCTCTTAGATTAAGAATTCCACAGTTCCTCAGGAAGTTGCTGAATTAAAATGACCTCAAGAAAACCATGACCAAGTAATTTGCTTTCTAATCTCTAGGTTTGTTACCTGATAGTCAGGGTTTAGTGGAAGGATTGCAATAGCCAATGACAACTATGTGACATTTTACAGCTTTATGGGGAGGAAGCCCTTGGCACTGTGGGCTTGATGCTGGTCCACACTGTGGATATTTCAGAGCTCAAAAACCAGCTCATCCTGTGACCTGTAATGTTATCAGCAGTAACTAACTCTGTACACAGTTCTCTCAGAGCAAATGAAAACAAGGATGTTTGTTTTGTTTTCAGCAAAAGAGATTCAAAAGAATACTTCAGATTACAGGGTGTTAAAAAATTCAGCTTCACTGACGTAGCTGTCCTGTAGCAACTCATTAAATTCTGGTGTCACAGCTGTGCTGCAGAGCCCTAAAAATACATCTGCTTTTCAGCCAAGTTAGGCTTTCATTCAGATATTCCTTAAAAATCCTTTCACTTGATTGCATTCTGCTCTCAGTCAAGCCAGACTGTCAAGAGCACTGCCTCCAGTCCCAAGAGAAGCTCTCACGAGGGCTGGGCACTTGCCCTCTTTGCCATGAAGAGTGGTCCAAAGTAACTGGGATGTATCTGAAAGTTCTTGCACAGGGTCAGAAACAACAGAGCAGCTGATTTTGCTGCAGCTGAAGGGACTGTGGGATGTGCTGCTGAAAGTGAGGTGTGCACAGCCCCCACGAGGACACAGAACTCAGGTGGGGCTTTGCTCTTGTGCCCAAGCAAATCCACTCACTAATTGCCTCACAGAATAAAGATTTTTTTATATTTTACTGCTGGTGATGGTTATAGATAGTTGTTAATGGTTTTCCCAAACTCTTTGTGCATTTGGAGTGCTGTAACAATGATGAATATTAAGACAACATTTGTGTGTAAGGTCTTTTGACTCACTATGGCCTTAAGTTCTTATAGAAGCAATCAGAATGTTTGTATAGTCCTAAATTCTGTCCTAAAATCACGTAGTAGACAGGAGATTCTGAGAGACACCAGCAACTCAAAAGCACAAAAGGTTTGATCCCTTATAAAGGTAGTTTCAGCGTGGGAAACTGGAGTAGGTAAAATTCAATCACTGAATGCATACTGTAGGAATAGTCTTATTCCCAATTAGAACTCCCTTTTCCTGGCTTAATCTGTTTCACTTTCAAAATTATATAAACTAAACCAGAAAAAGCCCAAACAAGCAAACCCCCCAACACTTATTTTGAATGCAGTATCTATAGGGGCAGTTCAATCCCTGTGACCTCAGTGGCAAAATTATATAAGCAAGTTTTCCCATACAGATAACCTTCACTAAGTACAGACAACATGTTCTTTCCAGTATGGTAATGGTAGAGGAATACCTGTGAGTATGCACTGAGCTCAGATAATTTCATAATGGCTTCCTGAGTGATTTCTGTTGTTCTTGAATTGGGTTTTTTCACAGCATTTAATGTAAGGAAAATCTGATTGCAATAGTCAAGAGGCTTTACCCTTGAAGCTAATTGGCCTAAGAGTGGCTTTATTTCTAGGTCGGAGATGGACCTTTTCCATACTAAATAGACATTAGGAAAACTTAGAATATTTGAAAAGTGAAATTTGATTCCATGACAGGACCAGATTAGAAGTGTTGCTGTCCATCCCAGTGCAAGGCTCTGTTTTTTGGGTGAGGGAAAGCAGGATAGAGAGGACAAGGCTGGCTGCCTCCCAAACTCTTCTGTGGGGCTTCATGGGAACTGCAGGATGGGAAAAGGGATTGACTTATCTGTTCTTTCTCATGAGGAGTCCTGGCACTTAAAGTACGAAGGTTTAAAAATTCAAAACGCAGATTTCAAATCACCAAGTTCCTGTGGCTGGTGAGCCATACATTTTCCATTCAGTTTGGTTCTTCTGCTGTGGCTGTTGTGTTCCAAGGTATTCTTTTTTTAAACAATGAATTAGAAGCAGTACAAACAAGCTATGTACAGGCACACAGTCAGTTGTCAGAATAGTAGGTGCAGAATTCATGTTGATATCCTCCCCATTGCCTTTCAGGTCATTGGGAATAGCTCAGGAACAAGTGACAGTCCGGATTACTGCAAGAGGAGAACAGGCAGCCTCTCCTGGTACCCTTTTGTTCTCTCATCCTCTTCCACTGCTCTCTGAGTCGCTTTGCAGTCACAATCAGTGCTGAGCCTGAAGGGCTCCAGTGGTGGGGATGCTAAAGACAGGGATTTAATTCAAAAGGCTCTCTCACCTGGTGTCAGCAGCATGGGTTGTTATGTCCCAGCTGCTGGCACAAGCAGATTGCATCTGTGTGGGATGTGTTTGTAGGTGTCAGCTGAGTCTCTGGTAGAGACGCCACCCCTTTGTGTGCTGCTGGTAGCAATCCCAACAGAGAAGGCAGAGGCTGCACAGGCAGAGAGGAGAAACAAAGCTGTGGGACAGTTTTAAGACAAAATAGATGAGTAGCATAAAAACATAGTTTCTACTGCTTACGCTATGTTGTGGATTTATGAATTTCTGACGTTTACTCTCCAAGGCTAGCTGTATGGCTTCTTTTACCAGCTAAACCGGTGTCGAGCACCCAAAAGAGATCCAGACATTTCCAGAGATCTGTGAAGACAGGCTGCATGTAACTTTATCCCATTCAGTTCTTCACACCCACCTGAGGCTGCTTTGGGCACTGCAGGACAAAACAGGGTATTTCAAAAGTAAATCTGCCCCTTATCTCTGATCCCTGTAATCCCTAGAGTTTACAGTTTTCCTGACATGGAAGCTCTCTTTCCAAACCTACCCCATTTAAGTAATATGGGGCAAGGCCACTTCATATTCTGTCTTACTCTTTAACCACAGAATCATGAAATGGTTTGGGCTGAAAGAGACCTTAAAACCCATCCAGTCCCCTCCCCCTGCCATGGGCAGGGACACCTGCCACTATCCCAGGTTGCTCCAAGCCCTGTCCAACCTAGCCTGGGACACTTCCAGGGATGGGGCAGCCACAGCTTCTCTGGGCAACCTGTGCCAGGGCCTCACCACCCTCACAGGGAACAATTTCTTCCTCATATCCAATCTAAACCCACCCTCTGTCAGTGGGAAGCCATTCCCCCTTGTCCTGTCACTCCAGGCCCTTGTCAAAAGTCTGTCTCCATCTTTTCTGTAGGCTCCCTTCAGGCACTGCAAGGCCACAGTGAGGTCACCCCAAAGCCTTCCCTTCTCCAGGCTGAACACTCCCAATTCTCCCAGGCTTTCCTCACAGCAGAGCTGCTCCAGCCCTCTGATTACCTTGGTGGCCTCCTCTGGACTGGCTCCAGCAGCTCCCTGTCCTTCCTCACATGCAGCAGCCACATTTGCCCACAGGTTTGGGCCCTCAGCACTTCATTTTTGCAGGAATATCTGGTACAAGTGCCAAACAACTAAAGGACATCCATGACTCCATTCTGGAATGATTGTATAATCACGAGGCAATGCATTTTTTGGAGAGTGCCCTGTTTTCTCTCAGTCTGCCTCTTCCCTTTTAAACAAAACACTTGGTGAATCACAATTTTGCTGCCTGCTTCACCCAGGAGACACTGTAACACAGAGTGAACTCCCCCATGGGCTTGAGATGAATGTTAAAAATTTATTGTCCAATCTGTAGGCTGATATAACTGTGTGTAATCCCAGGGAGTTGGGACATGTCCATGTGTCACTGCACATCTTTAGATACAGCTCTGAAGGCAGACTGGAATAACATGCTATTTTTATCACAGTTGTTAGAAAGACAGGGGATGTAATAGAGCTTAGGAAGACAACAGGGGCTTCTGTGAATTTCAGGGCATTGTAGAAACCTGGTTTGCAACCTTGCTGAGAGAAAATGCATTCCCAAAACCTCATGAGAGGTCTCTGCTTTTGACGGGTTCCCTTTTCTTCCCCACAGTGCTGAGAGAAACTTTCATAACAAAACTTAAAGCCAAAAGAAATCAGTCAGTGGGCACATCTTTGCAGTTTCAAAGATCAAGTCATCCTGCTGAAATGATGTCCACACATGTTTTGTGACTTCACCTGTTCAGCTCAGGGCCCTTTTTTACTTTTCAGTGGAAGTTTCAAGTGGGATGTAACTCATGAAGGAAATAAGGATTCCGTTCTAAATTTTATTGCCAAAATATCCCTATGCATTCCATCAAGCAAGTCCAGGCCTCCCCAGTGTTACAGTGGGAGGTTACTTAGGACAGTGACGTACAAGTGCATAAAACTTCTTGTAAAAGAGCTTTAAATGAAAATACATTCTCTGAGTTCAGTAGGGGTAAATTACACTTCACTTCTCACTTAAATGAAAAAAGACAGTGTACAGAAAAAGCAACAGCAACAGACTGTTCATGTTGCAAAACTCTGTGAGCAAAAACCGACAAATTCCAGAATTAGTATGTCCCATACAACCTCAGTTTAGATCTCTGAGGAATTAGAGCTCTGCCCTCCACCCTGTCTCATTCAACTCTCGATGTTTGTGGGTTATGCCTGAACCAAGCTTTGCTGGCAAGCTTCAGTATCCTCCAAGTGTTTTCCAGTATTTTTAACCAGGGAGTTCCTACCTCTGCTAGCTGGCTCCTCTCCTAGATGCCCCAGCTAGCTCCCCTTTCTTGTTTCTTACCAAATCCTTATCCAGTTACTCAATCCTTCAATCCTCCTGTGGGAAATTACTGACTCCTTCCAACGTGTGTGGATCTTGGTCTCTTCCAGCTCTGTGTTGCCATCTCTGCCTTCAAAATATTTTGATTTACATCACATTTCTCACCAGAATTTGATTCAGAAATGGTTTATGGAGAGGTGCGTAAGGCTGGTACCTGTGTGTATATTGGAAATCCCATGGATGGAAGTTTTCTTTCAACCACTGTGAGGTCACTGTGCTGGCTAATGATAAAGACAGAGGAATCCTCTGAAATCATTGATCCACTCTATATTTATAGTGATTGAGTGAATTAATGGCCAAAAACTTTGTTAGTTTATTTTTCATAGTCCCTTGAAGGGAATCAATATGACTCAAACAACAGGAAGTTGGTTCGAGGTTTTTTTTATGCCTCTTTTGACTTTCAAAATGTGGGATTTGGGTCCATCTGCTCTTTGGCCGTGTCCTTTTCTGTCTTACTTGGGCATACATTTGCAATAGGATGACATTGGTGCCTTCTTCCATCATAAAGCAACTTTATTTTTGGTGTCCCTTTATCTTGAAGAAACTGAACTGCAGCCTGTGGAACAGCTGGCAGGTAAACACACCACATAAATGGCTTTGATTCTTTCGCTGACATTGGGGTTAAGGATGCTGTGTTGTCCTTGCCTTCCTTTCTGCTGTTGTAGTGCATGCTGAGTACAAGCATATCGGATGGCTGCAGGGTAGAACCTGGACAGAAAGGAGGTTTTTTCCATTTCTCTGATTATGAATTACACCTTGGAAAGGTAGGCTCAGTCTATCTTGGCTTTGGAAGCAGTTCCTTCAGAGTTGTACAAGATTGGCACATTTGAAACGACATGTGGGGCAGGAGGCGGTCTGTGAGCCCCCAAACTTGCACCCCTGACCTGGTGGTGGCGGGGAGGTGATTGTGCTGGCTAATGGTGATTAAAGAGATAAAGAGCAGCTGTTTCCTCAGTCTGTGGAATCACAAATACAACAGCGAGAGGTGCTGGCTGCAAACCAGAGCCAGCCTGGCAAGACACAAGGCAAGAGGTGTAAAGGCTGTGGGATGTTCTCTACACACACAGGAACAGAGCCTAAGAGCTGGGCTTGGAAAGAATTTATTTATTTCCTCTTATTGACAACACTTAATTTTATGTTCTTAAATTTCTCTCACTTATGAGGTGGTTTTTTTTATTGTCTTGCAATCTCTAAACAAAGTTAATCTGGCAGCAAGAAAAATCTTGATCATTCTCAGCTCTGCTGCAGACACAGTGATTTCCCTCTGGAGAGGCAGTCAGTGCTGTGGTCACATGTCCTGTCATTTCATTGCTTTCACAACACCCTGCTACACAAGATTTAATGACCCTCTATGAAGTGTTAGTACAAATCACAGAATCACAGAATTGTTTGGGCTGGAAGGGACCTCTGGAGATCACCCAGCCCAATGCCCCTTCCAAGACAGGGTCACCTGGAGCAGGCGATACAGGAGTGTGTCCAGGTGGGGTTGGAATGTCCCCAGAGAGGGAGATCCACGCCCTCCCTGGGCAGCTGCTCCAGGGCTCTGCCACCCTCAGAGTGTAAGAAGTTCTTCCTTATGTTGAGGTGGAACTTCTCATATTTTAGTTTATGGCCATATACATAAGCATAAACTTAAAATTCAAAATAAACAATGCTGCTATATCATAAACTCTTTTAATCATGGGGGTTTGCCTTTCTAGTTTGCAAAATTAGTTAAACTTCAGTATGTGCAAAACTTGTGGTTCCTCAGAGTTTCCAGACTGATCTTTGTCGAGACTGCTGTTAACCACAAATCAAAGGGAAGCCTGAGAAGTGGCAGGATGAGTTTCCTCTGAAAACTGATGACGGTACTTGAGTCTCTCTGCCCTTTCATTTGTAAGTGCCTCTGCAGAGAGTGTCCAGAGAGATAACAAATAATATCAGCTATGTAGTAATTCTACTGAGGATAAACAATGTCTCAGTGAGGGTGGGGTGAAGGGCAACTGATTCACAGAGGTCACCAAATAGGCAGGTTACATCACCTTTCCATAGCACTGGGTGAGTTGTTTGTTTTGGGTGAATTATCCAGTAAACTTTGGCTCTGGCTGATTTCCATACAGGCCCGAATTTCCATAAATATGTGTCACACAGATAAGTTTGCAGTGTTTTTTATCAAGAGAATATTACAAATGCACTCAGTACAAATGCACTGGTATGATTCACAGATAGTCTGTGGGCTTGCCCCTTTTATTCTTTATCCTAGAGGATAGAGAGAGAAGGGATCCAGACTGTTCTTATGAGTTTTGAGCTGTGATTGAACCTTCAATAAAAGCTGGTGAGCAGTGATGAAGCTTTGGGGAGCCTAGGCAGTATTTCAGTCTGTAGGGCAGCCAGTCAAACTTGGGGTAACTTAGCCTCCCTGACCCTTACTTGACCCAGTCCCCCATAGATCATGACTGGGGCCTCTTTCCAGTCCCCCAGGCAGTGCTGAATCGAGGTGTTACGGGGGCTGGAAGAGGCAACATAGAGTGCTGGGGATTGGCCAGTGGTAGAGGTGGCAAGTTGTGTATGGTCTGAGTTCTGGTGTGGAGGGTTGTGGGGATCATGAGAAGGTGCCTTCATCTCATCCTTCCACTCCTCACTTCTGTGGGCATTAATATTTGTAAATCCTGCCCTGCACTGGCCATGTGAAGGTGCTGGGTACTGATCTCATCAATACATACAAGTGTCTCAAGGGTGGGTGTCAGAGGATGATGCAAGACTCTTTTCAGTGGTGCCCTGAGATAGGACAAGGAGCAATGGCCATAAACTAAAATATGAGAAGTTCCACCTCAGCATGAGGAAGAATTTCTGTACACTAAGGGTGGCAGAGCCCTGGAACAGCTGCCCAGGGAAGTTGTGGAGTCTCCCTCTGGAGACATTCCAACCCCACCTGGACACACTCCTGTGTCACCTGCTCCAGGTGACCCTGCCTGGGCAGGGGGTTGGACAGGAGCATCTCCAGAGGTCTCTCCCAATCCAAATCATTCTGTGATTCTGTGATGCACTTGCCAAAGCAGGGTAAAGAAAAGCCCAGAGCAAAGGCACCAAGAATACAACAGAAATAGTGTAGCTTCATTTTCATTCAGTCCAAATCTGATTTTTCATACCTGAAGCCAGCTGCAGCTGATCAGGCAGCAGCAGATGCAGCACATCCCATGCCACAACCTCACAAACCAACCCTTTCCTGATCCATCCTGTGAGTGAGTGGTGCTCTATCAGGCACAGCAAGAAGGAACCCTTCCTATATGGAGTGTGCCATCACCTTAACCAGACCTCATGTCTCCTGATCCTCATTTTGTGCTTTTCCTGCAAAGCCTGGGCAAAAAAGCAGGATTTGGTATCTATTGAACATATTCCCTCTAAGGAGAATATCTTGATCTCAGGCTTTATTGATGAAACTTTGGAGGATAATTGAGTAAATCTTGGCTGTGGATAGTTAAGCATTTGAAAGCAGCTAAGAAAATCTGCTACTTTCCATTCTTTCTCTTCCACAGACCCAAGCAATTGCCAGAGTGACCACTCAGATAGACAACACAGTGGCTTCCCTTGCCATGTGATGTTTTCCAGTCCCTCCTCATGGGCAGAGTATTTCAGGCAGTGACTGTGTGGCTCTAAAGCAGCTCTGAGTGCTACAAAGCAGCAGTTTGTATACAAACAGTGTAAATTCAAACCCAGTGTAATGAAATCTTGTCCTCTTGTGATGTCCTGCTGGCTTCAGAGGACAGATGCTGTTTTACCTTGCTTGAGGAGTAGGCACAGAAACCAGCAGAGTAGATTTTGAAGATTTGTAATTTAGAGCCTAAGAAAATCAAATAGTGATTGCATAGGAATCGCCAAATTCTTTTCTTAAAATCTCCTAATAGAACAAAAATCTATATTTATTGTTATAAAAATAAACATATCCTTAGAAATTGGTAGAAGAGAGAGTAAGAGTAATTTTCAATGAATATTGTATTCGATTTTTTTTCTTTTATAGACACCATCTTTTCAGCTATGGAGTGCACCTCATTTCCCAGTTACTGCTTTCTCTTTCCTCTGACAGTTTGCTTTTGAAAAGGGGAAGGACAGCTGAATGATCTCCCAGCATTTCTTTGCTCTGCTTTAATAAGTATTATTTATCTTTGCTGCCCCTATTCTTTCATTTAAGGTGTGTGTGTAATAATATGTCACTTATTGCACTTGAGAAGTATCTGCACAAAACAGAGATTAGGCCCTAATCCAGGCTTTATTTAAATCAGGGTGAGATTTCAGTAGACTGTCCATCAAGTCCTAAACATCCCTTGCACAAAGATCTTCCACAGCTGGGAAACCACTTAATGAAAGGTGTGCCTCTGAGATTTTAAAATCTTCGTTTTCCTTTCCTCATGTCCATGGTGGGGAACATAAGGCTCAAGGTGGAGAGTCAAGAAGGGCAGGGTGCCAGAGATTGGTGAGGGTAAAGATGGGCAAAGGTGTCAAAGGTGTCAAGGGACAGTGGGGAACCCTGGGGTCAAGGCATGTGAGGGGAACAGGTAACCCTAGGCAATACAGCTGTGGGTTAAGCAGGGCAAGGGTGGTGGAGGGTGAGCTCAGCCTCTCAGAGAAATGATTTATCTGTCCATTTGCCTCAGTTTACCCATTTGAATCCAGGGCATAATGCCTTTGTGAAGTTTAAATGATGCTTGTTTTTAAAGCACCTGAAGGAAAGGGGATTAAGTAATACAAAAAACAAATAGTTTAGAAAGAAAAGTACAATTCCACAGCATTTTCATAGATCTAAGGAGCAACAAAAAAGGATTTGCTAAACACAAGCTTAACACCAACCTTGAAAATGTCCTTTTGCTCTTTGTTTGGGATCTCATAATAAACATGCCAGGTTCATCAATTCAAAGAAATAATGTAATGAATGAGGATCTTACCCCTGCTCTAATCATGCTTCATGGTACATAAATCAAGCAGATTGCCTATTAGGCTCGTGTCTCCCCAGAAGAGCAGATGCAGTCTCACTCTAAATGTCTCCTCAGACACATCCTTTTGGGCCGGAACATTGTGTCCTCAGTCAGAGCCTGAGCCTATAAAAACCCCATTGCCAATGGGGAAGTGCAGCAACGAGAAACATCCAGTCATGTTCATTCTGTAAAACCAGGGATTACTGCCGGAACCTGCGGACATGGAGTGAATTGATTCAGCAGCAGGACACTGTGCTGCAGAGAAGCCTGAGAGCACAAGAAGGGGCGTGATTGCTTCAGTCCTCACCTGATGTACCACAACATTTCCCCAAATCACATGCAGTGTGGTTTGCTCTGGCTGAAGCATGGGGAATTGACTTTGTCCCCGTGATTTCACTGCTTTGGTCATACCCACGCCCTTTGGCATTGCTGCAGGTTTCACCCAAAGGAAATGCTAAACTGGATACACCACAGAACATTCCCACAAACGTTTATTACCAAATTTACAGTTTCTGTCGAGGGCAAATCCTCTTGTTTGAACGCACCTTGGGCAGCTCCCTCCTGCCCCTCCCAAGTGGTGGCTTTGGACTCCAGGTCACCTAGAACTGAAACGACATATGCTTTGGTGGCAGTCAGAGGCCAGCCCTTCCAGCTGCAGGTTTAAATGTGCTTGTGGCTGATGGTGAGTGAAGGGGTTGCTCAGCCTGTTGCATCACCTTGATAGCTACAGCTGAAGCACATGGTAGAGGTACCACCCTGTGAGATGAGTTGGCAGGTGGAGGTGAAGGCCAGGAAACATCCCTACAGTTGGCCCCATTTAGATGGCACAGGACTGAGAAGATCTGGAGGTCAAAACACCCACAGTGCTTGTTGTGGGCTTCTCTGGCTTACAGTGAAAGTGTCTGATCTTTCATTCCTCCACTCCCTCTTGCCAGGGTAACAGTCTCCCCTTGTCCAGTTTTTCAGTTTTGATGCCTCTTTAGGACATTACATGTGCTCAGGGGGCTGGAAAAGAAGCTCTCAAATCATTATTTCAGTGTGTATGGGCAGAATCTCCTAGCACTTGAAAGCCCTTATGAAGTAATACTGGCCATCTGCAGGGCTGCAGTGTTTTCTGAAGACAGCTGGTTCTGCTCTGTCTGGGATAGTGGAGAATGAACCAATAGACTGTCTGAGGTTATAGACATGCAGTAGGTTGTAGTGGGAAGCACTTTAGAAAGATATCTGAGTGGTGCAGCAGGGAGTCTGCCCAGACTGTCCAGAATCACAGAATCATTTAGGTTGGAAGAGACCTCCAAGACCATCAAGTTCAACCTGTGACTGATCCCCACCTTATCACCCAGCCCAGAGCAATGAGTGTCATGTCCAGGCCTTCCTTGAATACCTCCAGAGATTGTGATTTCACCACCTCCCTGAGCAGCCCCTTCCAATGCTTAACCACCGTTTCCATGAAGAAATTCTTCCTGAGAGTGATTCTGCACTTCCTTAGAGTGCCTGAGCTCTGCCAGTCTCAGGAGGGCTGTTCCCTGAGTATTCCAGCACCTGAATCCTGCCCTCTTCCATTGGGTACCTGAAGCAGAACCACCCACACTAACACTGAGTGCTGCCAGCTCAGGTTTTTGGAGACAAAACTGCTCAGTTTCAGCTCTTGGCACAGCTGTTTCTTCCAGAGAAACCAGTGCAGCTTCATTCATGAGGGCTCTGCAATGTCCCAGAAACTGCTTGGATTTAGGGGATCCATGGCACAACCTGTGCCATGAGAGGCTGCCCACACAAAAGGGAGAGGTGACCATTGTGCTGTCTCTGCTGGCAGAAGTGGAACAGTCTCATTGCAAGGATGGGGCTACATTGCCATTTCTTAGTTAGTTTCGTTCTGTGGGAGAACAGGGGAACTTCAGTTTCAAGCACTGTTTTTCCAGCACGTTTCAATAGTGCTGAGATTGCTCCTAAATGATAGAGGAATGGGCTGAGGTACAGTGAAATATGATTTGTTCCAGGCAGCTGTAGCATCACTAGATGGATTCGTTTTCATGTCATCCAACTGCACGGTTTCAATAAATTAGAGCATTTTTATGGCTGAATTGAGCACTGTGGTGCACAGTCCAGCTAGAGATAATTCCACATATATCTCCTGCTAAGCAGGTAGCAAGCAAAGGCTATGAGTATCTACACCCATCTTGAGTATCTCTGTGTCCCCATTGTAATCTGTGAGCAGAATAGCACGATTTATTTTATCCTAATGATATGGAGGATATTTGGCTCTTCTGAGGGTCCTCTGGGATTTTGCATCCATACACACACATTCACATCCTTCCCCACACTGAGATGCTCCCCCTTTCTGTGGGGTTGTACAAAGAGGTATGAAGCACATCATTCTTCCCAATCCAAGGATCTTCTGCTAGAAGGAAATCCTTAGCTAGAAACAAGCCTGTATATGGTGGTTTTTCAAAGTAGCAGAGTTCCGGTTTCAATCAGATAAATAAATCACAGGCTAGATTCTTATTTGACCCTCCTCTGTTTGCAAATCTAATTAAAAAGAAGCAAGAGAGTCACTGTACGGTGATCTCCTCTTTTTCTCCTAGAATTTAGCAGTCTACTTAAGCATCTGGAAGAAGTGGGTGAGCATTGTCTCTAATCTGGTCCAAATTTCAGAGCTGCTTTGATTTCAGAGAAAAATCATCTATCTTCAGTCCTGCTGAGTCTCATGATAAGTATTATTAAATACTGGGTTGTTACCATGGGCACCTATCTTCTACTAATTCATTGCTCTGTATTTTTGTGTAATTATTGCTGAATCAACAAGATCTGTCCAGTTTTACTTCAAAAGTAACAAAATGTTATGGAGAAGCTAATGAGTGTACAAGGCTCCCCAAGGATTCCCATCTCTGTACCACCAGTGGGACTGAGCTCTGCTGGGAAGGGAGGAAGGTGGGATTGACATCCATTCCGCCTCTTCATCAGCAACAGAAGGCTGCAGCTGCATGACCTGTTAATCTCATCACTTTTTGGAAGTTCAGCATTCATTTGGTAAACAAAGGCAGGATGAAACTTTCAGTTGGTATAAACCAGTACACACCTCTGCTGTCAGAAACGAACCCTGCCAGATCACTCCGTGCAAAGAATTGACCCAAAGTCATGGGAATTTGCTACAGGAATATATGTTGAATATTTTTTGGCTGTAGTCCTTCTCTTGAAAACTCACTTTAAGCTTGGTTAAAGAGGCATTTGCAAAGACTGTTTTTTTAAATTACTCTAAGATCAGGTAGACAGAAAAAAGATCACTGGAGATGGCTGGAACTTCAGCAAGGAAAGGCCTTATTTAGAGGAAAGGAAAACACTGCTCCACTTAACTTCCTTTTACTTGCCAGAAAGAGAGGGCAGGAGGCTGTGAAATGAATGATTGGAGCCAAGGTGTTTTGTTCCATTTCTGTGGGGTTTTAGTCATTGGCACTACTCCTTTTGTGAAGCAACACAAGGTTTTAAGGCAGCTCACGCAGCCCCTCCAGGGTAGAGGGACGCAGAGGGAGCCTGCAGACCTGGAGGCAGAAATCCAGCCTCACCCACAAGCTGAGAGCTACGTGCAGATGGGCTCCTGCCAAGAAGGGTGTGGCAGCCTTGGAAAGCTTTTAAAATCTGGCTCAAGACACCAAGACTCTGGGGTGTCTGTGTTGATTCCCTAACCCAGCAGTGATCAGTTCTTGGGCTGTTCCTTTTCCCATCCTCTCCATGCACAGGTAATGCCTGTTCTGGCTGCACTATCCATGGAGCACAGAGCCTCCTGCCTGGGATGGGCTCAGTTATAAAAGCTGTGTACACTGACTTCACTCCCCACACCTGTTTGGGATGCTCAACTCAAAGTTGACAAACATTTTTTGAAAAAAAATTCTTTTTTACGTAAGGCAGCAAATCAGAGGGGAACCAAAAGCTCACAGGACTGATTTGTTGACTCAGGATCCTGAAGGGGTACTGAGAAGTTAAATAAATGCAGCATATTAAGAACTTTATCTTATATGCAAAGCTTCTTTTTGTTTACTATACTAGGTACCAAGCCAGAGGAATAGCAAGGAAATGCAGGAGGCAGACCCAGAGCTGTTGCTGTATTTGCAAGGAGGAAGTGAGAGCACAGCACCAACATCTGGCTTCCTTTACTGAGGTTTAAGATTGCCACCTAGTTTTCTTGAGAAGGCCCTAAGCTTGATCAGTCCTATTTTTAAACTGGCATTTCTAGAATAAATTACACCTCCCATTTTATTATCTGGATCGTTAGCACTCTCTCTGTTTGATTGTGTGACAAATTGTTGGGTTTACTCCGTGAAGATTTAACAATAAATTGTTTGAATTGAAACATAATGATACTGTGATTTAGAGTGAGACATCCTTCATTTAACATCAGGCATAAAAAAGCCGGTTTTAGTCTCAGTCTGGGCTCTATTGGGAGCCAGTGAAGACAGAGGTGCTTCTAGAAGATGATTCATCCTACCCAAAAATAGATGTCTAGGGCTGACTGGATGATTTTCCCAGTGGAGTTATCTTTCTCCATACAGCCAGGGAAAATCTGTATGACCAGCTTGGATGGGATGTCTGCCTTTTAGCTGGTTACATATTTGTGAGAAAGGTATGCTGAAAGGTATTTGGTTACAGTCCTTTGGGGCTTCTCTATTTCAGTCAAGGCTTTGGACTCACCTACAGATCAAATAAGGTCACAGCAAAGTGGACAGAAGTCAATAGTAAAGAATTTCATTCCCAAGGTAAAAAAAAAACTCCCTGAAAGACCTGGCCTTGCAATGAAGTGTGCACTGAGTGATGTGTGTATGGATGAAAGGGAGCAGAAATGCCCTAATGCAGACAGAAATCCCTCTCTCCTCTCGAGATGCTGTATGTTTTGTGGGAGCTGAGCTATCACACAGCATGACTCTGGATCTTGTGGGAGCCTCTGAAAGATGTGGTTTCCCACTGGAGCTTCTGAGATGACAAATTATAACTGTGAATTATTATCTTCCACATCCAATTTATTAAACCAACTTGTTGACATCTGGAGGTTCATTAAAATATTCTAATTTCTCCCTTTTTATCAGTAATTAAAACTAAAGTGGAACAACCCTCCTTATAAATGTGCTGCTTAGTAATTACCCCTGTAAGGATCCCTTTGCTGTCATTAACAGATAGATGGTCCTTTGCTAGGCCTGCAGAGTGATTAAGCTGATCCATCTATTAGGCTGATGTTTTCATCTTTCTGATTCATCCCTGTTTCTGTCCTTTTAATGTAGCCATAAGCCAGGCCACCAGGACCACATGGCCACTTCCCTCGGGTGACCATCCAATCCCTCTGTCAACACCAGGAACAAGAGTGGGGCAAATGACACAGAAATTGATACTGGGGAAATCAATCATGCACATTGGAACCAAAATTAAGCATTGGCATCCGTCTTGCGTGAGGGAGCTTTTCTGGCTTGGTGGAGTTTCACTGCAGCTCTGGGAGCTGCCTGCCTGAGGACACTCAGCTGCAGTGGCTGCTGCTGGAGGGAGTCACTGTGCAGCAGATCCTCCCAGAACCTCACTGGCACAGCTCACAGGATCCACTGCCTCTGCTGCATTTTCCAGAGGAGGGGAAGAATCTGTACATTTTTCATTTTGATCATTAGCCACATCAGACTTCCTCCCCCTCAGAATCACAACTCCAGCAGGACGGGGATTTTATCCCGGGCTAATTGCTCCAGATTAGAGATGCCCTCGTTATTCCAGAGCCAAAGCGTTAGCACAGAGGGTTGGTCAGGGCAGTGTCCCATGCAGGAAAGCTCTGAGTCACATGGGGCTGAACTGATCACTGATAACCCGAGCTGAAACCAGCCTGGATGAACATCAGGTGTCCTTTTGCTGCCATCTTTCTTCTGCTTGCAAACTTCTCTCCTGCATGTGTTAATTTAGTCACTTCCACTTTCACCTAAGGGACTCAACACTTAATGAATTGATTCACTTAAAATCAGATTATTTCAGAAAGATTCACTGTAGTCAAAGCCTCTTGAATCTACTAAATCAAAGCCCTACTAAACACCAGAGAACAGCAGTTTGGGGTTTGGTGTTTTTTTGCAGACAGCTTTTCAAGGTGGTTTCATGAATGTACAGAAATTATTTGTTCAGAAATTCAGTCCCAGCAGATTTATTCCTACAATAGATCTCCTGCTTTAACAGGTAAAGATAATTATGTTTTCCTTCATTGTACACAATGGAATTTATTTTCCATCAAAATCCAGTTTTTCTTCCCAGATACATACTTAAGATTGCTATTTTAATAAAGAAAAAATAGCTGAATAGTCTGGATGGCCACATTGTGCTGAAATATAGAGATAAAAAATATCAGCAGGCTGTCTTTATGTTCCAAAATATTGTCATTTTAAGATCTAATGCAATTTGGCATTAGGAGCATAAGGAGAATAGACAATATTAACATAAGATGAGAATCATCAGAGACAACTTTTCATGCAGCACTCCTTATTCAAAGTACTTTTTTATTTAATCTCACAGCACCAATATCTGAGACTTATTTATCGGATTCCTTGTAAGCACCCTAAGCAAAAGTTAAATTACTACTTAGTCTTAGAAATTAGGTAAGATAGAAAAAATAATGTCTGAGAAAATTAGACATTTTCACTTTGGCAAAGGATTAGAAGCAGGTGTCTTAATGATCCGCATTGTCAGATGTATTCTTTGCTGGTTTTATGAACGGTCTGGAAAACTGAGTGAGCGGCAATGTCAGAAATTTTGGAGATTACACAAAGGGGTTGAAGGTCATGAGGACTAGGGACAGCTGCGAAAACTTTTAGAAGACACTAGGAAAGCAAGATGAGAGAGAAATATGACAGCAAGCAGAATCTTCTGTTTGGAATAAATACAAAATAATCAGAGTTTAGTGGGGGGAAAAAAAGAAACAACACCAAAAGTCAGCTATTCATAAAAGCTGAAAATCACTCAGGAAAAAGAAAAAAGAGTGGGTCATCATTGGTGGCAGTGAAAATCCTTACCTAAAATGCAGAGACATCCAAGAACCAAGTTGTGTGAGTACTGCACAGCCCAGGATGCAAAACAGGCTCTGCAAATATTACAACACTCCTTGATAAACCAAGCTTATTGGCATATCTGAAATACTGTATTAATTCTTGGTTATCTTTTTAATTGAAAGTATTTGGCAGAAATAGAAAGGTCTAGAAATGGGACATTGAAATTACCAGATAAAAGTGTTCATGGGAAGGGAAGCTCAAAAATTGGAGCTGTCATCTAGAGATGAATAACAGGAAAAACACAGGAGAGAAGGTAACTCTTTTAGTTAAGCTTATTCTTTTTTCTCCAGAAGAATAAAAGGAATTTAATTAAACTGAGCATTTAGAACAGATCAAAGAGGACTCTCCTCCACAGTGTACAGTTAATGATGAGATCCTCTCATACAAGGTATAATTTTGCCCAGGAATTACCCTGTGGCTGCTCCATCCACTCCCACTTCTGCCCGTTTCCTCTTCTCCAGGAACTTTTGGTGCTGTCCACTCTCCGTGGCTGGCAACTTACACAGATCTACTCCTAAATTCCACAGCAGCTCCCCATGCCGCAGCCTGGGAAAGCTTTGAATTATGTCGTGGGTTCATTTACAGCTAAAAATACCTGCGCCCAGCAGGGAATTGTCACAGGCCAGCTGCAGAACACCTGCCAACACGTCTGTCTTAAATCACTCTGGCTATCTGATCCTGAACACAATCAGCTAGAGGCCCCAAGTTATTGAAATAATACTGATTTTTGCCTCCTTTGCCTGGGTTTGAAACTTCAAGGCTGTGATTAATTAAGCCTCTCTACTACCCCTGTGTCCTAGGTATTATTAGACTGATGCGTCATGTAACTTTTTGAAGGTCACAGTGCAAAGAGCTGCCAGGGATAAATCTCGGAGTCTCTCTTGAAAACCACGCTGTTCCTTTAGCCACCAGCCCACATCCTTCCACAGCAAAGTCTCTTCCCTATTCTTCTATGAATTTCCAGGCAGGGCACTGCAATTGCTGCAAGCATAAAAAAGATCTTGCAATCTCACGTCATATTTGGTGTTCCAGTGACTCCTGGCCAAGACATTTTGACAAATGTGCCAACTCAGCCGTGTCTTGCACCTCTTGTTCTGACTAAATGGACAATTCCAGCTGGGTTGAAAAAAGTATTGGAGGAACACCTGGGACTCAGAGTGATTTAACATTGTTTTCAACTTTACAGGGCCTTATGGAAACTGAATTAGAAGGAGAAGACAGCATTTTTGGTTTTAAGCAGGATCTCTCTATGGTTTAGCAGAGCATTGCTGAGGTGCAAAAGCCCACAGGAAGCAGTGAAAAGTCATGTTGACCTTGGCCACTCCGAAGTTTGGAGCTTCACTTTGTGAGTGCTTTAGCAGTAATTGCATCACTGAATTGTCTCCTTAGTGGTTCAGGAATTACAGTTTTTGCTTCCTTGGTGTTTCTTTATGCAGCCATCTAAAATACCTGTTATAGAATCACAGAATGGTTTGGGTTGGAAAAGACCTTAAAGATCATCTCATTCCCACCCCCTGCCATGGGCAGGGACACCTTCCACTATCTCAGGTTGCTCAGAGCCCCGTCCAACTTGGCCTTGGACACTTCCAGGGATGGGGCAGCCACAGCTTGTCTGGGCAACCTGTGCCAGGGCCACACCACCCCCACAGGGAACAATTTTTTTTCTAGTGTCTCTTGTTTTCAGCTGCTTGCATGCTACCAGGAACAGAGTTAAAGACTGCAAGGTAATGAAAATATCAATTTGTTGGCACAAGTTCTTGGGTGCAATGCCTAAATTTGGGACACACTTTTTTTTTTTCCCCAACTGCAGAGAGGAAAATGTAAAGTCTCGAACTTCAGAATGTTACCTGAATGCTATTTTTTAAAAAACAGTTTAGGTCCCTTCTGTGTGGAAAGGGACCAATGATCTGCAATGCCTTGGTATTCTGCCCAGAGAAGCTGTAGCTGCCCCATCCCCGGCAGTGTCCAAGGTCAGGTTGGACGGGGCTCTGAGCAAGCTGGGATAGTGGAAGGTGTCCCTGCCCATGGCAGGGGGTGGAACTGGATGGTTTTTAAGGTCTTTTCCAACGCAAACCATTTAATGATTTAGGTGATCACCTCGAGTAACCACTGATTTTTCTAACAGTGAATGAATGTTCGTGCTCAGTGAAAACCAGGCCCTGTTGCAATAATACCATCTTCATTCTCCAAGGTCAGTAGCACACTTGGAAAATCTCAATTTCTTTTTTTGCTTCTTGTCCTTTACTCTGATGAAATTCCAGAAAAGAGGGCAGGGACAATATGGGTCAGAGAACAGGGAAAGACAGGGTTATTTATATGACCAGGGTCCTCACCTGACTTTTTTTTCAAAACAGTTTACTGGTAGTGATCAGTTTACAGCTGGGAGAGTAAGATACAGAATCCTGTGCAGTCCAGTGCCCAGTAAATGAATGCAAATAGAAGTAATACCATGATCTTCTCTGACACCAGTTAGCCTCCCATAGAAGTCTCAGGAAAAGGACCCAGACACAGAGTGGACATTTACTGGACCCTTGGTTCCAGGGCCAAGGCAGCAGGAGTGGCACAAGAGATATTTCTATTGTTGCCTGATCTGCCAAATACCAAATAAATAATCAGAGGCATTCATAAGCAGTTAGATTACTAAGAAGAAAAAAAAAAAAAAGCTAAACTAAATCAGCAGGGATAATATTAAAATTTTTTGATTGTATGCACTGCCAGTACTTACAAGAGATCTTGGGGGTTTTTTTCTTGCAGTGTAATTTTGGTGATTTTTGTAGGATTTCACCCTGTCTGTCACTGCTCTCTGGACATACTATGTCACTCCATCTTACATTTCCATGCTGCAAATACATCCCTTGCTTTAGCTTCCAGCACCACTTCTGTGAACAGGAAGACATTATCTGGGCTTGGGGTTTTGCCTCTTTTTTTCATTATTTTTAAATCCTTTGCAATACACTAATTTCTTCAAGAAATGAAGAAATTTGGCTCAGTGGTTACACCAGAAGCTGTCAAACCTACCAGTACAGACTGATAAGTGTATTTTAATAATAAAGTTTATTTTAATGGTTCTCATCACTAGCATTGCTCAGTAATTCCACATTTGTATTGATGCACACTGAGGTGTGTATAATTTATAAATTTTCTATGTATATACACCTGTTTAAGAGAAATGTTTAAGAGAAAAAAAACCCCATTGCTACGTAGGTCAGTGATTTTACCTCGAGAGCTCTTCAGAAGCAACATCCATTTTGCCTGAGAAAGGAGGGGATATTGAAAAGATTTTGCAGGGTGCTCTCCCTCCCTCGGTTTGCTTCCTTCTTTAGCTTTGTAAGCCACTGGCAAGTCACCTGCTGGAGTGGGAACTGCTGGGATATTCCAAGGGGTCAGCAGAGCTGGTCAGATGGGGTGACCTCGAGGCCAGCAGGAGGTAATGATCAGATTAGCTGAGTCAGAAAGGCCAACCACAGATCTATTTATACCATGGCTCCCCTTCAGAGGAGCTCACCTAATCAGATCTGTCCCCAGGAATATGTTTATCCTGTCTAGAGCCTGGCTTTCAAAGCAATTTTTTTTTAGATCCCAGCTCCCTGTAAACCCAGGAGTGCTGAGATCCCCAAGGCCCTTTTGATTTCCCTCGTTATTAGAGCACTATGAAATTTAAGTCCAGACTCTAAATGCCTAGTTTTAATCCAGATATGGAAAGCTGTGCCTCTGCCTCAATCCTGCTGTCAGCAAGAAAACCTTGCTCCAGTTCTTTCTGCAGACCCTTTTTTCCACAGACTTTAATAAATTAGTCCTAAGCTTTGAGCATCTTCCCTGGACAGAGAATGGCTGCCCTGCAGGAGGCCACGGAGGTGTGTGATTTCTGCCACCAGCAGAAATGCCACCGGGGGCAATGCCTGTGCTTCCCCTCAGTGCTGAAGTATGCAGGCAGCATTCCCAGGCTTGTAGTCTGCATCCCCAGAGGTGTGTTGTTGACCTCACTGAATTTTACATTCCACGGAACAACTCAGATGGCAGCAACAAAGCCAAAGCAGCTCAAAGTTTTCAATGACCCCGAAATGTGAGAAGAAAGTCCGCTGAAGTCATATATGAGGAGACAAAACAATTCCCATTTCCTGCCTCTGAGGTGCAGCTTTCTCCCAGGCTGATTACATTTGAATCTTTCCCCAAAATTAACCTGTTCTGGTGACCTGCTCTGATGCTCTAAGGCATTATGTGCAGAAATATTCATGAATAGGTGTTTCTGGAGTTTTTCCTCCAAAATCTGTATTTGTGGGTCACACCAGCGCATCAGGTGAGCTCTCTCCTCCTTCCCTGCCCATCCTAGTTCTGCAGGTAATGCTTTTCACAGGGAATATCACCATGCAGCAGTGTTGGGCCAACGAACTCAACTTCTCTTTGCTGTTTATTTACCAAGACAAAGTCAACCTTTTTGTTTGCATTTTGAGAAGTGCCTTTAAATCCTGGAATAGGATAGGCCATAAGGAAGCCAAAAGATCTGGGAAGGGTGTGGTTTTACCCCAAAACTTACAGAGATACTCAAAGCACAGCTTTGGAAGCAGCTTTAATTGATAAGCCAAAAATCTCTGCTGCACTCCAGTAGCACAGAGGGAGCTGCACAATTGCTACAAACCAGGGAGGAAAAGTGCACCTCTCATCAGTAAAGCTGTTGGCTGTGCTTTGCTTTGCACTGCATTTATATCCCTGCATTTGTCAGCTTTTCTTGCCTTTTGTTTTGCCAGGCTGTTACTGCAGCAGAGAAGTCAATAAACACGTGTTTCGAGTACTTTTCAGATTGTGATTATGATATAACGTTGCCACTAAATCCTTTTTTTCCATATGCTGCCTCATCCAGAGGGATCTTTTAGCTTCTGTTAAACTAAATTTTTACAGTGAGCCAAGTGCTCGCTAAAAAGAGCAAGGACCATGAGGCCCAGTTCCCAGAGGTGGTGGTGGTACCTCAAGGGAATGGACAACAGATGGAAGATGGTTAAATCCTTAAGACAGACCTGATGCCATTTTACACCCCTGTCCTCACTCTTTGTCCAAAAGATGATGGGTAGCCAGTAACCTGTGACAACTCTGTTTGGAAATTGTTCTGCAGGCTAGACTAAGAACATGTTTCTGTGTTATTCCTGTGTCAGTCACCTCCTCCTTGTCTGATATGCACAGTATCAATACAAGGAGGGGAAAAGGAATTGTTTAGGGTGAGACGAGGCGTAACCAGGGGCAATGGAAGGAAACGGAGCAGAGCAATCTCTAGGCTGACTATCAAGAAAAACATCCCAACTCTGAAGCCTGAAAGGGCTGTTAAATATCTCCCAAAGGAAGCAGTGGGAACCTTTATCAGTGAGTCATTTCAAACTTTGAAGGACAAAGCCCTGAGTGTGGGGAATGGTTCTGTGCTGGCAGGGCATGAAGGGTCTTTCCCATTCCTCCTCGCTGACTCCCTGCCCTCGCCCTCCTGAGAGAAACAGACCCTGAAAAGCACAATGAGACTGGTGGTTTCCTAACACACACACACCCCGGAAGAAAAACAACATCCTTTGAGATTGGGAGCCTGGAAGTGTTTTTTAGATTAGCTTCAATAATATGACAGATGAAAACAAGTTTTAGAGTAATTTTCTTCCTTTTTTCCAGCCACGTGTGTCTGTCCTAGCAGGAGCTTTCTTGTGAATTAATGAAACATCAAGGCTGCACTACCAGCCAGATTGGAGTGGTGTGTTTCCAGGAGAGAGCCTGAGCTGGCAGACCTTCAGCTGCTACAAATCAATTAAGTCCCTCTGATTCCAGCAGAGAGGGCCACCGACTTACAGCTGCAGAGGATCTGGTCCATTCCACATTGGAACAGAAATACTGCTTTCATTTTGCCAAGAGCTGGACTACTTAAAATTTAAATGCTGTTAAATTTTAAAATCCCAGTTTAATTTAAAATTCCCTTTGCAGTTTCTTTTAGTGGCAGCATTCCTCATTTCTGCTCCAAAGAGCTGAGACCTTACCTTTGCCCGAGACTGCCACATCAGGGTTTGCAGGGCTTCACTGTCCTGTGGCCAGAAGGTATGATGTGCCTTGCCCTCAGATCTTTTGGTGAGCCCAGTCTCTTGCTTTTCTTGGTCAAATAACTGTAATAAGAATAATCATAGAATCACAGAATCATGGGATCAAAGAATGTGTTGGGAGGGAAGGACCTTAAAGATTCTCCAGTTCCAACCCCGTGCCGTGGGCAGAGACACTTTCCCCTAGACCAGGCTGCTCACAGCTCCATCCAGCCTGGCCTAAATAGTATCAAAAGTCAGCCAGTGGTCCCCAAATTGCCTGAGTCCCTGGAAAGCAGTAGCGTGCCTCAGTGCTGGAAGGAGTGGAAGCACGACAGAGAAGGAGCCCCTTGTCTATGGCAAAGCCCTGATGCTCAGGCAGGCTGCAAAGACATAAAGTGCTCCTAACAAGCATGGCTGAGCCCTGCATTCCCTGTGTGTGTGCTGGAGGCTTCAGTTTTGGGAAGAGAGGATTCTCCCAGCTCCCTGGACAGACTTTTGGACATGTTGCAGGGGTGTTGTAATGCTTATATTTGTGGGGAGTGAGTTTGACCACAGCTGTGCGGAGAAGCCCCATGTCTGAGCGTGCAGACCCTGGCTGTGTTTTGCTGTGTCTCAGATTGACAGGTGAGTGTTTTGCCTCATTAAAAGTTATTTCATGGCATCTGATCTCCAGTTAGTTGGGCAGCAGTGAAGAAGAAAATCCTCCTGTCTCTCAGCTCATGGCCTTGAGGGAAGGAGTTGTCCTGGAGAGCTGCAGAAAACAGCAACAGAGAAGAGGTGACAGTGTGGGGAGAGGGGAAGGAGGCCAGGGGTTAAAGCAAGAGGAACGAGGGTAAAAGGGAGTTTGGGGTGGCTGAGGAGGTGTTGTTAGACCAGGGAGAGCAGTGCCTGTGCCCACAGGGACAGCTGCACCCCAGAAGGCAGCACCACATCCCAGGCTGGGTGACATCTGTTCAGATCACCGCTCACTTTTTTGTAAAGGTGGGAGATTTTGAGCTTCCAACCAGCAACTGGCTTCATAATTTGGCAAAGAAATTTCAAAAAAACAAAACCAACAACCCAGAGCACGTCATCACAAAGTGTTATAGCGCATGCATTTAGCACCTCGCTGCAAAGCCTAGCTGAGAGCCAACTTTCCAGTGTAATTTTCCTGCACATCTGCCAAGCAGTGCATGGAAGGACCCATCTGTGGTGTCTTACAGGGGCATTTCCCAGTCACAGCTTCCAAAGGGTAACTAAAAAGTAAAAGTGAGTTCTGTAAAACACGTGCCATTGCCCAGAAGGGTTTGAGTTTTCACAAGAATGTATGTTAAAGCTGAGAGAACAGCTGATGACTCCTCCTGTTTAGTCTGCTCTGTCTGGATCTGGAGCTAATCAGACCACTTGGCAAAATTAACATCTCCTAAGTACTTCATAACCCAATTTATATTTTAAAAATTTTGCTTTAAAGAATTAATAGCATGTCCATCAGGCACTGTTCATTAAAAATTTTGGGTCAGGCAATAGCTTGGATGACCAAGATCCTGATGATGCTTACATTTAAATCTCCAAATGAGTGATTACCCACAGGAACAAGTGATTAAGGGAAATGGTGCACTGCCCATCCCTGGGAACACTGGTCCAGTCTGAGCTCCTTTTTGGGTACACTGGTCCAGTCTGAGCTCCTTTTTGGGATGCAGGCTTTCGCCAGGCACACATTGTGCAGCTCAGAAGAATATCTGGATGAAAGTCCATATGCAAGAGGCCAGACTACATGATCTAATGGTCCCTTTGGCCTCAGAAGCTTGAATTACTGAATTGAAATCTGTGAAAAAAGTGTCCCCAGCTGTAGGAATGAACTGGCTCGGTTGCAAATAGGTCAATTAAACTCAAACTGACAACCCTCTAGGGTCATCATAAAAGTTACAAATTGGATTGAAAGGCATGTAAGTAGACTTAAACTTCTGTAGTTTCAAGCTAATGCAAAATTTCTCACTTCCTGTCCAGTACTCCTGTGTGATGTTCCTATGCTTGCTTAAAAATCTGATGCATTATTTTTATATCTCTCTGCAAAGGTTTCTAGTTGGGACTCAGTGTGAGCGTGAGGCTGGAGCAGGACTGACCAAGTGGGAGCCCCATCCTGCTGTGGGCAGTCACAGATGTCCCCTCCAGGTGTTAAGCCAGGTAATTCTCTTGGTGAGCAAGGGAGGGACCCTGTCACCTTCCTTCCTTCGCTTTCCTCTCCTCTCCCACTGCTGACACAAGTCCTACCCCTGTGCTCCCATCTGCTCCTTCTCACAACTTCTTATCCCCTGTCCCCCTCATCCCTCTCCTGTTTCTCCCTGTATCCCATCTCACTTTCAAACACAAAGCTGCTCCAAAACCTGAGGAATTGGATTTTAGAGGAACCAAACACTGCCTGAACCGAGTCAGGCTCTGATTTACTCTTTTTTCTGAGACAAAGACAACCAGCTATGGAAAAATGCTGCGAAGAGGCTGGGTGCCACAGCAGGGTGAGCTGTGAGATCAGCCCCCAGGAGCTGAGCAGGGACAGACCTGGGCAGGAGCAGAGCGTGGCTGCAATGTTCACAGTGCCATCTTTTGGATAAGGTGGAAAACTGTACTAAGTTCCCAGTGCCATCCAAAAACTCTCCAGACAACCCTCCCAGAGAAAAAGATGCTTTTTATCCTTGCTGTTGCCAAAATTATTGCCTCGATTCCCCTTGGAGCTTTTATTGGGAGAAGTTATTTTTCCCTTCAAATTCAGAACTGCTCTGTGGTGTGTCTGCACTGCATCCAGCCTCTCTCCAGTCAGCTGCATTTCAGCAGTGCAGCACAGGGAAAACCACTTTGGAAAGGATTTTTCTGCAGGATCTCGGGTGCCTGATGGAAGCCACTGTGGCTCCTGATGCTGGAAAGCCTGACCACAGGCAGGAGCAGCACAGATGCAGAGGGGGCAGCATTTCTAGGATCTGCCTGGCCTGATTCAGTTTTAGGGCTGAAATAAGGAAAAACTCTAAAACCCCAGTATGCCCTGGATGTAATCTTATACTGCCCCATGTAACACATCAGTGATGCTGTGGTGGAAATGAATGCTGCATGTCCAGTGGAACTCGGCTTTTAAAATTCCATGAAAAGACCCAATTCCTGGAGGGGTCTTAACTGAGAATACACTCATCCTCGGTAGTCATGCTAATGCTTACTGTGTCTGAGCCAAGATTCTGCAAATCCAAGTCGGCTCTGTCTCTTGTGCCTAATAATATGAAGCAAGAAATAGCCTAGCCTTAGAAAAGCTGTGGGGTTTGGCCTCAGCCCATATTGATTATCTAGCTCATAAATGGAGCCCAAACTTCTGGTTCTTGCCCAAACAACAATCATCTTGGAACTTCCTGCCTACAAATCAGACTGGCAGGTACTGGGTGTGCTGAGTTTGTTCAGACTCACACATCCCAGTTTTAGCTGAGCTCCCTTTTGTTTACAAACACTTTTCTTGAGCAATGTCTTTTTTTAGTTGCATGCTCTTCATGGAATCAAAATACTTAAAGACTTGTAGACCACAGATTTTCTGTGGTCAAGTCCTACTGCCATGGAATTAATGGCAAGATGCTGCTGATTTTATTGTAATCAACTTTTCCCCACTGGGAAACTCCCATCTTTGCAGTAGCTGCTAGAAAGCAGTGCTGTGAGAAACCAGGACTAACTAAGCAATGTGATGAAGCAGAGGGTGTTCAGCCAAACCATCCCATAAATGGGAACTTAACAGTGCTATCTGAGCTACTTCTATCAGCTCAGTGAGGAGAAATTGTAACTCTCTGGTCGCCCCTGCATGCCAGCCTCTGTCATCAACCTGCAGCAATTACCGCTCCAGTCCCTGGCTGTTGCCATCAAAATCAGGATAAATAAAACTGGAAGAACATAGCCTGGAGTGCTGTCACCCTGAGGAGAAGGTTAGGACAGCTTCCCCATGTTTGCATTGCTGAAAATTACCAGCACCAATTGTCTGCACCCAGCTGAGTTTCCCCCTCCCATTTGGGAACTGCTGTCATTTGCTGGGTGTTGAGAGGATTTTGGCCACACAGGTATGTGAAGTCTGCCAGGAGAAGCTGTGGCTGCCCCATCCCGGAAGTGTCGAAGGAGCTGGATGGAGCTGTGAGCAACCTGGGATAGTGGCAGGTGTCCTTGCCCATGGCAGAGGGGTGGAACTGGGTGATCTTTAAGGTCCCTTCCAAGCCAGGCTACTCTATGGCTCTATGATTCTGTGACACCAGGGCCTGTCTCAGCACACCTGTGGCAGCAGAACAACCCTGTCTGGAGGGCTGCTTCACCTTATCATCCCTATTTCCCTGCCACATTGAGCTGGAGATGGGGGCTAGAGGGTGGAAATACCTGTGCTTGACATGGTGGCATGGAATGGAAAGCTCTTGAACACAGCTGCTTTCCATGCAGATGGAAAGCCCTTGGATTTGGAGATGGCTGCTGCCCAGGCTGAATTCGTTTTCTCAGGACTGAATGCCAGGGAAAGGACAAAGTGTTCACCAAGTGGGGAATGGGGATCAGTCAGTGGAGGGTACAGGTGCCTTTGAAAAAAAAGGGCAAGCTTGGCCAGCTGGGCATGGACTTGTCCCAGGGCACTGAGAGCTTCTGCTCTATCTGGGTCAGTGAGACCCCAAGAAAACCCTTGTGAGTGATAGAGTACACTGAGCTCTGTAGGAGACTTTGAGGGAAGCCCTCAGACTGGTGGGATCATGCCTGTGCTGTTCTACATGCACAGTAACCCTCTCTCAGCTGTTCCTTGGTGTGCTGGCTGAAACGCTCTTTGATCCCTTGGGAAAGTGTGTGCATCCATCCAGCTCCACAGGTCCCAGCAGACGTGGGTTGTATGCTGGGACATCAGAGATGACATTTTGAAGCCATGTCACATGATCAGGTGAGAGAGAAAACCCTCTTGGGGTTCATGAGGGTGATTTTGTTGGGAAATACCAGGTCTTCAGTATGGATGCTGTTTGTGTGCAGCAAATGTGGCCAGGAAAAGCCACCCTAGAGACCTGCTCAGATGAAGAGAAACCTTCGAGAAAACCAGTCCAGCAAAAGGAGTTTTATTAGGTCTCTGTGGCAGATGGATTGAATTATTCAAGCTTAAGCTAATGCAAACTTTCCATGTCAGACACTCTGAGTTTCACTTCATGAGGACTGAAGTGTTTTGGGCAGAGTCTCTTTAACGTGCTGCTGAAGTTTGCACATGCAGATACACATATTTGGGGCTGCTAAAATAATTCTGTATGAGAGGGAAACTGTGAGCAACTGAGGGAGAAAATGACACTTTTGAAAACTTAAAATATGCTTCAGAAACTCATGCATGATTTGAAAAATAAAAACATTTTATCACTGAAGATTCCTGGCTTTTGACCAGGTGCCAATCTGAATCCAGTTTTGCAATTTCCACTTTGCATTTAATCTCAACTCTTGCTCTCAGTGGGATTTTTGCCTGAGTGGGGGCAGGAGAGCCGGGCCCTTGGACAGCAGAAGAGAGCCGGGTCCTTGTCCCTCCCCCAGGGACAGCCTGAAGAGCAGGGTATGGCAGTGATTTTTCCTACAAATGTGACATTACAAATATCCACATCCATTTAGGAAAACAGCTCACCCTGGCAAAGCACCCCATGGATTTTTGACTCTCTTTCTTCAGGACCCCTGCTTAACTTTACTCTTACTCTTTGAAACAAAGCTTTGCATGTGCTTGTGTAGTTTACAAGGACAAGGGGCAAAATTTTCTATCACCCAGAACCCAAATAACAACTTTTGCTCTGTAAGTCTCTGTGCTCTTGAGCTAAATGCTATCAATCCAGCTGATGGAGTTAACAGCAAAAATGTAGAAGGAAACAGAGCTGGTGAAATAGCTTGTGATTATTATCTGAGGGCTGGGTGGAGTACCTATTGGAGAGGCAGCAGCTGGAAGCCAGCTCTCCAGAATAGAGAAGCTGACATTGCAGAACTTCTTTCCCTCTTAAATGCTTTGGTTTTCTCTGAACTTTCCAACTTCCCGGGGTGGGGGGGGGGCAGCAATGTGACCTGCAAACCCCAGGGAGACTGATCCCAGCTTTTTAAATCAAGGAACTCAAAGTGACAATGGGAACAGAGAGGAAAAACAAATGCTTCTTTTAAGGAATGCTCTTTGAATTATATATCCGCGTGTTACTGAAGTCTGTTTTGTTCCTCACTGTACTAGCTATGAGGCAGTCTAATTACAAGTATTTAAGACACAAATAAATTACCTTGCCAGCCATGATAAATGCTGCTTGTAAAGCCTAGAAGTACTGTTTCTGCAACTGCAGCCAAGAAACCTTAATAGACCACCTGGTAGGTGAGATGCAAAATTATCACTTGCATGTTACGAATAATCTGAATTCCAGGGAAAATAGGTGGTAGTTCTTTAGTGTCCTGGAAACTTCTAGCCATCCTTATCTGTTTGCTACATACCTAGTGCCAGTTCCTGAGGGATGCAGCAAGGCTCATCTTTAATTGGATGCTTTGAGAACCAGCGAGGTATTGTGAGGACAACGACCTGGCTTTGGATGGGTGTCCAAAGCTTTGCTGCTCAAATGCCATGGGAGCTTTGCACCTGTTTTTTTCCTGGCTCCCCAACCCTTCATGCTTTCTTTCCAGCCTTCAGAAGGCATTTTGTGATATCCCCACTGATACACAGTGGTTGTGCTGGGGAAAAATGACAACGCAGAACATAAGCACCAACACAAAGCAACTCCATGAGTAGAGGTGATGTTGATAGAGGCAGACTTCTGAAAATACCTGACAGACTTCAAATGTCAGGTTGCTTTTTGAGCCCTAAATAAACCTGCTTAGACTGCTGCTTTTGTTTTTTCATGGCTGCAAATTTAACTCCTTGCAAAGGTGTCCTGTGATCTTTCAGCTCAAAGCTGTCGTAGCTGTGCATTCGCAGTTTAGACACGCTGTCTTCCAAAAGCATCAAAACGGCCTGGAGCAAAGGTCTGTGGTGGCTGAGGAAAAAGCACAGTCACGATGGGATGCCAAAAACCATCTCCCTGAGGCTGCAACTGGATGCAGAGCCATCAGCCCAGGCTGCAACCAGCAGCTCTCTGGCCATGAGCTGGGGATTTGGGGGCAGGAAACACCACTTAGATGTAGCCAGACCACAGGTCCTACATCTAAAAGCGCCTCTCTCTGGGAGGAGAAACATTTTCAGCCCACACAGACTCCTGCCTGGGTCATACAAGGCAACTCTCTAGGCTTCAAACTAGGCTTACACAGGGCAAGAATGGAGCCTAGATGTGGTGTGAGATATGGGAAAGGACTGGACCTGCTTGGCCTGTGTAGGGTGCCAAGGGATGGCCACCTGCTCCCTAGAGTGATACCTCAGTCCCCTGAGATACAGCCTCGGACACAGGCTGAAGGAGGAGCCCAGGCCAGCATGGGGTGTGTTAATCGTCCTGTTTGCCCTGGGACCTCAGGGATGTGTGCAGGTCTGTCCCTCCATCAGCTGTGAGCTGGAATTTGCAATGTGAAGCGTTAGGCTAAACTTTCACAGAAGTTTCTGAGGACTTTTTTCTGGGGCACACTGTGCTTGCTCAGCAGTTTTGGGAAAACGCCGGCGGGATGCAGGCGAGCTGACGGTGCTGAGCCGCCGGAGGCACTGCTTGAAAGTTCTGTTCTGCTCTGCATTTGCACTTCAGTGGGGAAAGGCTGCAGGAGAGGTTTACCTGCTGCAGCTCCTGGGCCCAGCACAAGGTCCATCTCTCTCATCTGCCTGTCTGCAGCTCTGTACCTTGCCTTCAGAAGCCGCTTCACACACCAGCACAACGAGGGCTTTCTAAGGATGCAGTGATGTCCTGTGGAAGCATCTGCATCAAGCATTTGCCAAAGCAGAGGTCAGGGGTGTTCTGCTTCCTGCAGAAAACCTGCAAAGTGATCTCAGGCAGCCCCTGAGATCACCTCAGCAGTCGAAAGGATGGCATCAGACTGTTAACTCTTGTGGCACGTGGCACCACTGCTATGGTTTCCTGAGCAAAAGAGTCCATTCATGTTGGCAGTATCTGCAGCAGTGAGCAATTGGCCAGGGCCTGTTCTTTGCCCTGAGGTGAGGCAAGCATGCCCAGAGCCCAGCTCACGTCCTCAGAGCTGACCTCATTTTCTCCCCAGGACAGGGTGAGCTCACCCATTCTACGGTCAGGACCAGCCCCAGGGCTGTCAGCTGGGACATCTCAGGGCGCCATGGGCCAAAACGCGAATGTACTAACACTTAAAAACCACATAGGGCTCTGTGTTGCTGCTTGAGGCCATGCCCGGACTCTCTTTGGTTTACTGGTGCAGGTATCATCACTGGAAAGAAGAGGAGAGACTGAAGTGATGCTCTGCTCAGTTATAAACAAGGCAAAAGCTTAAATTATTGTCCCTTCCCCCAGCAAACTACACAGGCTGCCTGGGGAGAGCCTTCCGTGCTACAGGGATGCGTGGTCTCTCCTCCCTGCCTGATTACAAACTGATGGGAAATGTGGCAGGGGCATTGGGCACGGCAAGACTCATCTCTCCAAGCCCAGAAAAGATGGCAAATTTACAGTTCTGCATTGTTTCAGAGGAGCTTGCAGTGGAGTTGTGTGGTGTGCCTGAGTCCAACCCCTCCACTGAGCTGCCTCTCCACGTAATCCTGCCAGGCAGCCAGAGTTCAGAGCCTGGTGGAGCCGCTTCCCTGGGATGACAGCAGCATGAGTCAGTGACGAGCTCGATGTAACCTACTTATTAATAAAGACTATGTGCAAAGACGATTTTTTTCCCTCCTTGGCTGCAGCAGATGCTTCCAGCAGGGAGAAGCCTCTTTGCTCTGAGCTCACGAGTTCCCCCAGTACAGATGAGGCCTCTTTTCTCTTTTCCTTTGCAGGATCCCCTCGGCCATTTGCAGCCCATGGAGCCAGCAGTGAGGCACACACCCCCATCTGCACCCTCCAGCTTGCAGGGGATGGCTGCAGGAGTCGGCTGTGGGCAGGATCCTATTGCGGGCGTAGGTACCTCAGGCACGACCGAGAGGGAACCAAAACCCTCAAGCCCAAAGCTGTGACCCCTCCAAAAGGCCACACCCTTCCAGCTGCCACTTAACTCATCGTTCCTTCCCCACCTTGTTTTTTTTCTGAGCACTGCATCAGTGTGAACTGTGCAGCCCAGGAGACCAAGTCTCCCCCCTGCCTTGCGTCAGGTACCAGAATGACAGCACAGGGCAGGGTTTCAGACGTGCCAATGCAAATGTTCATTTGCCTAAATGTAGTCATGCAGTGCTATTTTAAGCCCATCTGTTTACCCTGCCCAGCCCCTGACTGGCTGGTTTATACATTCCACAGTGCCTCAAACACCTGTATGAGCTTGGCATGTCTGACACGCAGCCCCTAAGAGCCTCAGGCCCTTCTGGGCTGGCAGGGAAGGGCTGGGCACTACACACACACACATGATTAAAATAGCACAAGACACCTCTGCTTCAAGCAGCTAAATCCTTCCCACCACCAGCTTCAGTGTTTCCCTGGCTGGTCTGCACAGTCCCACTGGTCCAGCTGCTGAAGTCTTGCTATCAGGGGCTATTTTTCCATGTCAGTGCAATTTTAATTTTCCAGAGTTGTGCCTAGTTAGGACTGGTTATTTATTGTTCCAGCAAGAGAAGGACTTGATGAAATGTTCAAAGCCATATATAATAAAGTTCAGGATAACCTGGCACTCATAAGAGCATTGAACAGTGTAGAAATGCCAAAAGCAATATAGGATTTGATAGGACTTGGCTGGCTGCACAGTGTGAATACTTACAGATCACAGATCTGAGTCTTTATGGCACTGCCTCTTGTGTGGGCATTTATTATGGCTTAAAATGGGTGAGCAGTCAGCCTTTGAAGTACTTCATAGCAACTTTGCAGTGGAATGGGTGACTGTAAAATGTGTTATCATTCGGTACTTTAAATCTATTAATGCAACAAGACCTTCTACTCTAATGCTTACATTTTCTCATGACCAGGTTCCGGTTTTGTTTGCCTTTTGGAGGAAAACTGGCATCTCTGGATGTGCATGTAGACACAGGCAAAGCGATAAGCCTGTCTTGCTGATGGCACCACGTAAGTAGGTTTTGATTACAACACAAGAAGTGTTTCATTACACAAACCTACTGCTGTTGTGGTGGAAAGAGCAAACAGAGCTGTGGTCTGAGCAGGTTTCAGCTGGTGAGGCAGTGCAGCTCCACGGGTACCATGGTGGTGCTGCTGCAAAAAGTCTCAACTTCTGGAGCTTTGACATCAGCAAGAAGCAAAGCAGGGAAAGGGCAGCTACACAAGAGCATCTCCCCCTTCTTAACCTGCTCTGCTCAGCCAGATTGGCTTTTCCTGCTGGGGTAGAGGGTCAGTGCTCAAGACGCAAAAATGCACCTCCTTGTTACACACAGGGAGCACTGGGATGCAGGGATTCAAATCCAGCCACAGCACCACCACCCTTAGGCAGGTGGGGCATCCCAAAGGTCAAGGAGACTTGAGGACCAGTGCAAGCAGCCAGCTGCCCTGTGGTGGTGGTGGGACTTTGTGGGGCAGTGGGGTGGGAAGGTCCCTGTGCTGAGCAGATTTTGCTATCCACCCCTCCCTCAGAGCTGCGCCTTTTGGGACCTACCTAATCCTTGGCCCCATAAGGAGCTAAGTTTGGAAGCAGAGAGATGGGCAGGGTTAGAGGGGTAGTGGGGGTCAGTCTGACAGAGGTTATGGCATGTTGCCAGAGCAGGGGAAGGTCTGGCCTGCAGCCCTTTACAAAGTCTGGTCTGCAGGTGTGTCTGTCTGAGTCCCTTACAAATCCATGTAATTTCTTGGGGATGAAGATCAGAAATGGCTTATTCTTGCAAGCAAAAACAAAAAACAAACAAACAAACAAAAAAAAGCGGGATTTTTTAAAGCCTGGGCTCTTTGCCAGCTGAAATGGGAAAACCAGGAGAGAGGGAGAAACATGAACTGCCCATTTTAACTGTTATTTACACAAGAACCCAGCTGCATATTGGGCTGAGAACACATTCCCTGATTTTCTCTGGCACACAAATGCAACGGAGCCATGAAACATAAGTTAACATGACAACTGAGACCTGCAGCCTGTGGGTCTCAGCATTTTCACTCTGTATTCCCTTCTCTTGCCCTCAGCACACAAGCCCTGTGAGAACCCATCAGGCTCAGACAAGTCCCTGGGGCTGCAGCAGAAGCAGAACCCCCAGGTTCCACCAGCAGCAACCAGGGATGCAAGAGCAGCTGCCATTCACTCTCATGTATGGCACAGCTCTTCTTGTGAATGGCAGAGTGTCTTCACACTGAAGGCCAAATACCAAGGGAGCTCTGGGTATGTTTAAACAAAGCTAAGCTTAATTAGAGCTGCTCAAAAATTAAATGCAGAAACAGAGAGTATTTATGTTTGTACTCAAGAATATATAAGGCTCTCAGGCAGATCTAGGTCACCTCAGCTCAAGCAGAATTACTGAGGAATGTGGCGTGTGGGCAAACATTGTTCTGCCTGTTCAGTGGGAGCAGGATAACTCCTACAGGAGCTGCAATTCCCCCACTCACAGCACTGGTCTTCAGAGCTGGATGAGGCACAGCTGATGCCAAGAGCTCAGAAACCTCAAGTTATTGTTCGTGTAACAGATTCTGGCTCGTTTTGCCTTTTGGCATGTCTGCTCTCTCTCCCCCTATGTGTGTCTCCTTTACAGCTACCACAATGCATCTTCCTGCACAGTCATGAGATGCAGAAACTCTTCCTTTTCTGTAATTAAAGCTGAGAGTCTGTTATAATCATATGACTCAGAGTGCCATAGGTCTAAGAAAAACACTCAACACATGAGCCTTGAGATCAATCCCCATATATTTCCACCTCCAAGTCGCACTGCTGAGCTGTTACTAAACAAAAAGGGTATTTTGTATCCTAAGGAATACTCAGACTTTGATTTTGTCTGCTGCCTTTCAAGCAGCAGTCTGCAGGTCTAGGTTCTGCCTAAGGAAGCTGCTTGCTCGAGTCACTATTTGTGTGGATCCCCTTGTTTAGGTGAGGTTGGGATGTGCTGTGGCAGGTGTAGCACAAGTCTGGAGGCTCAGCAGGAATTTGGAGGCCCCGCAGATCAAAGGTTTGGGAAAGGACAAGTATTTAGCGTGGATGGGCTTTGGGGTCAGCTGGGCTTGAGGTAAGGCCCTGTGACTGCTGCAGGGCATGGGAAATCTCTCTCCTGTTTGCCCAAAAGATTCCTCCTCCTGCTTGCACAGCAGAGAAGGTCTGTGTCTTGCTGAAGAATCAGGGCAACTCTGTAAATTCCAGGAGCTGTCGAAATTCCGGATTTTCATGCCAAGAAATATGAACATTTTCTAATATTATTTCAGGGCAAGCCAGCAAAAACTCAACAGCAGTCCTCATTCTTAATTTGGCCTCATTTTAAATAAGACATTCAGCTTGCAGCAATGATAACAGACCTAAAGGAGCTCTCTGAACAGCCCCTTGGGATATGAGAAAGCAAAATCCTGCTCCCACAAAGCACCTTGTGTTTTTTTTGCCTGGCAACTCTTTTTCAAAGGGGAGCTGTGTTCTCAGAAATTTTCAGACAATTCTCCAGAATACATAACACTCGATTTGGCAAAGTGCAGCTCTGCAGGAAGCAGGTGCTCAGGGCATCCTGCTTTCACATTTTTTTTAATCATAGACTGCTTTGGGCTGGAAAGAACCATAAAGATCATCTCGTTCCAACCCCCTGCTGTGGGCAGGGACACCTTCCACTATCCCAGGTTGCCCCAAGCCCCATCCAGCCTGGCCTGGAACTGGGCTCCACTCTCCCACCCAGCTGGTCCAGCCCCAAGCTGGCTTGGAGTGACATCCCCTGGGCTCTGCCTGCTCCACTGCTATGTGCCCAGATGTGGTTTGCATGGTCATTATTGACCCTGGTGTGACACACTCTTGACACCCACAGTTCCAAGGGCCTTGTCTTTCTCACCCCACCTTATTCCAGAAACACATCACTGGGATGTGCTGCTTGCAGGCCAGATCTGAATCCTCTCCAAGGCAGGGGGACAGCACCGTGCTGAACATCAGCATCAGAGTGTGGAGGTAAGAGCTTACAATTTATCTTCCCTCTTGGTCCAGACACTCACAGATTTAGTCTCCTTTCCCACACCCTTTTTTCAGCACATAAAACCAAAGTTCATTTCCATGACACTCTTTTATGACCTGCACCTAAAATGGAGAAGACATTTTCTAGCCTACAGGGTAGAGGCTTTGCTTGTCAAAAGTAGCAACTTCAGTTCCTATGCTGAGGCTCACATTTTTGCAGTAAACCCTTCATACCCTTTATTATCTCCTTGCTAAATGGTTCGGTGCATTAATTATGATTATCATCCAATATATGGAATGTATTTCAACAGCGCTTTTGGGTGAAGAAGCAAAACACAATATACCAATTTACGAGTAATTTTCATGCAATTTGCGTGCACCCAGACCCCGTGAGGTGAGGGGCACTACATGAACTTTAGAGCCTTCTCATTCAGTTTTCAGTAATAACTTTTCGAGGCGCTGAGGGTGGCCTCGGGAACAAGAACGCGGATCGAGGGGTGGAGAGTAGTGCAGGGCAGGGCAGGATAAGGTACGGCCAGGTCAGCGCTGTTCCGGGATGAGGGGATCGCGGGATAGGGGGATCCCGGTGCGCTCCCCTCTCCGGCCGCTGGGGTGCGCTGCGGCCCCGCCGGCCAAAGAGCGTCGTTCGCCCCGCCCCGCGCCCTCCGGCCACGCCCCCTTATGCAAATATAGCGCCCGGCTCAGCCAATGGGAGCTCGCCGACGGCGTTGTATTTATAGCCGCTATTTAAGGAGCCGCGCGAGCCGCTCCCGGCGGGAGCTGTGTCCCGGCGCTGATTACCGTCTCCAGTCCCCGACGCTGGGAGCGCTCCGTCCTCCCGGCACCGGTCTACCAGTTCACACAGCGCTCGCCAAAGGTTCACCAGCCTCTCTGCTGAGCGCCGGTGGTTTCACTTTCACTCTGTTTCACTCTCATCCTCTCCGGACCAGAGCTCAGCGCTGTGAAAAGGCTTTTTTGCCGGCCCTCCCCGCCTGATAAAGGTTCAGCGGTGAGAGTGGAAGGGAGACACGGTGATCCTCCGGGGCTGGCGGAGGTGTCCCGGCATCCGTAGGTGTGTCAGATGGCATAATCCTGGGCACTGCCCGGGCAGCAGGATTTTGTAGCTGTTCTGCCCCGAGAGCGGCTCTGGTGATCAAAGCCCGACTCGCCAGCTCACAGAACAGGCACCCAGGGGTTTTCTGTCAAGAACAGCAGCTTTGTGTCTCCATAAGTTACACTTGTCATTTGTCATACAGCTTGCAGTGCTCCTGAAATCAGCAGTGTTTCCCCCTTCATTTGGAAACCCAGCCTGCCGTTTCTAGGTGTATTATGTGCTTTCATACATAGCCTTTCATCACAGGTTGATACCTGTGCTTGTCTCTCCTTCCCACAGCACAGCTGACCGCTGATTCCATAAATAAGAATTACAAATGTCTTTACTTCTGTTTAAAAAAAAAAAAAAAAAAATCACATCATAGAATCGCAGAATGTGCAGAATTGGAAGGGACACACAGGGATCATCAAGTCCAACCCCTGGCCCCGCACAGACACTCCAACAATCCCACCCTGTGCGTGAGCGCGTTGTCCAAACGCTCCTGGAGCTCTGACAGCCTTGGAGCCGTGACCATTCCCTGGGGAGCCTGATCCAGTGCCCCAGCACCCTCTGGGGGAAGAACCTTTTCCTAATATTCAACCTAAACCTCCCTAAGCTGTTAGCAAGGCAGCTTGGTTACTTTGCTAAGGTATCACAGAATTGGCCTGGGTTGGAAGGGACCTTAAAGCCCATCTCTTTGCACCCCCCCAGCCTAGACTGATCCTGGGGGTTGTCCCAATCCAAGTGCAGCACCAGCACTTGGTCTTGTTAAAACCCATGAGATTCCCATGGTCCACTGCTCGACCTCGTACGGGTCCCTCTGGATACCCTTCCATCCTTGAGGTGTGGCAGCCCACCACACTGCACATAATTAAGAGAAGGATGTGAATGTGGATGGGGACAGGAACTGCTCCAAGTCTTACTGCTCGGCATGGCAGAGGCAGACTGACAAGTTTTCCCCTGGCTTTTATTAAGATTTCCCTCAAACCAGGAAAAGAAGAAGAAAACCCCACAGCAACCCCAAAGCCTACGTGTGTGTTGAGAGCTGGCTGCCAGCAGGGCTTTGGATAGCCTCATGTCCCTGCTGCCAGTTTCTTGCCAGCACTCTGCTTTGATGGTGCTGCGATGGCACAGATTGACTTGACCCCTGTTCTGTTAGAGCAGGATGGTGGTTTCCAGGATGAAACTGTAATGGATCTGGGAAAGGGTGAGATATTGGGAGTAAATCAGTAAGAAAGGCAATAAATTACTCATTCTTGTTGAGCATTTAAAATTACAACCAATGCCCCTTCAATCAGTGCAGAGACTTACTAGAATAGTAATTTTAAGAGCATGTGGGTCAGGCCCTTGAAGGAACTGCGTGCTCAAGTATTGTGATGGGTAAATGCATTTTACAAGGGCTTTTTGGAATTCTTAAGCCGCCACAGTGGGAGAGAGGGAGAAGTGTATTTCATTGCTGAAATGTGCTTCAAGTGATCTGATTTTGTTTGGTTGGAGTTCTCTGTTTTTCTAACTGCACTTTTGTTGGCATCTGCTTGAGAATTGACTGTAATGTTCATGTGCAATTTTAAAGCTGTAGGTTTTACTACCTTCTGTGGTTAAATTCATAGGGAATCCCTGAATATGGGGAAGTTTATATAGCAATGTACGACCAGTGCATGAAATAGATGCCAGTAATTCTGTTCTTTTTCATGCTCTGGATTATATTCCATAATAAATGAAAGCACAAACCAACCAGATCCACAAAGAGTGCAGTTAGGCTGGTTATGAAGCATCACTAGCAAATACCATCTGCATGCTCACATTGGTCAGGAATATAAAGGATTCCCAAATCCCCACCCCTCTACTCAGTGTGTACAAAGAAAGGGATTGCTTTCAAATTGAAAACGACCAGATATCAGCAGGGAGCAAAGCAAGGAAGGAGGTTTCTGCACATCCCAGCCGAAATGGGATGGAGCTGGGCAGCAAGGCATGCACAGCAGTCCCCTGCGGCTGCTGAGCAGGAGGCTTTTGTTCTGCAGGGCAGGATCAGGTGGAGAGGCAGGGCCCATGCTGGCACAGAGAAATCGAGCTCCATCTGTGACAGAGCAGCCTGTGAGGGTAACTGGCTTTCTGAAAAGCTTGCACTGAAATTTAGCAGCCCCTGGTGTGTTCTGGCAGGGACTCGTACTTGTTGGTGAGCTTCCCAAATCCAGTAGTGATTCTGAGGTCCCCATGTCCCTTTCCCAGGCACTCACCTGCATGTGTCTGGCTACCTGTTGTCCTACTACAGTCTCATTCTAGTTATAACCTCTGATACACTTGTGGTTTGTTTGCTTGTTTGTTTTTAAATCACTAGCCCTGATGAAAATTGAATAGCTTAGTGAATGCCTCAGGCTGCTGATGGCTTTGGGAGCAGCACAACCTCGCTTCCCATAATTGTGTCCACACTGGGAGTTGTGCCAATAAACATCTTTTACTAAAGATATTGAATAGTAATCGATGTAGTTATACCAGTATAGACGTGTATCTAGAGAGATGTATGTGTCTATAGATGCATATATAGAGGGAAAAATCCTTTGGGTTTTGCTTCTTTGCAAACGTTCTGCAAAGGTTGAAATTTGGGACTGTCTAAACACAGAAGTTGTGTGGTTTGAACTGTGTTGGTAGAATTAAGCACTCGGGCTGTGGCAGAGATACTGTTACATTGATGTTTCCAATTAACATTGATTCTCTTAGATCACAACAACGTAAATGCAGCTCTATGGAGTTCGTAGCTATCTGGTGGGGACTGTGAAGATCTAAGGGCTTGTTGGCAGCAGAAGGGAGGTGATCTGCTCCCAACCATCCCCACGAGGCTCCAGGGTGAGTACTACCAGTCTGGCCCACACATTCCCTGTCTCTGTTGCTTGTCAGTCCACAGGTAGAGCTGGCTGAAGTCACTCACACAGCAGAACACTACTAATGCTGAGGCAAATCACTGAAAAAGTCATTCCTTCTATGCTTGATTAATAAGCTGAATTAATTCCCACATGGTTTTGGTGAGCAATAGAGGCAGTGCAAGACCAGACAGGGCACCCTGGGGAGGGTAAAGGGGACACACTGCCTGTTTTGGAGACCACAAGCCACTGGCTAAGGTGCAGTATCACAGAATCACAGAATCGCCTGCATTGGAAGGGACCTTAAAGACCATCTAATTCCACCTCCCTGCCATGGGCAGGGACACCTTCCACTAAACCAGGTTGTTCAAAGCCCCATCCACTCTGGCCTTGAACACTTCCAGGGATGAGGGTGGGCTGCTGAGGCTGGGCAGCACAAGTAAGACTTTTTTTTGTCCTAGAATCGCCACATTTGCTTTCCCAGACTGGCTATTTCAACAAGGCTGTAGGAAGATGCCACTTTTCACATACAGCTTTCTGGCTGTTTGTCTCCTGGCTGAAAACTGCCATTCTCGGTGAGCTGCTGGTCTGTGGGAGCACATCCTAATTCTTTTCAGGCAAAAATCAGGCAGGCTGGTTTGAATAGCTGCAACAGTCGGTCTGAGCTCATCTGAAGGGAAAGGAGGAGTGCTCACTGGAACTGCTCCACAAGCAGTTGGAAGAGGCCAACATCCAGCAGAGGGGCTTGGGGTGGTAACAGATTTTACCAGCACAGCCAGATTCAGAAGATTACATAAGTTTACAGCCAAAAGAAAAAAATCACCTCTAGATCAAAAATGCATCATACAAAAAGCAGTATTCAAGCCTTTTTTTTTTTTTTAGTAGCATTCACGCTAATGTACTTTTCACTGAATTTTTTCCGCCTGTAAAATGCACTAATCTTCGGATCCTTCCACCTGCTCCAGTCCTGCCTATCAGTATGAGAGCATTAAGGCCTGCAAGCAGGAGTCAGAGTACAAAACCTGGACTTTGTGTGGTGAAGTTTGGCTTACCATCTGCCTGACAGTGCCAAGCAAGCACAGCAGGGAGGGCATGCTGAGTAGGATCCCACAGGAAACACAAACCCAGGGGAGTTGCTGAGGAAGTTGGTTGCCTTTTTCACTTAGGCTAGGAACCCAGACAGGGTGGGTGTCGCAGTCAGTGGACAGTTCCCCACAGCAACATTGCAAGAGTGAATTTGGGCCTCCTGGAGATGTGGCTCTCAACGACTTCATTCTTTTCTCTTCCTTTTTTTTTTTTTTTCTGTCCTTCTGTCTGTCTTGTTAATTATTAATTCAGTGTGTTGGAAGCCACATTCTTCTGAGTGGCTCCTCCCATGTTTCCAGCCTGCGCAACTTGTCTTGCCTTATTAGTCTGTGAACTAAAATTGCTCCTTTATAAAGGACTGTGCTCTGGAAAGGAACCCAGGTGTCAGAGTGTAGAGAAGGTGTGTCATCCCAGCCTTGTGTGTGTTATGAGAGCCGCCTGCCTTACCCATTATGCAGCTTTTTTACATGACCTCAGCAGCGTTTGGTAAAATGGCCTCAGGTTGTCGGGGACTCTGCAGTCTTTCCAGCATATGCAATTAATCAGGAGAGGAAAATAAATCTAGCATCAGAATGAGCATTTTACTGGAATGGAATTGCAATTTCTGTGCATAATTTAACACTTTGGGGAAGGAGCGTTCTCTGCTTGCCTGAAATAATTTAGAGGTGGTTTTGAAATAGAACATGTTTGTGTAAATATGTCTTGGGATTAAAGAGCTCACATTTAGTTCCTGCAGCATTACATCTCTGTCTATAGGATATGCCGTACAGTAATCTCTAAACCCTGTTCGGCAGACTGTTTCTCATATGAAGAGACTCAAAATAGTTCTTCTGGCATAGTTTCATTTTTTCCCTCCTAAATACGGGTCTGAAGCATAAAACCCAATGCAAGGTAACTCTGTGCCTGTCTTATACATAGGAAAACTGAGGGGAAGTTTGGCTGAAAGTGGCCTCAAGTTAGTGGTTCACATTTTTCAGTACTTACCAAGGAAAGGAGCTGTTTTGACATGTGGGTTCCCCAAATTGCAGCCCTCAAAGTTGCAGCTTGCTTTTTAAAGCTGTCTCAAAGTTACCTGATTAACCTGCTTTAGACCCCAGTGTATAGTTCAAAGGCTACGTCTGTAGTTCATCCTGTGTCCTGTATTAGTAACACAGACCAATTTACGGACCCTCAGTGAGAGATCCCGCAGTGACAAAGTGGATAATACTTTTTTGTATGGAATTTGCAAATATGTTGCGGCCCACTGACATGTCCCACTTGCAAACAGCTTTGCACCGCCCTTCTTTCTCGTTTCCTCTGAGACTGGGGAACTTTTTTGGAATCAGATGATGTTGGCCTGAGTCCTTGAAAGGCTCACCAATTGTATGTTCAAGGCCTAAAGGATCTCTGGGCATGTGCCAGCCTAGCAGGATCAGAATCTCAGGCAACAGGCCTTAGTGATGGCATTTAGAGATCCTTTTTTGCTGTGACAATGCTGTGACATTTGCTCAGCTAAGAATAGGCACTTGTAAGAAATTTCCCATACGGTGCTTTCAATACCAGTAAACAAAAGCTCTCTCAAGTAAGTGAGGAGCAGTGTTTTGGGTTAATGCATTTTTAAAGCTGGGGCTCATTTATTTTACAATTACCCTAAAACCTGTTGGGTAGGTTGGGGTGTAGGTTGCCACACTTCAGACTCCAGTCATTTGCACTCCTTGCCAGTGGCCTCAGCATTTTACCTTCGCACATGTTATCTGTAAGAGGGCAGAAGCTTTGAGTTTCTCCAGGACGAGGAACCTCCTTGCTTAGCACAAAAAAGCATTTTCAGGTATCTGGGTCAGGCCCATTTTGTGCAGTGTCAGGTCCCCCTGCAGGGGACATGTGTTGGGGACTCGGAGCCATGCAAAGGGCAGAACGGAAAAGCCAGGGAATTCATTCTTCTGGTGAGACTGAGGGTTACAGATGGTTTAGGGGTCACAACAGCGTTTAGGTGGAACTGAAGGGTCACCTAAAAGTCCCTTGTTCAGCTGCCACTGAACTCCAGAGTTGTCCACAACTCATGTCACACTGTCCCGTTCAGCTGTGCCTCTTCTGGAGTTACATTTTCTGTGAGTTCCATTTTTTTTCACTCCAAGTTTCCTGATGTTCCTCTTGCAGACAGGTAATCAGCCTAGCTGTTGGGCTTGGCATTCCTTATCCCATTCCAGGAACAGGCCCCTGGAGATGAGGCATGTGAGGCTTCCACTGGACCGAGCTCTATGCATTTTCATTTGATGCCTTGAAGCTGAATCCCTGCTGCTCGGAGGAAAGCTGCAGCTCTGAACCTGACCCCGACAGCTTCCTTGGGGGTTTTGCAGTCAGGTCCCTCCTGCATCAGATAAGGCTCACGTCATTTTCCTATCCATCAGCTAAGCAAGAACTTTCAGTCTGCTCAGTTCAGAATATGGGATATTCGAGACTGCAGCAAGGCATACTCCTGTCTGGGGCAGGATGAGGAATTCAGTTCTCCCCTGCTTGTCTCCCACTGATGTCCAAATCCACAAGGAGCTGTTGTGTTTTGTTCTTTTCCCCATTCTGTGCCTCTGTTGGAGGAACATCCAGAGCTGGCTTGATTTCTGCCCTACCCTTGGTACAGCCCTGAATACATTAGTGGTTCCTGCAGAGCCGCAGAAGGGAACCACAGGATTGATTTTGGCTGTAAGTGATCAAAACAGGGATTTTTAAACAGGTGTCAGAACAGCTACCAGTAACAGGATTTGGAGGGGGGTGATTGCGTCATTGCAGAGCAAGTCAGAATTTTGCCAGGAATTAATTTGGCCAAGGGTTTTTACTAAAACTCAGCCAACAGCAAAACCCCAGCAGTGTAAACCCCAGTTTAGCCTGGTGAGCTGTTGTCAGTAGTCAAGGGAAAGGCAAATCTGCAGAGCAGACAAAAGCTGCATTAAACCACCTACATGCCCTGGCACACCAAGGAGGGGGAGCAGGTTTTACATGGTCAGGAAGTGTTTTGTCCAAAACACTGCCTGATTTTTGTCACTGACTGAACACCTTGCGTGCTCTTCCCTTTGCCTGGCTGGGTTGTGTGCAAGCATTTGGTGCATGGATTCTCGCACAATTTAATCTGAAATTCATTTTCAGCAAAGGCTTATGTGTACAATGGAGGAAGTGCACTGGCTGAATGTTTTTTGCCCAGGCACCTCCAGTGCCTGCAGAAACCTACCACAAAAAAGCTGTGAAGACTGACAAAAAGATTAACTGAACAAGCTGTGTTACAATATACTTGTTTTGCCCTCAGCTCTCACTGTGACAACACCTTGTAGCTGGCATTCACAGGCATGGGACACAGAAACAAAGCACTTCCCAACTGCTTCAGTAAAGTGTTCACACATCCAAAAAGTGAAGGCTAACAATATGACAGGGACAGCTGCTGTTCCGTAATGTGTTAGCCCTCATCAAACTGTGAAATAATGAGAAAATGACAGTTCCTATCATTATCTCATAACTCGTGGGCTTTATTGCTGGGCTGTTGCAGCTTTACTGTGTTGTTTTGGGCAAGTGATTTAAGCCTGTGGTGCCTCGGTTTCCCCTGCTGCACAATGTGAGGAACGCCCACTGCACAGGAGTGTCAGGACAAGGGGAATGATTTCAAACTGACAGCGAGGAGGTTTAGATTGGATATCAGGAAGAAATTCTTTATTGTGAGGGTGGGGAGGCCCTTGCCCAGAGAAGCTGTGGCTGCCCCATTCCTGGCAGTGTCCAAGGCTACGTTGGATGGGGCTCTGAGCAAGCTGGGATAGTGGAAGGTGTCCCTGCCTATGGCAGTTGGAACTGGATGATCTTTAAGGTCCTTTCCAACCCAGGCCATTCCATGATCTGCCCTTGGGAAGCAGCTTGCAACAGCACCTCATGAGTCTTTGTTGGAAGACCCCACCTGTGAGGATGCAAAATGTTATTCAGCAGGTTTTTTCTGAAGAGATTGCAACTAAACATCAGCCTCATTGAGTCTGGACACCATCCAAAGGGGCTGGGCAGTGCCCCTTCTGCCTGTAAAGGGTGCAGTGAGATAAGTGAGGTGCTGCTGGAAACACTTTTTGTCTATTAACAGCTCGTTCATCAGCACAGAGACTCTCACAGCTGTAGAATTAGACACAGAGTACTTCTGCTTGGTTTGCTTTGTATCACAGGATAAGCAGAGATGACTTTTCCTTCCTTCTTTTCTTCCTTCCTTCCTCCCTCCCTTCCTCCCTCCCTTCCATCCTTCCAATGAATTGGTGGGGGCAGGGCCCTGTTTCTGAGCTCACCAGAAAAAAATTCTATACGCGTAAAAATTTAAGTGTTTCAGGTTATTTAGAAATACTGGGGGTTTTTTTGTGATGTACCAAAATAAAATAATTGCTAGACTTAGCTAGACTTAGGAGTCTGGAAGCAAAACCCTGTTCTCTCTTTTTTTTTTTTTAATGAAACACTTCTTTGCTGTCAATTGAAAGTTTAGGATTTTAGGGTTTTTTCATATCCATACAGAGGACAAATGAAAAAATCAAAAAGGTGTGCCAATCATTATGAGGCATTACAAAAAATGTACTTACACCAATGGTAAGGGAACACAGAGCTTGAAAATAAGAGTTAATTCAAACCAGAACCTGAGATCCAAACACTGAATGTTTTTGAGGACTTCTGAAATCCAAACACTGGTTCTGCAGACTTTTAAATAATAAGGCAGAACTATGTGAAATGTCAAAAGTTGAGATTGTTTTTTCACTTTGGCTCTCTGTTCTTCAAGCTTTTGTCCTTTTTTGTCTAACTCTTTTTCAGTAGCCACAGTGGCCACTTGGGCAGTTTTTTCTTTCCAAAGGGATGCTACAGAAGGAAAAAAAAAAAAAAAAAGAGGAGGGGACTGTTCTGTCAGTAGGAAATTTCCCCTGGACTTTTATCACATGGTGACAGTGCTACTCCAGTCAGCAGTCTTCATCATCTGCTGCATCACAGGGGGTTTGCACAGTTATTATTTCAGAGTATTCCACATAATACCTAAACCACCCCACTATTTTAAGTTATGGAAAATCTGCTGTATTTCTGAGGTTTTGGAAAATTGCAGGGATGATTTCTCATTTATTAAATGCTCTTTTCTTATGATATTATCCTGTGATTTTAAAGATATCCCACTGTCAAGGTTCAACCCCAACTGGTAACTCTTTTTATTTATGTCAGACCTTATCTACAGCTTTTCACAGGCTTCAGTTTTAAATGGAGACAAAGCAAAAGGAGGTTATGGCTTATCTTTCTTATGCTGTTGTTTTTTTAGAAGCATAATTTAGGCATGATAAGACAGGGAACATCACAGAAAAGTTCTCTCATGGGGACTTCAAAGTCTTTCTAGCACCCTGTGGCATCCTCTTGTGTGGTTTATTTGGGGTTGAAGGTTGGAAAAATGCCTTTGGAGACTTTGTTATAGTTTGGATGGCTAAAAAGAGACTGGATGTTTGACTGCAGGGTGGAAATGAGAAACAAAGAGAGCAGTTCACCCCTCCCCAGCACTGTGACCCCTTGGAGGCCGTGCAGCTGTTCAAAGGGGGACATCACACTGCAGAACTGGCTTTCCTTGGGGTTTGTGCTGGAAGGGAAGGTAAAGCAGCCTGTGCAACTGTCTTGCTCCAAACATGGGCACATGACAAGCTTGGGGAGGGCAGAGGTTACCCTGAGGGGGTTTCCCTGCTCCTTTGGATAGGATCCTCCAACTGATTTAATCTAGGCTGAACACAGGGCTGATCTCCAAAGAGTCAAACATGAGAGGCCACTGTGGTGGTCTAGAACAAGGGAGGTGCCTTGATGTAGGGTCTGATACAAGCCAGGAACAAATCATATGAAATCCTTTCAGCTCTTTGAGCTTAATGTGAGGGTATTGAGGGTAAAACTGATGGCATTAAAACCCTTTCTGCTTCCTTAGTTGAAGAGCAGGCTGTTTACAGTAAAGATTATAGACCATGGAAAATCAATTCAAGGGGTGCTGAGCTCAAATCATGCTGCAGTGCTCTGCTGGAATCATCACAGGGCCAATAGAATGAGTGCTAAGTGCTTGTGTTTCCAGTGCTGCACAGGACCTAGGGGGACTGCCTGTCCAGAGGGAATTGCCCAGGTACAGAGCTGAATTTCCCCACATCTGCAGAGCCGGTTTGTAGTCACACCCGTATTTCTGACAGGTATCTTAGTGCTTCCAAGTTCCATAATAAACACCAGCAGATGGGTTCTCCTTTGGTGATGTAGCAGAAAGTGGTTTTCTCCCAGGAACAGCTGTGCTGGAAATAAGTTGTTTGTTCCTACATATCCACACAGAAACTCCTGCTCTCCTGTAACTATACTGGCTTCATTTTTAATTGCAGTCCAGGACAAACACTTGGCACTTTCACAATTGGCAGCTGTGAACAGACATGATGGAAGGACTTCTACTCATTTAAAGTTCTGGTTTACGCCTAATTTACATGTACTGGCTGAGAAAGTAAAAGAACACATGCTTCCTAAAACCCATAAGGTAAATTCTCTTTGGAATGAGAGTCTGAACCTCTTCAGTGGGACTTCAACAGTACATGCCTGAGCCCTCAGAGTTTAGTACCAAAGCTGCTAATGTTTCCCAGAGAGCTTGATGCAGTTGGAGGGGAAGGTTATAGAGCTCAGGCATGCTCTGTGATGAGTCTCCTGTTCCATAGAGGAGCTGCCAAAACTGTGGAGGTTCTGGTGTCACACTAATGGTGAACTAGGCAAGCTCTCTGACCTTGACTTTGAGGCAAAGTCATGTCAGTTCTTCAGACATCCACAAGGTTGCATATGTCAGTTAAGTCTAATTGTTTTTTAGGTCTTGCTGCTGTTGTTACTGTTGCTTTTCAGAGGTGATCTCAACTGCAGGTCTAGATTTCAGCTTGCCCAGGTTTGGTTTTTTTTTTTACCTGAGAGTCCGGTGCATTGTTCAGCTCATCACCACAGTAGTGGAAGAGTATCCACCACAGTGGTGGAAGAGTGTCCCCACAAAATGGGACAATGTGTCCCATTTAACCATTGGAGGTGAAATACTTGATTCCTTGTGTGTGGGATGTTCCATGAGAGGAGAAATACTGCTGTTTGGCATGAAAGATGGTAGTAATGAAGGTGAGGGTGATGCTGTAGGGCAGGAGACTGGTGTGGTCTCCAGATAATCTCCCAAGTATGTAGCATGACTGTGGAAACAGGAGTAGATACAGGAAGGGACTATATGAAAACCAGCAAGGAGGGGGTTCTGTGAGACCATCAGATGAATGCACAAAGCTTTGGAAAGCAAGACAAAGGAAAACAGGGAGCAGTCATTCTTGAGGAAGACCTCATTAGGAGATACAAGGAAGGTGCCTCTGTTCTGCCAAGGGCACACACAGTTCGGGTGGGGCTGGAATACAGGTGCATGGTGTGAATCCTGCCCCTGGAGTCTTCCCGTTTCCTTGGGAATCTGTCCCTGGGAGGTGCAGCCTTTGGCTCAGCTTAATAACGGGGAGTGCATGGACAAGAACTGTCCCAAGTACAAAGTTTCACTTCAATCACCAGTGGCTTGTAGGTGTAGGAGGTTGCCTGCCTGCTTTTGATTGCAGGATCTGGGCCTTTGCTGGCAAAAGTTCTTCTGAATTGTTGCTCCTGGAATCTGTTATTTCTCAGTCTTTCAAACATGCCAGAACTTGGCTGGCAATAAACTCTTCTCGCCGGACAAGAGCATATAAAACCTTGATAGTAACCTCTGATCAAACTGATCACTTGATTAGATTGTCTCCCAGGGAAATGATCCAGTGTAATAATCGTAGTGAGAGGAAGTGGTTCTTGCTTCACCAGAACCGTGTTGTTCTGCTGCAGATCTGCTCCCTAGCGGGACTCTTTGATCCCTTTAGTGGAAGCTACCTGGTGTGTAACCAGGTGGGGAGTAGATATTGCACTCTAAAGTGCATTTTTGATGAGGTAATGAAGAGGGAATGTGAGTCTATATTTCTGCTCTTGTCTTCTCAGTAATCATGGTGCTCTTCTGCAACATTTAGAAAATCTAACCTCTGAAATGGTTTGTCTGTGAAATATCTGAAGTAACACACCCAGCAGAGAGAAACAAGAAGTTAGAGCAGTGACCTGGGTTCTGATTGCAGCTGTGACAGAGATGTTTATGTCCATTTAAGAAGTTTACATACAACTTCCTGTGCCTGGTATTTCTATACAATGGGGACAGTTGTATTTCCTTTATTTAAAAATAGTGATTGATAATGCTTGGACGATGTGGTATGTAAGAGTACTGTGCATGCACATTAACCTGTAAAGCTCTCTTGGGATTGGACATAAACTCTTCCCTGCATTTTGGATGGGCCAAAAGCATAAAATCATAGAAAGACTTACATTGAAAGGGACCGTAAAGCCCATCCAGTTCCAACACCCCTGCCATGGGCAGAGACACCTTCCACTATCCCAGGTTGCTCAGAGCCTCGTCCAACCTGGCCTTGGACACTTCCAGGGATGGGGCANAGGATCCCCTTGTTCTGAAGGGCAGGAAATCAGCCCAGCAGGGGTTAATGCAGCAATGACCTTTCCAGCTGGACTCCAGCTGCTGGTCCCAGCTGCCAGCTGCAGAGAAGGGAAGGGGGTGGAGGGAAGTGCAGCTAGTCCAAAGGTAGGAAAGGCCTCGTGTTGCAGAAATTAAAGGTCTCTCATTTTGCCACATTCATTTGCCTCCTGAGAAGTCCATTCTACTTTCTTTCCCTTCTCACTCATTAGTGAAGGAAGAATCTTTTCTAAATTTGAAGATGGAGACCATCCTCAGTAATGAGAGCAAACAGAGCACACACTGTGCAGAATTGCCTGAACATGAACTAACTTTCACATATTGAAGACTCACCTGTGCCTAACATAGCTTTAGATCAGCTCTGACTTCAATCTCAGCTAAAATGGGTGGTCTTTGTGCCTGTTCTCTTCCATTCATTTAAATGCAAACTTTTTTCCCTGAGGACGACTGAGAAACTTCCTCCATAAATGTGTATTTTTTTAGATGTGTTTCTGTAGCAGCTGCAGAGGGAAGCTTAATTGATTTGTGTAAAGTCTAGGAGTCATAAACTCTAAAAAATGATTCAGAAATGATATCATTATCCATTTTCATTGTCAAACCCTGTTTCCTTAGAGACCAAGAGGGCTGACAGCCTCTCTTTAACATGACAATCGGTTTTCACATCTCTCCCTGAAGATCTGAAAGCAGACTCTACCTTCACTGCAATTATGAGTCAGCCTTTATACCGAGGGTGACTCAAATACACAACCCTGGCACCTGTTCCCTGCCTGCCTGGGTTTGGGGAGCGCTGATGGTGGCACAGGGAGCAAAGGTAAGCAGGAGCGTTTCCCTTCCCAGAAGCTGTTTGCGTTGGGAGATAAAGAACAAAAGCTGCTACTCTAAGGTGCTCACAACACTGCAGCTGGAGGAGTGAGGCATTGTACAGGAGGTCTTGTATCACTTGCCTCGCAGAGGGAGCAGCCTCAGGGATGGATGCCAGCGCCTCTCACACTTCCTTTGGCACCTTATTTTGCCTGCTCTGTGCACGTTCAGGGAGAAGGAGGAGGGAAAATCAAGTTAGCTAATTATATTAACACTACTGAGGCACCTCATGGATGAAAAGCACTATTTAAGTTTTCATTATTATTATTATTATTATTATTATTATTATTATTATTGTTATCATCAAGGGGAAAAAAATTCCTCAAGAGAGGAAGCTGCTCTGCATCTTGCCCAGTCATGCAACTGCAGATGTGTGAAGGGGGGGAAAAATGAGCCTCCACACTAACAAGGAGGTACCAGTGTAAAATTTATGTGCATAACGCTGGTTTTGATTTGTCCTGGCAAATTTACAATGTGCAGCTGCAAATAACATCCCCAAACCCAGAGCGGGTTGCTCAGCTTTCCCACGTATGTCATTGTCTGAAGTAATTAATCATTGTCACGTGAAATCTCAGCCAGGATGCCTCTCAGACAGATATCTGCCTTCAGTGTGGTTGCCATGTGCATATTCCCGTGAAAAAAAAGTTCAAATGTAGGGAAATGCTGCTCACTGAATATTTGCACTCGGTCCTGTCAGGTAGAAAAGGCGTTTTACACCTCCTCAGAGACAGTTGTGACACATCAGGCCTGGCACAGGGATTGGTATTTCCAAAAAAAAAGGTACAGTTCTGGGAGGTGAGGTTTGAAACCAGGAAGCAGGGCCAAGTTGGGAGAAGCGTGAGATGTGAATCTGAGCAATTCCCAGACAAATGTCACCCAAAGGTGAAACTACAGAGCTGGTGTAAATGCTGTAAATGCTGCCTGAAGGCAGGAGTGTGCACAGGGATCCAGTCTGACCATGTGGGTTAAGAGTGGATCTACAGCTTATCAGCTTAGGGGGGAAGGAGGAGAGGAGGAGGATTTAAGGATTTCATCACAGGATAAATGGTGTCTTCTTTGTCACCTCTGTCTTCATAAATCTTTACAAGATGTTATGGATTTTGGATTGCTTATATTTTGAGCTTCTTTTGCTCTTATTTGCTTTTACCTTACTCTGGCTTATGCTAAAGGCAATTGCCAGGTAAGGGTCTCCAATGGAGATACACCCTACCTGCATGAGTGGAAGTGTTAAAATCAGGGTACTGGAATTCTGTCACTGTGCCTCGCAGCTCAAAACCTTTCTGCAGGATAGTCAGAAGCTTTCCAGTGTAACTCCAGTGATCCACATGGGGCTGTTTACATCTCATAATTCAGGAGCCCTGGTACAATTGTCTCCTGGTGGCTGGTGTTAATCATGATAATCAGAACAGTGCCAGCAGCCCAGAGCTATGGAAGGGATTTTCTGATTGCAGTGGAATTGCATAGGATCCGTGCGTGTCTGCCAGTGAGCATGAATCACAGTCTATTCCTGATAAGTCCAGTGACAACCGTAGTGCTTCAGTGACAGGAAGGGAAAATTATAGTAGTTTCGTTTTTCCTGTGTATTTTGGGTGTACACCTTTGCTAGCAGAAAATAGTCTCAAAAAGAAGCATTCTGCCAGGACAAGAAAGGCAAGAGCCTCCCCGGATGCATTAAAAGAGCATTACCAGCAGGTTCAAAGAGGTGATCTTCCTTCTCTGTTCAGCACTGGTGAGACACAACTGGAGCGCTGGATCCAGTCCTGGGGTCCCCCAGCACCAGGGAGACATGGAAATACAGTGTGAATGCAGCAAAGGGCCAGTAAGGTGATTAAAGGATTGATGTATCTGTCCTACAAGGAGAGGCTGAGAGTGTTGGGCTGATGAGGCTTGGTGGATTTTATCCATGTGTACAGAGAACTGACAAAGGGATATAAAGAAGATGGAGCCAGGCTTTTCCCAGTGACATGCCAAGAGACAAATACAGGAGAATCTACCTTAAACAGGAGAAGTCTTTTTTATTGTAAGGGTGATCAAACACTGGAACAAGTTGCCCAAACAGGTTGTTGAGTCTCTGACCTTGGAGATACTCAAAATCCAGCTGGGCATGGTCCTGAGCAGCCTGATCCTGCCTTGAGCAGATTGGTAGGATTAGATGATCTCTGAGGGTGCCTGGAGGAGTGATTACCTATAAGACCAGAGAGCCAAAACATGATGCATCATGCTAGAATATGTGTGGGGTCAGTAAACCAGACTCTGAAAACTGTAGAAAGCTCTTCAGAGAGCCAATGATAGTGTGAGGAGAAGCCCTAATGAACTCAGAGTGCTGCTGGTTGCACGTGACCATACAGAGGCTGCCGGGTCAGGTTCATCCCTGGTTGGTCAGCCACAATTTGGGACCAATAAAAGCACCTTCAGCTCACCCGTCTGTTTGTGTGGCAAAAAGGGACTGGTAGCAAAGCAGGCAACATGGGAGGCTTAAGCTATTTTAGGTCAGGTGTGGGAAAAGCAGACACCCACCAGGAAGCCTCAGGTTCGGGTTTTGGGGAGGTGAGTGGAGCTGTGGCAACAGGGACAAGGAGCCAGACAGGCTGAGTGGGTCACGTTGCAACAGAGGCAAATTAACATCCAGCATCCCAGGAGCAGCTCAGCTGTTGCATCACCTGTCTGTAGGGCACTGTGTTACAAGGAACACCCCTGTGGGGTGGTACCTCACACCTTTCCAAAGGCTGGGAGATGGCTCCACACCACCTGACTTAACTCACAGTGAGAAGGAGCAGGCTTGGCTTTTTCAGGCCTCTATATCCAGAATGGGCATTACTTACGGACCTCCTTTTGCCAAAGTTTTGCATTATTCGAGGGACCCTTCACCAGAAAATCTGAAGCTTCAAGAAGTAAAACAATGCTACTATCATGGGAGTGTATGTTAAATTTCATATCTTTGTTGAGAAATTAGTTAATAACAAGAGAACAATAAGAAACAATGCCTTTTATTTTTGCCTAAACAGGGGACAGAAAGGAAAGAAATCTAAGGTTATCTGCTCTCTTCAAGAACACATCCAGAGAGAAAAAGGCTCTTACTCTTTATCCTTTTCTAGCTGAGAAACTTCCTGATAAATACATCCAGACATTCAGTCCTAGAGTACATCCTGTATCTTTAGATTGTGTTCAGAGAGTAAAAAAATGTCAGTCTGGGAAGAAATTCCCGCTTTCCTATTTCTCCTCACATTTATTTATGCCTGCCATATTTGCCTCCAGTTTATATTAAAGGCAGGCAACTGGATTGAATTCTTCCATTTCCACCTTTTTCCACTCCTCCCAGTATTGATCTGTGAGCAATTTCATAATTTCCCATTGATTCTCCAGGCTCAGTCAGGTTCTGGGCTTGGTCCCTGCTAAGTTGGTAGCCCATGAAGGTTTAAGCTGTATTTCTCAGCAGCGTGCTGACCTCATTCTGAGGTGTGTCCTCCCTCAGTGTACAGATGTGTGAGCTGATGAGTACACGTCATGTACAGTCATATCTGGGATCCATGCAGCGAGCTCCTGATAGGAACTGCATCCCGGGGCAGTCGGCCCTGTCTGGGTGACAGAGGGTGTGGGGTGAAGAACGTTCTATTAGAGAGAGACTTCTCCAAACAAACAATTGGTGTTTGTGCCACGTGGGTGGGCTGCTGGGCCCTTTCAAAAGGCTTTCCAGAGCACAGAAGTGTTTCCAAAGCAGTGCTGTGGCTTTGCCTGGAAGCAGAAAGGAAGGGACAGAAAGTTCTTCATGTTGGGGGGACCCCATTAGCTAATTTACAAGAACGATGAGCTCCAGATCCTGGCCTTGACCACACCTTTGCCCTCCGGGCAAAACCTAGGGAACACGAGGGGACACAATGCAGCTCATTGAGCTGCAGTCTGCATATGTGGAAAACTGCCACTGAAGCCATCTTTCCTTGTGCTAAAATATTTTCAGCTTACTGAGAGAAATTTAATTCTTCCCATATACACATCAACAAATAACTTGATCCCACCCACGAATATGCAAACAAATGCATAAGTTACGCCAAGTATTTCTCCCTCTCGCTGCCAAGTAAGAAAGGGAGATTGTTACTGCGACTTCTGTTTCCAAATACTTGGGAGGCGCTCCAATTCTGCAGCAAGGGGGACTGTATTATACCTAGGCTGGAGCTGAAAGAGCTCCAGCAGCAGCTCAATGCCTGGCTAAAATAGCTGAGTGGTGAGATTCTCCCCCAAATGATGTTAGGCAGAGCTGTACCTTTAAGTGAAAGCACACATCCACCTCCTCCAGCGCAGCTACCTTGCTAATTGCAAACAGGCTGCAAACATCCCAGCTGCTGCCCCACGGCTTTGCTGGGTGTGAAACTGAGCCCAGCATAGCCCAAACCTTGCCCAGCTGCCCCCCTCCTTGCTGTCTTCTATTTTGGGCTGTGGTGAGGTGCTGGGGCTGAGCCGGTGGACAGCAGCTGGAAGAAAAGGCCGGTTGTTCGGCAGAGGAGGTGCGCTCTGTGACACGCCATAGGAAGGATGTGTGCTTGGAAGATGTGCAGGATTCATTAGAAGGGTGTGTGCAGCCCAAAGGGGGGGACCCAGCCACAGGAGGAAGGAGCCAGGGAGGAGAGAGCAAGGGAGAATGAGGGTGGAAGGAGCAGGGGTGGAGGGACAGAGACTAAGGTAGGAACTGAGACTACAAAAGTCACTGCTGGATGTGAAACACCTGAAGATAAACTCAAAGACCTCCTTTGGGGTGAGAATTGCTTTTAAATGTTGATTTGGTCACTTTAGAAGAACTAGATCTTCAGGACCAAATGGGCTGAACTGAATACAGAACCTGTGGTGAGAGAAAAATCTGTCAAAGTCATCTTTCTGTTCCCTCCAAACTTTGCAGGGCTGGGATCAATTTGGCTCCAGAGTATTTAATACCATAACTTCTCTAAAATGGTCTCATAGGAGTTGTTGCATTGCAGGGGGTGCCTTAGGTCTGGCCCAGACAGTGTCCTAAAGAGTCTCCTGGTCTGAGCTGGGAGCAGGTGGATGAATCATCTTTATACCAAATCTGGATTTCTCAGTGTCAACAAAACAGCAGCTGCTCTTTTAGGACACCCCTTGGCCATACAGGGACAGCACAAAGAGGTGAGCCCTGGCAGCCAGAGCTGGATTTGGCCCACAATGCTAACAGGAGCCCAAATCACAGAAGGGAGACTGTGCAGCAAAAACACGCAAGAGGGTGTGAGCGAAAGGCCAGAAATGAACCTTCCTGTTTGCCCTGTGTGCTCCACACCTTCTCTGCCCCCCAGGTTAGCTGTGCCAGTGGCTCAGCTCCTGGTCTCCCTGGAACCACTAACTCAAATCCTGGCAGGATTGACTCAGCCCCTCTGTAATTTTGAGGCTGAAGGAAACTGTGAAACGAAAGATTCCGCAGCGAGGTGTTTGCCCCAGAATGTGTGGCCAAAATTGTCCTGATGCTTTTTGTACGTGGCATGCTGAGCCGACTGGTCTCCTCTCACTGGGTCTTCATTCCTTCCAGTGTATTAATTACCTTAATTACTGCCTCAGTATTGCTGAATTAGTCACGTGTTTTGGGGGAGGGAGGGTAGAGTATATTTACTGTCCACATCTTCAGCGAGTGCTGGTTGATGTAGTGCTGTTGCCGTTCCTGGAGTGACAATGGTCCGCACAAGCTGAAGATCTGCTCATTAAATGCAGCCATTAAAATTCACAGTAGTCCCTTGATTTCAGCTTTTTATGGGTTATTAGTTGAGATGGATTATTTACTCTTGGATATGAAAAAAGCCTGTGGGAAATTTTTAAAAAGATCATTCTGAAATGTCTGTTATTATCTGTCAGGCTGGAAGCATGTTGGATGGGATTTTTGTTTCTTTTCTTTAAGGGAAAATAAAACAAACATGGGTGTCAAAATGTGACCCAACCCATGCTTTTTAAAACTCTCCTTTTAACTTTCTAGACTTAAAAATGACCTTTTATGTTTTTCTTTTTTTTTTTTAATAAAATATTGCTAAAAATATTCTCCTGACTTGAAAGTTTTGACTGCCAATATTCAAGACTTCAAATATACTTTTATAGCCAAATTACAAATCTATGAAAAATAGATTTATCACCTAAGTAGAAATTAACTTGAACTAAGCCAAGATCCACATGATTCCTTTATGTTTCAGGATGAAATGTCTGTTGCTCTTCCTTTTCCCTCCCAACTCTTGTAAAGGCTTGATATAGAGACAAATGCTTTTTAAAAATATGTCATAACTCAGGTTCTTAAAGCTCTCAACCTAAAACCAATTCAAAGGACCTTATCATTCAGTTCTTTCTCTAAGGGTTTTCCATGCTCTGAATGAAAGAATGGGAAGTAACTTCAGGTGTTGCCAAATACAGTGATAAGTGGACTCCTGAGCAATCACAGCAGCAGCAGCAGCATTTAACTTGTTACTCAGGAGTCCCTATAGTTGTGTTTCTGCAAATACAATTCCAGCCCTGTGGGACAGATTTCACTCTTTAGGTCTGTGGATGGGAACATCTGCATCACTCTTCTGACATTCTCCTTGGAGGGGGTGTCCTGGGGGTCTCACAGCCTGAATCCCCTCAGATTGCAGTGGTTTCCCAGCACATAAAGCTCTCCTCAGAATGTCCCAGACTAACTCATGTTCAATTCTGAACTCAAAAGTCATTCACAAGCAGCTCTGTAGCTCACACAGCTCTGGGGGAGGCCCTGCACCCCTCAAGGCTCACCAGGGCCTGCAGCAGCCAGGGCTGTCAGCTCTGCTGCCAAAACCCTCCGAGTTCAAAGCGGCTCCACCAGCAGCAAGCTCAGAGCTTTGAGCTCAGCTCCTGCCTTCCTCACAGCAAATGTGAGGATGAGGAAGGTGAAGGTAATTGATAGGGTCAACCCCTATTAGACCCCACGTGTAACTGGGAATGCCTGGGAAGGAGTACATCCATGGTGAATCCAATTCTCTCAGAGCCCCAGACATCCCAGCTCCCACCCATCTCATCTCAGAGCCCTCCTGCACCTCCCAGCCACCAGTACTTCTGTTTTGGTTGCTTGCCATAAGGAGGTTTGTCCCTGTTCTACCCCTCCAGAGCCTTTCAGCCCTCCAGCTCCCCACTTCCCCTTCCCTTCTGCTGGGATTGTCTTTCCTCCAAAGCCCTTTTTCCCCCAGTACACTCCACTCCTTCCTAAGCCCAAACCCCTTCCCTCTGACCATGCCCCAGAAGCTCCAGGCTCTCACTAACCATGCCCTGCCTCTGTCCTGGCTCCTCCAGCTCTGCCTGATGAAATGCTGTTGCCTCACACGTTGGCTCTCCCTGCCTGCTACCTGCTCCTGTCACCCCATGGCTTCCAGGCTCAGCCTAAAGTGCCAAAAACATGGACGTGCTCCCGTGGGAACTGTGGAAGACTTGGCTCGGCTTCCGCTCCCTACAGTGTGCTCAGATGGGACTCTGGGAGAAGAAAAGGGAACGTCAGAGGAAAAACTGGATCTGTGGTCTCTTCAAGAGCCATCTTTGTTGGTTTGGAGCAGCTTTCTTGAGTTGTAAAACCTGTAAGTTTTTGTCTTTTTTTCCCCCCATCACAATGGCTGAAGTTCAAAGCTGTTTATATTTTAAGTATTTCTATAGCAACATCTCATCAGCATGATCTTTTCTTAAAAAGATCTCTGTTTTATCTGTGGTATTCCAGTAAAATCTATAAATTATCACTCGCTGAAGGCATTTCAGAATGCTTGTTGAAAAGGGAAATCAGGGAAGTTCTCATTTTATATAGCTGGGTAGAGTTGCTTGCAGTTGGTAGCATAAAAGAGATAATAGAAACAATTTTTTATGTCAAACTACCCAAGATTTTAGTAGGCAATTCCAGAGGGTAATTAGGGTGGGAATAACCATCCCTACACTGGAAGAATACAAGCTCTTACAAGCTATTTCAAGCTGCTTTTCCATGTGGATATGTCCGTGTGGCTTTAGCATAGGCTCGTTTGGAACTGGATTAAATGAAACCACAAAAAAAGGCAGAATAAGAGTGTCCACGTGGGCAGTTCAACCACAATAACTCCACTGACACCCTGGCAAGTGTCACAACAGCTTCCCCAAAGAGCAATGCAGAATTCTTGCAAGCTGCAGCTGGGCAGGGACACCTGGAGGCCTCCCCTGATGGAGAGGTGGCTGCTGTCAGTTGTAGCTGAAAGACCTCAAGATGACGGAAGAGGAAGTGACTCAGGCTAAGAGAGGGAAATCATCCCATGGCCCTGTTTGTTAAAGGAGGTGGAGGGAAACTCTCTGTAACATCATCAGCCTCGTGCAAAATATTTTCAAGGTATCACGTTGCTGGTATGAATGACATATCAGTAGATCAGAGGATTTTGTGTTTAGAATATAGATAGACAACAGCTGAATTTTTTTTTCCCCAGCCTCCCCTCCCTTTTTCTCTTCTCCCACCCACTCTTTTCCTTCTGTGTAAACTTTGGTGGTTCAGATAAACTGAAACATGGATCTTCCCTTGCCTCCCATTAGATGCAAAAGGAAATATCTGCATGCAAGATGTTACAAACCCAAGACTTAGCCACATGCATCCTTCCTTTATAGTATTCCTGGGTTCAACCTTCAAGTTATACATTCTCAGTGCCAGTAGGATGTGAAATTTGCAAATGAAAGTATAAACAGTTTAATTGTTATTTATTCATAGCCCAATTTGTTAAATGCATGATGGTGGCATAACTGCTTACATTAGCCTGAGACAATAAGCCACCAGAAGAAATGCCTTTAAATGAACAAAAACAGGTTTATACATAATTTATAGAAATTCCTTCACACAAAGACATTTCAGAGCCATCAGTGTGTGCCACGCACTGAGCAATTTTCCCCCTCACTTTTGTGGCTGTGTCAGAAGTAGGGCACATTTTGGAAAAGACCTAGTACATTTACATTGTACGAACTTTATAAAACACAGCAATACGGAACCTGCAGCATGAATTTGTCGTACTGAAACTAAATAGGAGAGCTGGGTAGGCAGAGTGCATTTATTTGATGAAGTTTGGGTAGGGTTTTGAGGCTGAGATTACTCCTGCTAGGCTAGGGAAAGCTAGGAACAGGCTAGGAAATAGGATTTGGGTAAAAGGTACAGTGGTTTTTCTGTAGCAGCCAGCCTCCTCCCCAGCAGGCCAAAGGGCAATTAGGGAGTAAGCATTCACAAATAAAAGCTAAATCCAAGCGAAAACCCCTGTGTCTGGAAGTTCTCATGGATACGAGCACTTCACACTGGGTTCAGTCAATCTTTTTGAGGGAGAGCACCCACCTTCCTCCAGCATCATTTAAAGCTTGTCCCCTGTTCATGAGACTTTGTGACACTGGCTACTTTCCTGGAGTTCCTGAGCTACTTGTTTGCCACACAAATTGAATGTTTAATGTATCAAAAATTCTCTGTGCCTTTCGCACTGGTTTTTATCATGAGTTTAGCAGCAAAGGAGTATGCTTTGAAAAAGCATGTTTGAAAAAGACAATAGCGTCTCTTAAGGGCTGAGGAGGGAGTCTTGATGTGGCTTCACTAAATGCCGCACAAAATATTTCAAAAATTTTTGAGAACTAGTTCTTGAAATGCTTCGAGAGAAAGATACATTCTTACCCTGCCCCCCCATTGCTAAAACTGCGCTTTGCTAGGTTTAACCTTTGTAGCTCATGCCTTCAGTGTAGGATTTGAGTACTTCAGCTTACACTAAACCCCAGAAAATTCAAATAGTGAAATTCCTTCTCTGCCTCATGGAACAGCTTGTTTGGATGAAAATACATGTTGTTATTCTCCATAAAAATACCTTTTTTCTAAAATGTAATCCTCTATTTCTGATCAAGATAGATCATCCCTCACTCCCTGTTTCTGTCACAGTACAACTGTTAGGCCACCAACCCATTCCAGGAGAGTGGCAGCAATTAAACACAGCAGGCGTTGATTTCATTGCCAGGAGAAATGTGGGTTCTTTTCTTGGTACAGTCAGGGATGAAGCGCGCCCTCAGCAAACTGCAGATGACACTAGGCTGAGTGGTTTGTTACCACACCTGAAGGACAAGATGGCATCCAGAGGGACCTGGACAAGCTTGAGCAGTGGCCCATGGGCATCTCGTGAGGTTCAACAAGACCAAGTGCTGGTGCTGCACCTGGGTCAGGACAACCCCCAGGATCAATCCAGGCTGGGATGAGCAGAGGGAGCAGCCCTGGCAGAAGGGCTTGGGGGTGCTGTGGGTGAGAGCTGGCCCTACCCTGGCCGTGTGCGCTGGGACCCAGAACCCCCGTGAGCTGGGCTGAGCCCAGAGCCCCGTGCACAGCAGGGGACGGGGGGGATTCTGCCCCTCTGCCCCACTATGCTGAGACCCCGCCGCAGGGCTGCATCCAGCCCTGGGATCCCAGCACAGGAAGGACAGGGAGCTGCTAGAGCCAGTCCAGAGCAGGGACACCAAGGGGATCAGAAGGATGGAGCAGCTCTGCTGTGAGGAAAGGCTGAGGGAATTGGGATTGTTCAGCCTGGACAAGAGAAGGCTTTGGGGTGACCTCACTATGGCCTTGCAGTGCCTGAAGGGAGCCCACAGGAAAGATGGAGAGAGACTCTTGACAAGGGCCTGGAGTGACAGGACCAGGGGGAATGGCTTCCCACTGACAAAGAGGAGGGTTAGATTGGATATGAGGAAGAAATTGTTCCCTGTGAGGGTGGTGAGGCCCTGGCACAGGTTGCCCAGAGGAGCTTTGGCTGCCCCATCCCTGGAAGTGTCCAAGGCCAGGTTGGACAAGGCTCTGAGCAACCTGGGATAGTGGAAGGTGTCTCTGGCCATGGCAGAGGTGTTGGAACTGGATGATCTTTAAAGTCCCTCCCAGCACAAAACAGCATAGAATGCTATGAGTCTATGACCTTGTGCACTGCTGCACTTATAAAGTGCCACTGGAGGACTTGCATCTCAGTTAAATGTGTGCATCTGTAAACACAGGCAGGACATACATGTGCGCACATATGCATATGGGCACGTGGGATCTGCAGTCAAGGGAAGTCCATGGAAAGAGCAGCACTGACTTTACTATGCTTCATGTTAATCTTCTGTTAAATTGATTCATTCTCCCTTTTGCCTTTATGGAGCTGCCAGGCAGGAACTCTGTTTGTCTTTGTACAGTGTCTTGCACAATAGGCCTTTTGAATAAGATTTTACCATCTGATTAGTGTATATTAATGTCTGTGATATAAGTTTATTACTCACCTAGCCAGCCTTTATCTTCTTTCGTCTTGAAACAAAGGAACTGCAGAGCAGGCTTGAAGAGAGTCAGTTGAGTTAGATTTCTGTAATGTGCTCTAATTGTACTGTTTGGCCACACACAACCTCCATTTCTGCCTGTGATGTCAGATGATACAAATTATTTCTCTGCCTTCACTAAGTGTTTTATTAATGAACACTTACAGGAATGGTTGAGCATAAGCTGCAAAGTTCAGGTGCTAATACAAGTTTATGTTCTCAAAAAGTAGTGTTAATTTTAGCCCCAACCAAGTTTTCTTTTAAATTAAAAAAAAAAAAAATAGATCCCAGAACATTGACTTGAACATCATGGAAAAAAATGAAATTGCAGGGTGATTCCTCTCACAAAGCTCAGGGAAACTTTGATTTGAACTTTTTCTACAGAGCATCTCTCTGTTAAAAGGAAAGCTTTTATAAAAATGGAAGTGTGATGTAAGATGAAACTGGCCCGTAAGGAGCAGAGGCTGGAGAAATATCTGTGAGACACATGCAGACTAAAGAAGAAAATCAAAAAGCAAGTCAGAAATTGCTCTTTCATTTAGGACTGTATGTGCCAAGGAGGAATTTTCATCTCAAAGAGAGCTGTTGAGGAAAATAGCAAGGTAAGCTCATTCCCTGCTGCCTTCTGTCAGTCTGACAACGGGCTCTCAAAACCAGTTTGAAATTGTAAGATCTTCCAGCTTTAAGATGATACAGCAAGAATCAAATGGAAGGATGGTAGGCAAAAGGGTATGTAGGAAAAAAGTCTTGCACAGCATGTGCTGTCAAAAAAGAGTGAGTTAAGTGAGCTAACTGGATAAAGTGATGATTGATTTGATTCTGTGATAGAAAATCTGAGAGAAAAAGCATAGAAAGCAGAGAAAATATTTTACTGCCTTGATTGTTGCCCATCCCCACCCCACCAGCCCCTAAATCTCTTTGTTCTATTTTTCACAACCACAAGTCCTAAATAAACACCAGCATCCTCACTAATTACATATGACAAGGTGCTCTGAAAACTGCTTGGAGGTCAAATATATTCCATGGTGTCCTAAAAGCTGTGTTCCATGGTCACTCCCTCCCCATAATTGTAGGGTGAGGACAGGGGTAAGACTTCAGGGTCTTATTTTTGGTGAACTACACCATTTGTACAATGACATCTTGTGGGCCTCTGTCATCTTCCTTTCCTGGGTCCTAAACAGATTTCTAAGCTTTACCAGCAGTGCTTTACCAGAATTTTAGAGAAATTTCTCAAAAGTCTGTAGGTGACATTCCTTGTCACAGAATCACAGATTAGTTGGGGTTGGAAGAGACCTCTGGAGATCACCCAGTACAACCTCCTGCCAAGGCAGGATCACCTGGAGCAGGGGACACAGGAACGTGTCCAGGTGGGGTTGGAATGTCTCCAGAGGGAGACTCCACACCCTCCCTGGGCAGCAGCTCCAGGGCTCTGACACCCTCAGTGTACACAAGTTCTTCCTCATGCTGAGGTGGAACTTCTTGTGTTTTAGTTTATGGCCACTGCTCCTCATCCTGTCACTGGGTACCACTGAAAAGAACCTGGCACCGTCCTCTTGGCATCCTTTGAGATATTTATATGCATTAATGAGATCCCCTCCCAGTCCTCTCTGTGAAGCACCACATCAGTTTAGCAATCTGTGGTACAGAACTTTTCTCTGCAGGCACTGAGGAAGGAGGAAGACCATCATCTCTGTTCTTCCGATCAGCTGCAACTCTATCCTCACTTTGCTTAACACACTCTCTGGTGGCTTGTCTTGTCTAGTTTTGAATTATTCATACAGTCAGACTTGAGCATCAGATAAAAGAGCAGCAATTTCCTGGGACAAAAATTTGGAAATATTTCCATATTAAACAGCAATTAGTGAGAATAAATGAGGAATCTATAAACTGATCAATTACTCAGTCATATCCTTCTTGCTTTACTTAGGAAGCAGTTCCTTGAGGCTTGGTTCTTTTCTCATTGCCAATTGTGTAATTATTGAGCAACTCTAACTGGAGTCACCGCAGAGTAAAAATGACTTCCGCGAGAGCTGAAGCAAGCAAACCCTCCAAGAAAAGCAAGCAGCAATCAGGCCTTAGCTAGAATATTTCTGCCCCTTAGCCAAGAGACAGCAAATTTTGGTGCCTTGTAGGTCAGGTTTCCTCTCTCATAGCAGGATGCAGAGGTGCTGACTTGGGTGTTTCCTTAGGCTAATGTGTCTATTTAAAGAACACACAGACACTTGCTGATTACCACACGGGTGGTTATAAAAAATGCACAGTCAATTCCCCTTTGCAGAAACACCACAGCCTTGTCCCAAGGAACAGATGCTTTGGTGTCCTTTTTCTTCGGGGTGCTCACAAAACCAAGAGGCAGCTGTTTGGACACATCCAGCACCCCTTTCTCTCCCCCACCCCTGACTGTGAATGGGGGGAACCTTTGCCCAAGGCTCTGACCCCGTGGTGTGGAAAAGCATCTGGATCATTAAGCTTGGCTTTTAGAAATCTGGGCTCAGTTTCACAAAGGCTGCTCAGAAAGCTCAGACAGAGGCAAGAACTTCAAGCCACAGAGTATCCTTAACAATTTTGTGTGTGTGGTTACTGCTTGGGATTTTTAACTTTTCGATTAAGAATTTTATCCTGGGTGTGATGCATCATGTGCAAACCATTAACTCCTCTCACCATAGCTGTACATTTTCAAATACAATGGTGCTCTTTATTAAAGCACTTAAAAATAGCGTTCTGGTGCTAAAGGTCATATAGTGCCTTTCTGCTGCAGACCATGTCAGCAACTCTGTGACAGTTTGCAGTGCATGGCAGTGATTTATTTGTGGAATTCCTGGAGAGCAGGGGCAAGCTGTGTAGAAGCCTTGATGCATCAAATTCAATGGTGTGTGATAAAAGATGTAATAGCTGATAACGCAAACGTATTGAGGAGGTCAAAAAGAACATGCTCTCAGTCTGCAGAGCTGGTGAGAGCTGAGACCTAAGGACAAGAGAATGAGAATCATTGCTGCGAAGCTCTCATGGTGTTTTAATGTGGTCAGGGTGGTGGGAAGAGGAAGAGACTGACACGTAACACAGGACACGTTTATTGACATATAACAAGGGACAGGGACCCCTACCTGTCTGCACAGCTCCACTGTGGATGGGAGCTGGATCTGATCCTAGCACAGCACCCTGGGCAGACCCTGATGCAAGATGCTGGTAGTGCCAGTTCCTCAGAGCCTCCAGTCACCACTGCCCTATTGCTTTCTATTGGTACGGGACGTGAGCTGCTTCCAATAATTTTAACCTAGCCTCAGATTTACACCAGCTGAAAACCTGGCTCCAAGCAGGCTGTGAGGGAATTTCCTTTACTTTTCTCCCCTTCCCTTCAGAAATAAATTACTGCTGCCTGTTTTCCATTTTCCTATAGGTTTTCTATCCAATGATCCAAACACTCCAAAATAAACACGTACATTTCCTTCCTTGGTACTCTGTGTCAGGATCTATTTAGCTGCCTTTGCAGGAGCAAGCAATCCTAAAAATCCCGACACTGGGATTAAACAGAAGTTTCTTTTATTTTTAGAACCATCTAAAGGTGTTACACCTCAGCAATACTTCCTGCTGTGTTCACATGCCCCATCCCTGGAAGTGTTCCAGGCCAGGTTGGATGGGGCTCTGAGCAACCTGGTCTGGTGGAAGGTGTCCTTGCCCATGGCAGGGGGTGGAACTGGCTGAGCCTTAAAGTCCCTTCCAACCCAAAGCATTCTGTGATTTTAAGATTCTAGGATGATTCTTGCATTTCCTAGGGCTGCGTGCTGTTGTGGACTTATTAACCCCCATTAGACACATTTTGCTGTAATTTATTCTAATTCAAGTCTGGAGTAAATGCAGTCACTCCCAGAAAATTCTGCATATGTAACCTGCTGAATGGACAGTGGAGTCTACTGAAATGAAGCCTAATGAAAACTGGATTACTGCACAGCAAAGCAGGACCTGCAGTCTCAAGTACAGTGAGCTTTTCTTGACATGAAATTCTAGCCCTGGAGTGTGCGTGTGTGAGGAAGCAGGTAACCAAACTGCTGCTGCTGCAGACAGGCATTGCTTCTTCCTGTGTCTGTTTAGTTATTATTGCTTCTATTGTAGTAACAACCAAAAGCATAAACTAAGAACAAAAAAAAATTAGGTTGATATAAAATGCATATTAACAGATATAATTTATTTAGGCTGGCCCCAGGTGTAGAGTGAGGACAGCAGACCAGGATGGGAAGAGGCAGGAGTAGTATGGTCCCTCATTTTTTTTGCCCACGGCTCTGGGAGCGTGTGGAAGCTGCTGTGCCAAGGAAGAGCTTAGTTATTTGGGATACAGATGATTAATCTGGTTGGCACTGGCCATACCCAGAAGCAACCACTGTCCAATGCTTCCTTGTGCCGGGGCAGCAACAGGAATGAACAGTTCAGCTCACCAGAGGTTCTGTCCTAGTTATACATCTCTGTCTCCCACTGCAGGGATGGCAGGATCCTCTCTGCCTCTGGCCACACATTTGAGTTCCAAAACTTAGTTCCAAACATAACCTTGTGAAGCCCAAACCTGGCTGCAAGAGGGTTCATTTGTATCACTCTACTCACACTTCACTCCTTTATGCTGGTGGAGGGTCTGGCTCCAGGGGTTGTCCCAGACCATTTAGCATTTACTAGAATGTGTTATGTAACCAAGAGGAATGAGCATAAAATTTGTATATTCAAGCTTAGTTTCAGTTCACAGAATGATCTGCTCACAGACCAGATGTGTTTTAAGCTCCATGTGCTTGCCCCTCTCCCTGTGTCAAATACCACCACTTCCATTTAGTGGCCTTGCATATGTGTCGTGCCCACACAGATTCTGCCCCACTGGTGTGCATGAACACAGAAGTCACAGGGCACAGGGAATCCAGTCTTGCATTATTGGGACAGGCCAAAAATACCATTCCATGGGCCATATTTTAGCCTTTGGGACAGCAGTGAATGAGAATCAATGACAGTTCATGAAGGTAGCACAGCATGAAGGCACCACATCTTCATGGAAGGGGCAGCGTCCCATTTTCCATGGGAAAGGCCACATAAGATGAGCCCAGCCTGCTCCTTGCCCTCTGCATTCAGGGCTCCCAGCAGGAATTAACACAGCCCTGTGCTGACCAGCCTTCTCATGGCAAACAGCTGCATCCAGATGATGGCCCTGACAGAGAAGCACGGATTTGCTACCTGGAATTTTCTGTGTGCAACTGGTGATTTCAATTTAAACTACTTGCTTGCCCCAAAGCCACCAGGCAGTTAGTTCCCTGAACTGCAAGCCTGGGTGCCTTGGCTTTTCAGGCTTCAAGCTTTGAGAGGTCTGTGGATCACTGAGGTCAGCAGCTTCCAGCCTTCCCTAAGTCTTCAAGTTGTCCAGCATCTCCAGAGGCTGATTTTTCCCGTCTGCTTCATACTCCCCAAACAGCTGACACCCAAGCACAGTAGTCAGTGAGAAGGGCTACCCTGGGATTCTGCTTTGAGTTTCCCAGGAGAGATGGGGAAATGCATCCTGTCCAAGAAAAACGTGAGCTGCTACTGCTGCTGGAAAGTTTTGTATTTCTTTGAAAAATATTAGCTCTCCATGCATTGTCCTGAGCTGTAGCAACATGCTCGGCTTAACAGGTCTAGGCAAAATAGGCAAAGGACTGTTGAGGTGGAAAAAGGAATATTGTTTCCAAAGTGCTGACAAGCATCTTCTTTTTTTTTCCCCTGAAGTAAAAATTCAGCAGTAAAAGACTTGGAAAGAATTTTTTTTTTTCTCTTTATGAACCATTTTAATATTTTTCCATGTGTTTCTGATCATCTCAGGGCGATGTATAGTTTTTCTAAAGTCCAGAGAGGTGAAGCTCTTGGTGAGGCAGAAATCAGCTAGATCCCAAAGATTTTAATAATGCCAAGGGATGCGTGCAGAGGCCAGTGATGCTGAAGGGCAGACAGTGCTAATGTGTAAGGCCAGGCACAAACAAATGGCAGCAATGCCATTCACCGAGAGCAGGATTGAGCTCTAGGCCATGCCAAAAGCCAAAATCAAACCAGTGTTTTACTTTGGGCTTGCCCTCAGCCTGGATCAGCCTCATACACAGATTCCTCTCGCCCACGGACAGGGTGCTTTGAGGCAGGATGGACTTAACTGGAACCCAAGGGTTTGTTCAAGACCTCTGAGCCCTGCCTGAGAGCACACACTCTGCCAAGGCACCAGTTCTCCTCCACAGCCCTCCTCACTGGAAAAAAGACCCCCAAAACTCACGAGGAGAGCGTCAGGGAGCAGCTGATCCTGGTGTGACCCAGAAACCTGGGATGGAGGAAGGTTATGCTGCAACCTCCCTGATCTTCCATGCTGTGTCAGGTAGGAGAGATCTACTTAAGTCCTTCTTCCTAGTGTTCCTTTTAGGGAGCAAAGGGATGCTGGACTTCCACTGTGCCTACTGCACTCTTTTCCTCCCCACAAGATGGTCCTCACTCCCCCGAGGGACCCACCAGCCCTGCACCCTCAGTTTTGAGTGCTGAGCTGCTGGTGCCAACAACAGAAAAGAGGCATTGAATCACTTGGTTTGGAGAGGCAATTTGGATACCCCACTGATTTTTCCAAACGTTTCTGGGCCCTATCGGGATGAAGCCCATTAACTTCAGTGGGCTTTGGATGATTTCCTACATACACAAAAGTTGAAAAACTGTGCTTTAGAAGAAATGCCAAAGTTAAATTGGGAAATTTTAACGATTCTCTTTGTATTTTAATTTGGTGGCTGTATGCTGACAATATAATTAGAGAGATGCTATGTTAATTAATGCCAGATGACATTAGTGGGACAGCAAAAGCATCCAGTTTTGTAAAGGATAGTTCACAGCTGAACTGTTCCTTTCTCCCCACTGCATTTTTTAGTAGAGAACCATATTCAAAAAGTCAGAGACATATGAATTAAACCAAAAGTCAAACCTTTCACAAATACCATGTATCTTAGCATGTTATTTTCAAGCCAAATCTAACGTTATTGCAGAAAAATACATTAGCCGTGTTTCCTTTAGTGCCTACATGTTTAAAAAAAGAAGGAAGGTTTGCAGGACTTTGTGCTATTCTTGTGCTTAAAGTGGGTAGTGGCCATCCAAGCTGCCACTGAAGCCAAAGGAGCAGGACCTAGACTTGTGCTTTATATAGCTGAGGGTTTGAAAAGTAATTTTTGGTTCAGGGTTTGTGGATTTCTTGGAGTCCATCAGATGATCTGAAAAAGATTTGCAGTGATGGGTCAAACCATGTTCAGGTTCAGCGTGAGCCCATACATGCTGTGTTCATATTCTGGGTGAGTTCAGCTTTGTTGAACTTCAGTCTATACATGTAACATTACTGGAGCCCTTCAGACAACTACAGGAAATTTGACAGGGCATAAAAGTCACCATCCCATGAGAACTATAGCCTTTATTTTAATATAAACCCACATATTCCAAAGTGCACATGTAGAGATATTTATCTATGGATGCAAATATTTATATATTTAAGTTCACTGTACGCTGTCGTATAAATGTCTTGTAGATCTGTCTTGAGTAGAGTTAGTGAGTTAAAAGTCTTGGGGAATATAATTGTATCCTGCTGTGTCAGCAGACGAAAAATTGCAAGCACATTTCTACGGTTCTAAATAGAATTTAAAATGAAAAATCTTCTGTAGGTGATCTCAACGAGAGAGCAGCAGAAGGAAGTTGGCAGGGCTTCCTTAAAAGTCTTAATTTTCCTGGGGGGAGAAGAGACAGAGGTAAAACCTGAAGGCTGGTAGATCCCAAATGACCTCTGGCTAAACCCAGGGAAGCATCACTGCATGGCCAGGACTGAATCCATGCTGGTGCCTGTCTGGTAACATGGGTATCACTACCACCCTTAGCCTATCTGACAAAAAAAAACCCCTTTACAAATATTCCTAATTCACAGCAGGCAAACCTGAAGTTTCACAAAACCCATTTACCTTCCTGTGCTAATGCTACACTGGCTTTGCATCTGCTTTGCATAGAATTCAGTGCCAGGAAAAGCCACAGGAAAATTAACTCTTGTCCCAGCATGTCTGATGCTCTCTGTTAACAGGGAAGGCTTACTATTTATCCCCTGGCTGGAGCTGAATTTTACGTGTCCTGCCCCCTCAGCCCGCAACTCCTGACAAGTCAGGAATGCTCCTATATTCTCAAAGCGAAAATGTCACTGAATTTATTGTATCATGTTTAGGAACAGGCAAATCTGGGTACTGTAAATGTGGGATTATACTTGGCCTAGTGCTTGATATCATAAGGGAGGCATCTTGTTGGAGTAAGGAGCTGAGACTGGTGTTGCCCTCAATGTTCCATATCCATGGAGGATCCAGAAGACAGGGACTGGAATATTTTAATGCCATTGTGAAGAAACCTTTGAATTGAAAATATGCTTTAATTTAACAGAAGTATTTAGCTGCAGCACACTGAAGTGTTCTGGGATTTGAGGGTGTGCATTGTCCGTGCACGTGTTCAGAATTCTCTGTGCAAATCACACTGAAGCAGCAATCACTAAAATGAAGTTAGTAACTCATGGAAAAAAACTTCCACAGAATCTAAGAGGTTTTGCATTACTTATGCTGACTATCACCATCTTTTATATCAATGCAGTGAATGGGCTGGCACTTAATGTTCTCGATCAGCTCATTTATTTGATCTTGTTTTAAAACCACTCCACACATGAGCACGAGAAGATATTTCTAAATTAAATGCAAAGACAGCAAAAAGCAAGTTCATAATAGATATTTATAAACAAAATCTGTGCCCAAAAAAAGCCGCTTTGCATTTTGCTTTTTCCAGAATCCTAACAATTCATTTTCCTTCCACATGACATGCAAAGGGATTGTTTGCACATTTTGCTGAGATCATATGGAGATAGGACAGCACAAGTTGTCATCAGGACCTGAAGTTTTCATGGAGAAGGTTCTGCCAACAGCAGCTGCTCTCCGGATACTCTTCTGATCCTAGCTGTGGTTGTGTGGGTTCAGGGTTTCCCACATCCCAAGCTTGTGGTTTTACCACCAGGCTACTTGTTCTTTGAAAGCAAGTCTGACTTTTGGGTTTTACATCTGCTCATGTGAGGCAACTAATTAATAACCCTGATTTGCGAGATGATCTCATGTTACTGTCACATGGATTTTTGTGAGTTTTTTTGGTCTTTTTTTAATTGAGGTTGTTGAGAAATAACCTAATAACCTTCAACACGAAAATTACTAGGTTATTGACACCTAAATTTGTGGGAGAGGTGAAATGGAGATCATAAAGAGTTTCTTATCCCTGGAAGTGTTCAAGGCCAGGCTGGACGGGGCTTGGAACAACGTGGGATAGTGGAAGGTGTCCCTGCCCATGGCAGGGGGTGGGACTGGATGATCTTTAAGGTCCCTTCCAATTCAGGCCATTCTGTGATTCTATATTTCAGTTACAGGGAATTATGCTTTTAGCCTTTTAATAAGAAATCATGATTTACTATGCATCTGTTAGCTTGTTTAAAAACCCCAAACACTGTGTTTATTAACTTTTATTCAGAGCTAACAATTAAACCTTGCATTTTATTTTGAAAGCTGACCAACTTTATTTGGTTTATAAGTGTTGCAGCAGTTCCACAAAGCCTCTGCTGACATTTCCATGATGGATAAAATCGCTCTTTGTGTGTGACCAGGCACTGCCTATCCGGGCAGCTCACACGTCCCCTCAGGATGAGCCTTACGGGGGCTCTTGTGGCTCTTCCCCTCCAGGGTCCCCATGGGCAGTGAGGGAAGGGGGAAACGGCGAGGAAATGCTGGAACTGTACACGTTTCCCTTCACCGCCCTCGAACGTGCACTTCCAGGACGGACTCTTCCCAAATGTCTCCTCTGAGCCTCTCCCCGGTCCCAAACCCGCACCCTCTGGCCCCGTGGAATCCCACAATGGGTCAGGCTGGACGGGACCTCAGCGGGGCGCCTGGTGCCACCTCCCTGCTCCAGCAGGGCCGTCACAGAGCACAGGACACGGGATTGTGTCCAGGTGGCTCTGGAATATCCCCAGTGAGGGACACTCCACACTCTCTCTGGACAATCTGTGGAAGAAGTTTTTCCTCCTGTCTAGGTGGAACTTCCTGGGATCAGTCCCTGCCCATTCCTCTGGTGCCATTGCTGGGCCCCCTGGAGCAGAGCCTGGGCCCTGCTCAGAGCCCTCCCTGCAGACAGGGACACCCAGGGCTGNCTTCCCAGCGGGAGGGGACAGGTGGCCAACGCCCTGCGGGACCCGGCGCTCGCCCGAGACATCCCCTACGCCTCCTTGAGTCCTCATGGATTTATTCCCCCCCCCCCCCCCCCNCTGTCAGAGATGCTCCAGTCCTTAAATCATCTCCGCAGCCTCCACTGGACCCGCTCCAGGAATTCCATGTCCCCCTCAGGATCCCAGGACTGCACACGGGAGTGGCCGGATGCGGTCTCGAACCCGGGCTCCGCACTTGGCACCGGGAGGGAGGTGCCGGCGCTGCCGCAAGGGGCGGCGGAGCGCCGAGCGCATCGATCGCAGCCGTCCATCCGTGCATCGGTGCTCGGCTCCCTGGGCAGCGCCCGCCCAGCCCTGCCCGTCCCCCGCCATTTCGCACCGGGACGGGAAAGGAAGGGACGCGGAGCGGGAAGGGAAAGGAGAGGAAAGGAAGGGNGCGCGGCGCTGGCGGGGGCAGAGGGAGCCGGGGCGGGGCAGGCGATGCCCCGGAGCCGCGGGGGTCCCGCAGGCACGGCTCGCCCGGCGATTAAAAATTGATAAAACCCACCCTAAACTGTGTAGGGGAAGCGGCCGGGGAAAGCCGTACTCTCGCTGTCTGCTGTCCGGGCACGGGACGCGCGTTCCCGGCTGTGAGCTTCATCCCGAGGGGCACTGGGACGCCCTGGGAAACCCGGGCGGGCTCCGGGAGGAAACAGCGGGGAGCTAAATCCCTTCACGGATTAATTCCCTGCACGAAATACTCTTTTGGCCTTTCCCGGAATTCAGTGGCTTTTAAATTTATTTAGTGTATTTTTTGTTTTACTTACTTCATGTTCTTTTAATCTCTGTGTGACCGCTGCCTGTCGGCCGAGTGCCCGCTTTACATTCCCTGTGTATGCAATATTTGAGGAACAGCATTCCCTCATCCCTTTTTGTCTTGTCTTGCAGGGAGGGAGCTGCTTCCCGATAATAGTAGAGGATCCTGACTCTGAATGAGAAGGCACCGGCAGCATCCTCGTTAGTGGGAGCCCAGTTTTGCTTAATGTTGGTTTCTTTGTCATCAGGTCTGCTAAAAAATGACAGAGTATAAACTTGTAGTGGTTGGAGCTGGTGGTGTAGGCAAGAGCGCCTTGACAATACAACTAATCCAGAATCACTTTGTGGATGAATATGATCCCACAATAGAGGTAAACACTTTCATCTCATACTTTTTGTGAGGGGAGATTATCAGTTAATAATGGTGCTTGGTTGCTTTTGGACACTTACCAGAAGGACAAGGCTTTATAGTAAAAAGAGCTGAGAGATAATGGCCTGCATTGGAGACAAAATTGCTGTGCTTCTTTATCTGGCCGTGGAACAACAGCTGCAGTAAAAAATTACCAGTTTTGATCAATTGAAAGTGTTGTGTTAATTGCCATGTATCCTTGGGCAGTCTGGATGTATGTGTTTAGGATCTCCATGACAAAGTATTTGCAAACTCACTTGAAAATGCTTGGTGAAACTCTTCATAGCTTTGTGCAACCTCTTCAATGTGACATTTTTCCTTTGATAAGAAGGAAAATCAGTGGTTGTGAAATGTGTGTGCCAATCTTTCTCAGCTCCTATCACTGGGATCTGTTTCACACAGTGAGAAATATGTCCTAGAATGTTACAGTGAATGAAGCAAAAATTGGAGCCTGTTTTGTTTTATTTTTTCTCTGTTTAAACACACCAGTGCGTGTTTCCCTATCTAGACAAAATGTTATAAGATAGTTTCTGGAATGGATTCTTTGAAATACATGGCTCAGTACCTCAAAGTTTGAAATTGTAATTAAGCTTTAAAAGTTGTGCTGTTTCAAAGGTTTATAATGAGCAGGCAAGCTCTGCCTTTTAAGTATAAGAAAAATACTGGTGTTGTCTGAAATCTCCTGTGTATCATTGCATTTAATAACCTCAGACTCTATAAAAGGAGAAGTGACACCATAACTTACCCCAGGTTTCTATGTTCCCAACACTGAAGCTCTGCATTTCATGACTTCATTTATCCATTTATTCAGCGAGGCACTTCCAGGCTCACTTGAAGGAATCACAAGGGTTTAAATGTGGGCTTAAAATGGAGACTTGGGAAGCGTGTAGGTAGTGATTTTCAGGGAGACACAAGCAAAAGGAGCTGGTGCCCTGAGGTGGCAGAAACTTAGTGAGGGCCTGAGCCCAAACAGAGATGTGTTGAATTGAGGTTGTTTCATGTGCCTGTGTGTCTTCTTCCCTTTTTCTTGCATGGCCAAATAACATCTTAACTGCGGGAGGTTTTGTGACTAGACCTGTGAAGAAAACTGTGTTTGACTTACACCAGCAGAGCAGCTCTTTCAGTTACTAAGATATGAAGTCTTACAATAACAACCTCAAACACTCTTTAAAATCACACAAAACTTGCTGAGAGGAGCAAGCCAATTGGGATTTTACCCTTTCCTAAAGGACCTTTGGAGGCTGTTGGTCTTTGATGCTTGTTCATAATTACCTGGGTTTCTCTTAGGTTAGAGGTGTGTTTAGGCACTGCAGAAAGTGCTGTGCAGGTTGTGTCTTAGAAGTTGCCACAGTGTAAACAGTTTAGGAACACAGAAATTTACATGTCATTATTCCTGGAGCACTCGAGGGATTTTGCTGTTTAACCAGCTGAGTGATTTGAAGGACACCAAATACATTTTTAATGTAAAATATTAAAATGGAAATTCAGTTCCTTATAGAATGAACCTAAAAATCCCAGAACTGTGTCTTTTATTCATGGAATCATAGACTGGTTTGGGTTGGAGGGGATCTTAAAGATCATCTTGTTCCCATGAGCAGGGACACCTTCCACTGGACCATGGTGCTCCAAGCCCTGTCCAGCCTGGCCTTGGACACTTCCAGGGATGGGACAGCCACAAAATCAGTGGTCCAGAATCCATGTATGCTTCTGAAAGAATGACACCAAATTAACTGGTTATTAAGCAACGTAATAGGTTTTACCAGAGTCCACAGCTTGTCACATGCAGCAGCATTCATTTCTGCTACTCTTAGAAGTTCTTGTCTGCTAGGTCCTGTTCTTGTAAATTCTGAGACCTTGAGGAGGGAAACTGCATCTTCCTCGTCCTGGTCACTGGCCTTGTGTGTGCTCACATGTGGGTAAGCAATAACTCAGTTCCAACAAGGGCAGGCTGTGATTTGGAGTGGCAAACAAATAAAAAATTGGGTTTAAATGCTCCAGTTCATGCTTGGGCAGAATCCCACTTGGCTGAGAAGGGTTGTGTCATAGTGCTTCCTGTGCAGGTGCAGTTGTGATGCTGGTCAAAGAACAATAGCTGTGGAGTGGGTTTTAGGCAGTATGAGGGGATAAGGCTAAAATTGCCTTGATTGATAAATAATTAGGGTAATTCAGTAGTGTTGCTACTGTTATTTGTTACTTACTACTGTTTCTTTCATTGCCATACAGCAAAATACTCCTTTTCTGTGCGGATAATCAAACTAAATGTTTTGAGGTAGACACAGGAGACAGTTTAGTGTTTCTTGTCCATGGTATATTTCATAACTACACAGTTACTGAATAATTCTAAATATTTCCTGTGATTAACAGAATGAAACTCCACACTTCTAAAATTCTCATGTTGTGAAGACATGGTATGGTGCAGCAGAGGAAAAAACACACTAATTACTTAATCACAGGTGCCTTTATGCTGTTAATTTTGCTGCTTGTTTTTGGTGGAATAAACCTAATGAGTCAACAAAAAACCTGGTTGGAAAATGTCAAGTTTCAGGGCCTGCTTGAGTGTTTTATTACTTAAATCCAAGCATTGCAGATGGCAGGGCTGGGAGAGTACTGAAAATGAGTGTTTGGGTGGCTGCAGTTGTTCAGATACCGATGCTTTATGTGTGTTTCACAGTCCAGTACTTTATTTAAAGTAGATGTCCGAGCAAAGATTTATAGCCAAGTAATTTTAAGTGGTTTACTTTAAATTAAATGTGCAGTAACCATTGTAAATCTGGCCTGAGCAGTTGGGGCAGTGCCCTCTACCGGCCGAAGTTGAGTAAATCTTATTTGTGATCACTTGGATTTCTTTAATTTTTAGCTCTTTTACACTTTGAGGACATTTCAGCCCTAAATATGTGTCGTCTTTTAAACGTCCTAGAGAAAGAGCAGCTTTCCTAGCTGCTTGTCAGAGGTTTTGAAATTGGATTAGCCAAATCCCTCAGCTGATTTAGGAATACTGATATTTAAGTCCATGTTCTTAAATGACCTGTGCCCTCGAGAAACAAGCACCAGTATTTAGTAATAGCTTAGTCTCATGAACTGTGATATTTTAACATTAAATCTCTGTATAACAGAGTTTTGTGGGTAATTACTTGCCTAGATGGGATTTATTAAGCACTGGGGGCTTTTTTTAGCTAAATTCCATATGTAGTGTAGAGCTGAGATTTCATATCACATTTTCTTACCAGAGCTTGTGAGCAGATGGAATTATTACTCCTTTAACATAATTCTGGCTGTTTTCTATGGCTTGAGAAAGGCCAATAAAAGCAGGTTAAGTGATCAGTGAAATTGTTAAAAATTATGTAGATATGCTGAGTCTGTATACTGGGGAAAAACTGGAATTTCACGTTTGAAGCTGGGTAGGAATTAGGAATTAATCTTCTGGTTTGCATTATTTCTAGTTTGTATTTTGTTTTTACTTAATGGTGACAAATGTGATTTCAGGTTTGATGTTTTGCAAGGGGGAGAGGAAAAAAGGCCAAAAATCAAAATGTTTATTATTTCATTTGTCTGGAAATCATAAGCTTTGATTTTCTCTCCCACATCTTTCTTCTCTTTCTGCCTCTAATCCCCTTGCCAGGTAGTCACAAAGTTTTTCTCCTCAGAAGTGGCAAAGCAACTTAGCACCTCAAAATAGTAATTTTTGTATCTGTGCTGCGCTTTATGCTTGTGCATCTTTGCTGCTGCTGCTAACATGATAGGCAGTTCTTAAAAGTGATTTTCTTTCCTCTTAAAAATTATTTTCTTCAATGAAAATTACTTAAAGCTTTTGTTTAGAGCTCGGTTGAGGGGAATTTCTTTCCCTTTGAAGGCCTTAAGATGGAAAGGAATAGTACAGGCTTTTCAAGAACTGCTTTTCGTATTTTTGAACTAGCAGTCAAATTGCAAGAAGAGAAAATGAAAGGTTTATAAATATGTCTAGTATAATGATAGACATTCTGCTAAGTACTGTGGTAAAGGTACCCTAGGACATGGGGGATCTGCTCTTGAATAGAAGTGTTGGAATGAAGATACAAAAAAACCTCAAAACATAAGGATGTAATTTTTCCCCCTTTAAGCAGCAAGATAGAATATTAACTTTATTTTAAAACACATTGGAGCTTGTGTGTTTCTCAGCTGTATCAATATTTAAACATGGCTTATAAGTTTCTAAAGTAACTTACCCACTTCTTACCTGAACACTGAATTTGCACTTCTGTGAAATAAATAGTTCCAAAATCATGTTGGATGCAAACTTTTATCTTTAAGATAATCAGTCAATATTGTTTTATCTGGTATCGTGAGCCTGGATGACATTTAACAGTAAATTTGAGATTCCAGAGTTGGTTTAGTTTAAGATACTGATTCTATACAATTATCTCCTGCTTGTTTCTTAGCATGAGCAACAGAAAAGAAGAAAGCCTTTTGTAAAATTACTACTTCATAGGAAGTGCCTAAGAGTAGGTGTACTGTGCCCTAAAATTGGTCTAAAGGAAGGAAGGTTGTTCTGAATTCACCTTGCAGTTGGCTAGAATTGCAATTTTAATTCTTTAATTCCCTTCCCAGTAGCTTAGGCTCACTCCTGTATAGTGTCAGATAGAACAGCAGCAACGTTGTGTTAATCTCTAGCTAAGGAAGCTGAAAGGTGCTAGCAGGAGCGTGTGTTCATACCTGTTATTTATTACAAGAGCTCCTTACTGGGAATAATTAATGGTGCTGGTTGATGACACCTTTCCCAAGCTCATTGCCATGGCTTTAATTCAAACATAGAGATGTTCATAGAAGTTACTGGGTATGTAATGCCCACCTTCTTACTGCTAAAGCTGTGTACTCATGGAGGCCTAGCACCAAAACAGAGAGGTAATAACAGTCTAGCTGGTGGGACTTTGTGCAGATTTTAGCCACTTGAATCAGTGACCTGAAAGCTTTGATTTGATAGCATTGAAATAATTTGTTCTGACATCTCTGTGAACCCACCCATCAGGGTTATAATATGGCTCTGTTGATCTGTCCTGGCTAAAAAGCTTGAATTTCAAATATATCATCTCAGCTTTGATAACTTAATAACAGATATCATTATACACACCCGCTCAGGTGTACAAAACAGATTTCCTGTCCCAAACACTGAAGGCTTTTTATTCTTCTCTTCCTTTTCAGTGGCATAGATTTTTGGAGTTGTCTTAATTGTGTGTTCTTTCTGGTTTATTATTTTGTGCATTCTTGTGGCATAGACTAAGGGACAAATTGTAGTTAAAAAAAAAAATTAGTAGATTGAGTAAGCTTAAGCACAGTCAAACCTTTTCAGTCATTCTTATTGCTAGTAAATAATTTGATTATCTCCATATTTACTGATGTTCAAAACCTTACCTGTTTGTTAACCAAAGTCTATTTTTTCCTAGGATTCCTACAGGAAGCAAGTAGTAATTGATGGAGAAACCTGTCTCTTGGATATTCTTGATACAGCAGGTCAAGAAGAATACAGTGCAATGAGGGACCAATATATGAGAACGGGGGAAGGCTTCCTGTGTGTGTTTGCCATAAACAATACAAAGTCTTTTGAAGATATTCACCATTATAGGTGTGTATATGAAGAGATAATCAACCAGCTCTTGTATTAGGTGGGCAGGGGGCTTGTTCTTCCTCTGGATAATACAGTGATCTCTCATGAAATAGGGAAAATCTGAAAATTAACAATATTGCAACTTATTTGTGCATCTGTTACCTGGAATTTTGGGTAATCTGAAAATCTGCCTTGCTCATAAATGAGGTGTAAACTAATGTGACTTAGTATTCCAAGTCAAGACTTACCCAAAGAGAAATTCTGTCCATTCCATTGATGAAATTGTTTGCTAAGATGGAAAAACTGAAGCTGTTGATATACAGACAATAATGTCAATTGCTTGTTTTGTTTGGGGCTGGAGGGGGAGATACCTGGGGAATGTTGTGAGAAAGAATAACCTGTATGAACTCTGATGCCTGAGAAGGACAGACACATAAAGCCAGAGGTCCAAAGTGACACTAAAAACCAACCTGTTATTAATTTCTTCATATTATCTTTTTAAAAATAATTAGTTAGGAATTCCAACTCATGCTTTCTTTGTCAACTACACTAATTTAGAAATAAAAGCAGTCTCTGGTGATTACCATAGCAGATAATTTATAAATTAGTACCTTACTGTTATCTTGAATTCTCCCTGGGTATTCTGTTAGAAGGCGATGCAATTCCCACCAAAGATCACTGAGTTCATCAGCCTAAGGTTAGTCCCAAACACAGGTTAATCTAGCCACAGTTAGGCATCCTAATAAACAATAATAATAATGTCACAAATGGGTTTCCTGTGGTTTTAGAGGAAGAAGGGAAAAAGGAAAGAAAGATATTGGTGTAAGGGGAAGAAGGAGCATAGAGTTTTTAATGAGGAATTTTTGTTTTTAAAGAGAGTTGCAGATTTGCGTAAGAAGACCTTCACAGTTTATTTCAAAGAGTGTTGGGAGTTGAGTGCTGGAATTTCTTCTGTGCATTGACAGACCTGTGAGTGACCTTCCAGGCTTGAAGCTGAACCATCATAATGAGCTGGAAACAGTGTCTATATTAATTAAGGAACACACTGCTAGATTATTTGGGAAGGCAAAAGTAATTAAATCAATGATTTTTATTCAAGATTCTTCGCAAGTACATCTAACATCTTTCAAGACACTTTCTAACTAGTGCTTGAAAGGACTCTCTTACCAAATTTCTCTCTGTAGAGAACCAGACCAGTGGTCTTCAAAGTTTTAAATCCCCTGTCTAAATGCAGAATTTTTAGTGCTATCTTTAAAGAACAAAATAAAATCACAACCTCCGCCCAAAACCAAACCAAAGTCAAGACAGCAGACAAAGAGCTTTTGGCAGTGTTTTGGAAATGAATTGAATATTATGAGTGTTAAATATGAGAGGTAAGTAGTAAGATTCATACCAGAGCTTGTTAAGCTTATTCTGGTATTAGCTGCTAAAAAAATAAAAACAAAAAAACTTTAAAACCCCCAGTGTAATGACATTAACACCAGAGTAGTTTGCAAAATACCAGGCTTTTGGTTGGTTGGTTGGTTTTTTGTTTAGTAAGATGCTAAACTTGATGGTGACAGGATTGGTCAGTTTATTTTTTAGTGGTTTCCAATAGTGCATGTGCAGTAAATTAACATAAAGAATGATGTTGGACTCTGTTAATTGAATGTTTTAACTGTTTTAAAATTACCATATAAACTATTAATACTTGTTAAATGCAATCTTTTCTTTTTCTTTGTTTTTAGAGAACAAATAAAGAGAGTTAAAGACTCAGAAGATGTCCCAATGGTGCTAGTAGGAAACAAATGTGATTTGCCTTCCAGAACAGTAGACACAAAACAAGCTCAGGATTTAGCAAGAAGTTATGGAATTCCTTTCATTGAAACATCAGCAAAGACAAGACAGGTAAAGCTTAAAACTTCCCAGATGCAAATGCAGAGCTTTCACCTGAATTACCATAATGTTAATTATTCCAGGCATTGAGAATTGCTTGGTTATATCAATAGATGCATTTCTCCAGATTGGAAATCCTTGTCTTTCTGTCAGCTTGCTGATAATTTGTAATTGTTTATTGATGCGTGACTGATTGGCTTCAACTGGGCAGACTTAGAGTGAGACATGGCCTGCTGTTGCTCTCCTCTGTGAGGTGGTTGCAGCATTCTTAACTTTGTGAGAGGTTTTAGTAGAATATAAGCACTTCTGCTTAGAGGTGAAATGCTTTTTTTCCCTCAGCAAGAGGATTAAACGGACAAACAGCTAATTAGTTTCTTCTGGTTTAAGTGTTTTTATTAATAACAAAAGAATTTTTCCTTGAGGCATTGATTCTCTAATTAGGGGGACATACTTGATACACCTAAGCAATTGACCTTAAGGCTGTTTCTGAAATTCCTGAATTAGTTGTTTGTGTAAAATGATACTTTCCCTAAGACTTCAGAGCTCACTGTTGGTATATTGTGGCCCACTGGTCCTTTCAGTGCCTCTCTTGGGGTGTAGGAGAACACGAGTGACAGAGTGGCACATCTGAGCTTTCAGGAGAAGAGAAACTCCACAGATAGAGGTGGAAGTGGTTCAGTACTTCTGGAAGAAAGCAATCTTTTGAAAAATGCTGGTTGGTGGTTTCTCTTTTAAGAGCAAGGATTTTACTGTCAGTACAAATTAGATCAGGCCTGAGTGGCTCCTACTCTGCATAATCAGAAGTGTTATGTGCAGGTCATGAATCAGGAACTGAGGAGGTAAATAAGGGCAGAATGCTGCAGTTTGAGTAACTGCTCAAAATTTCGAAAGAGATCCAGCTACATCACTTGGCAGAATTTCCTCATAGCTTGTAAGGTATTTTTGGATCTGAGAAATGAATATTTTATTAGTGCAAATTTGCTCCACTCACCCAAGTTTTTGACAAGTTGAAACCTGGACTAATTAGTAAAACTTCACAAAGCAATGCTAACTTCTGGCAACAAAGAAAGTCTCTGTTAGGTAGGATTAAAAGAACCAAAGCAGAATTACCAAACTTGAATGACTGAGAATAAATTAGGCCACACGAGTCTCCTGAAGAAGGGGGCATATAAGTGGACTGAATAATGGCAGTGGCTTTGTTTGGAAGGTGCTGTATTAGTGGCTGTCATGGAGATGGGAGGGTGAAAAAATAACTCTGAAATTACATTTAAGATTTGAAATAACAGAAGTGCTGTACTAACATCTTGATTTGATTTTGTTCAGTCTGTCTTACAGAGCATCAGGCTTTTTTGGGGAAATACTCCTTTTGCATAGCTACGTCAATTAAAACGGATATTTTAAAACAAAGATACCCAACAGACTGTTTAGAACCTGTTATATTCTAAAAGTTGGCACCACTAGGGATGGCTACTGATTATTTCCCAGTGCTGTTCAGAGCATGTTGTGCTATGAAATTCCTTCCTAGGATGCCATGTAAATAAAATGTTTCTGAGAAGAAAAAAGGGCACTGGAGAAAGAACTGGAATTTAATTATAGCAGGAGGATCTAAATATTAGTGTATGTGATTGTACATACGTGTGTGTGTATGTATGTGCATAGAATGATTTTTCAGTCAGTGTCATATATATAAATATATCTATACCCACACACCTTCTTCAAAAGTAATTTTAAATTAGGGGATTCAAACCATTTTGTGAGATGCATATGGCCCATGGGCTATAGTTTTATTCACTCTTTGTCTAAAAGTCAGTGTATAAATAAAACTCTGGTCCTCTCTGTCCTCATGGAGAACTTCCAAGCGTGAACAGATGCAGCTGGTGGTCTTCTGGAGTGTGTGGGAAGTCTGCCATGAATATTTAGAAGTAGGAACCTTCTTTTCCATTCCTGTCCTCACCTTCCACCACATGGAAACATCATCCCTGATGCCCTGCTGAAAAGCACCATTTTCTTGCCTCTGCCCTTTGGTGTGCCCAGTTCTGCTGGAACTCAGAGGGAATCAAATGTTTCTGTAGAAGGAAACAGGGAAGGTAGAACTGGGAAGGACTTATCAGAGTAGACTTTTGTGATTGCCAAGACACTTTTTAAAAAAGATGGCATTGCATGCTCATGCAGGATGATGTCTCAGTTTAACTAAGTTTTTAAGATTTTCAAAAATTGATAAGAAAGGACAGAAAAGAGAAGAATATTGAAATGGAGTACAGAAATAAGTTATTCTGGAAGTCAGTGTGTTTGGGTTCTGACAGAGAATAAAGGTGCAAACTTTAACTCACTGCAGGAAGATTGTGTGTTAAGCCAAATCTCTCTGTGGATTTTCATACAAATCATTGAATTCATCAGTGAAACCTTGCCTTAGTGGACCCTACAATTTGGATATAAGGCTACAGATAATTAATAGTTTCAGTTAGACCACTGACTGAAATTCATATAATGTAATTTATGAAAAATAGTGATAGTCCTGTTACTGAATGTAAACAAGTGGCAGGGCTGGTGGTTTTGTAAGGCCATGAGCATTTACTCATCCCTTCACAATCCTTATGGAGAAGGGGATGAATGGCTTAGGTTTATTTTGATTGCTGCTTTTGCTTTTTTCTGTTTGACATAAGCTTTATATTCAAATTCTTCCCTGTCTACCTGAGCATGTAGCTCCCAGTATTATCAATAATATCAATGAGAGATGAGGGACAAACTTGATTTATCCCCACCAAGGCTGCATCCTCCATTCTTTATTGGGCTTCCTTTTGTCTGGGAGTTACATAGGGTAAGGCCAAACCACCCCAGTGTGGTTTGACTGTAGGGCTTTGTTTCCTTTGGAACATTTCAGCTTTCCTGCTGGTATTGGATTCACAGGAAAAGCAGATAAATGGGCATTATTGCAAGCATAATAAAGGGTTTCCCAAAGTTTGAGGTCTCATTATTGAGAATATATGCTTAAACGCACTTCTATAGTGTGTAATGAAGAAGTTGACCTAAATCACCAGGATGCTGTTAAAAAAGCATTTTGGTTATTTCAGCTGTCTGATGGACAGTGGGTTAGGCCCTAACCTTGTGATGAAAGTAATTTCAGAACCTGTGCCTGGTCTGGTGAAGTAACTGGGACAGTATTTACAGAAATTCATTCCTACATCTCAGTTAAAATTCATGACTAACTGAGAATTTAGTTTGCTTGAACCATTTTTTAGGGGTTTGCTATATCTGTTTAATGATATTGTGTCACTCCAGCCATTTTTAATCCGGTTCTTGTGTACAGGTTTCATCTTAAAGCTTTGTTTTCAATGAGTTTTAACTTGGTCACACTTCACACTGGAGATTGAGTTTTTTTCATGTCACTTGTCTGTTGTAAGGTAGAACTTTTCTGGAAAACCTTAGTCCTCCCCCAAGGACAAAGCTCCGAGGAAAGAAAGTTTTGGGTTGCTTTTAGGAGATCAGATGTGATCAAGTGTTTAAGGATGGGCACAGAACAATTTTGAGTTGTCAAGGCTGACTTTCATTAGGTTCCTTTAATGCTACAGAAGTGGAACTTGTAAAAATTCTGTTTGGGATACTTTGGTCTGTGTTTGAAACAGCCTTTCTTTGCACATAGTCATATTTTAAATGGAGTGTTTGGCTGTCAATCAGGAGGCAAAAGCACTTCAAAAATGTTGCCTCAAGGTCCTGGGTTCCTTGGGCTGTTTAGATGTTAAAGTTTTTAATAACTGCCAAAGAGTATTTTTGCTTCCAGCTCTGACAGCTAAAAAAACTGATTAATCCCATTTTATATATATGGTCATTGCTTGTTGAAGGAAAAAGTACTAGAGTGTCTTAAATTGGTATTAAAATGACTTAAGTTTGTAGGATTGGCATCTGGCTCTTTAAAATGTCACCTTGTGCTAATGATATAAGCAAATATGTGTCTGTACAGATTTTCTTTCAGAATCATCTCTTTCAGCAGGGTTCATAAGACTATTCTTGGTGGTGGCAGTAATAGCAATTTCTTTTCTCACTCTGTGTCTCTCCATCTCTCTGCATTGCTAAAGCAAATTACAGCTCCTACTGGTGATGGGAAAGTTGGCAATAAATGTTGACTCAAGAATTGTTACCTAATTTTTCATGTGAAAGTTCCATAATCAAATTACATCTTTCTACTGCAGAACAGTAGGTTTGCAAAAATGTTAATTCTTGTACAGCCTGTGCTGTGGCACAGAGCAGCTGATCAATGTCTGCTGTTTCCACTTCAGGAAGAAACTTACATTCCTTCCAGAAAAACACAGAAGTATGAGCTTTACTTGGATTTTTGCTGGTTTTAGTGGCTTTCCTTACATTTTGCAACCTGTCAGACCTGGAATGTAAGACTTGTCCAGACTTTCCTACATCCTAAGAGGGCACATTATGTATATATAGGGAAATAACAATCCAAGAAATAAATCTGATTAAATTAATCTTTAAACAGAAGAGACTGTAGTTCAGAAGACCCCTCAGATAAGCAATAGTGTGTTAAAAATAATTGTTCAATGTGATAACCTTTGGCACAGGTTATGCAAAATGACCCACCCAGTAACTGTGGCAGTAAATGTTGGCTGTTTTTTGTTATTCAGTGCATAATATGAAGATGAATTGGAGGGAGAATTTTTGGAAAATGCCAAATAAAAGCCCAGACTGTCCATTGGTAGTAATAGAGTTTGGGGGCTTTAGTGGTTGTGCTGCTTACCATGATCATCAGTGTGTTCTGGTTTTATTTTCAAATTATGAGTTTGTATGAAATTCACAACCCTGTTGATCTGATTGAGGAGACAAGTACTGAGATTGATAGTAAGGCAGAGGAGAGATTTGGTCTCCCCTTGAAAAGCCACAGTGGAACATTTTCCATCTTGTTCTAGTAAGAACATCCTTACAGATTGATCTAAATTCTTAAATTTATGCACAGATGCAATAATTTTAAAATATTATAACTTAGAGCTGGTGCTGTATCTCTTTATATTGTATTTGGTTAAAGATATCTTCAGTCTCCATACTTTTTTTTTTTAATGGTTGTGGTGTCATATCCAAGTAGCCTAAATGCACAGCTGCAGAAAAGTAAGGTGTGAGACCAGAGAAGTAAAATGTGTAGCTCTGTGTCATCCCTGGAACAGCTGAGGAGCATTTCTGCAGCAGATTCAAATCTGAGCAGCAGAATGTCACAGATTGTTTGCATTTAGTTGTTATGGGACCCTCGTGGTTGCTGAGTCTGGCCCAGAGGAACAGGTCAGGTGTGTCTTGTTTGTGTAACCAAGCTCTTAAAGATTATAATAACGAACATTTGCTGCCATGGCTCAGATATCACTTTAACTAAATTTAATAGCACAGTGCTTGCTTTGTAAAGTAAGTAGCTTTAAAAACAACACTGCCCCAAATTTAGTACTTTTAGAAAATTTTATTTCTTTATAACCACTTAGGAAGTCACCTGGAGGGACTTTTTAAATACTTTGTTAGCTTGATCCACAGATTTTTGCAAAGTTCCCCTTCTTATCTAAAGAACAGAACATAAAGGAGCTTGCTTTTCTTTGCCCAATCAGTAACATGTTCTCACCTTGGCTCAAAACTGCAGGTGGGTAGTTTAACTGTGTGTGTGTTTATAAGCACCCCCCAGTTCACAGTCTAATAAGGTTTTGTGCCTCCTGAATACATCCATACCCACAGAAATGTGGGAATAGATTCAGTAACACAAGCAGTATCATTTTCAACAATGGAAGAAAATAAGTCTCATTCTTTTTTTGGCCCAGTGTTAGTATGCACAGGAAAAAAAGCAGGGCTTGAAGCGTAGATATTCACAATAATTGGTAATCAATAAATGTTGAATTAAGCTTGAATTAAGTATTTATCAAGCAGCAAATGAGCAAGCCCGGCATTTTGAATACATAAATGAAGCTCCATATACTTGTTTCAAGTAAAGCTCATAATTTCAGTGGTTTTGTTGTGGCTTTTTCCGCTTCCATGGGTGTCCCAGTTTGTCTCAATCATTAACAAAGCGATTTTTAAGGAGTTGTGTTTTACAATGCAGAGAGTGGAGGATGCTTTTTATACATTGGTGCGAGAGATCCGACAGTACAGAGTGAAAAAAATCAGCAAAGAAGAAAAGACTCCAGGGTGCGTGAAAATTAAAAAATGCCTTGTAATGTAACAGGGTAAGTTTGTAATGTAACAGAGTAAGTGTTGCAAATCACTTGCCAAATAAGACTGATTGAGGGAGTATTGCCAATCAGACTTTTTGAGGCTAATCAATGATATAATTGCAGATATAAAACCAGTCACATTTCAGTGTCCTGAATATGGATTTGCTTTGTTTCCTGGGGTTTTGATAAATGGATTAACAAGAAGTCCTTACTGCATATTGAATTCTCCAGCTGGGAAATGGAGGCACAGTTCTGAGTGGGAAGAAGTTAGGAGGAAGGAGTTTTATTAGGAATATATTGCAGATGCTGTTAAAGTGAATATTGGTTGAATCTTCAGGCTGATGAACTGAGGAGAGAAGATTATAACATTTTTAAGTCCTCCTCAGATGCAGAAATAGGGGGTTCCTAACCAGCAAAACAGTATCTGGCTGGTGTACAGGTTTTTTTAATTCTCAGGCCCTTCCTTATGCCATTCTATTTTTTCCTTGTTCTTCCCCAGCTTAAAAAATTTACCCTTACCATTTACAGAAAGCCATTAGGGTTTTTTTGTCAACTATAATGCCATGAATGATCCAGATCTGGACAAAATAAGGTTTCACCTTTTTTTGAGAGCCTTTACAAGAGGTGGGGGTTAAGTAACAGTGAAGGAGCACTGGAGGAGAGGGGAGACTAAACCAAAACCAACAAGAAAGCACCAAAAAAACCCAATACCCAAATTGTCACAAAATCTTTTTTTTTTAATATATATTCCACTGTAAGAAAAAAGGGAGGAGGTGAGGACAGAAGAAACTGATATGGAAGAAGTGCTTGTCTAGATCACTTCCAGGGCTTTTTGGAGCAGCTCCTTGCAGATACTCCTATCCCATTCATTCTTTACCTCTTACTGCACCAGTGCAGAGTGGGTTGTTACTCCTTACATATTTGTCCAACTGGAGGATGACCTGGAATTTCCCATTGTGTAAAAGAAAAACTCTTCATTTTTCAAGGTGTGTGTTTGTACTTCAGAATATGTGGCAGAGAAATAGTAGACTTTGGGTTGCATCTTCCAGAGACCATCACAGTTTGGGAATATTCCCTTCAGTGAGGGAGTTTTGTTTCCCTTTTTGGGGGAGAAATTTTGATTCATAGCAGTTTTTACTAGATCTGCTCAGGCTTATTAGTATCAGCTTTTAAGTGATGAATGACTGCTCGGAGGTAATTATTTAGAATTTTTTTTCCTAAAGAATTTGGTGGAGTCCCCATCCCTGGAGATGTTCAGGAAATGACTGGATGTGGCACTTAATGCCATGACTTAGTTGACTAGGTGGTGATCAGTCAGATGTTGGACTTGATGCTCTTGGAGGTCTTTTACAACCTTAATTACATTATTCAGTCACTCTGTGATACTCTTTGCATCCCAGGTTTCCTTTGCAGGAAACTGGAAACTTCAGTCAAGAAGCTCCCCACTCTTCCATCCAAATCTCACTAAAATTTATGCCATCAAAACACCTTGTTTTATCCTTCCCTAGCTATCAAAAACAACAAACAGAAGCTGGGTAAGATGACTTTTGATGAGAGTAATAGGAATTAAATTGCTTAAGCCCTGTAGCCTTTTGGAAACCAACTTTGCAGTTACTTGGTGTGTTACTGATGTAATCATACCACAAAATAGAATTTATGTTTTTCTATACTGAGACTTGAAAGATCCTGAGTTCTCTCTGCTTTCCCCTCATGTTGGGAGAATTGAGAATAGGATGGTGGGAATTGTGGTTTTCAGTGGAAGGATTTTTGCAGATTGTAAGGTTCTTATTTATGTCTCAATGAACACATGCTTGCTTTCTACTAGCTTCCTACTTTCTTTCTGGTGGTGTCCAAGAGAAGTATTTTTTGGGGGTTTTGCACCTTTTTTTTTCCCCATGAGGGAAATCTTTTGTCAACAGTGGATATTGTTGAGTTTTGGATGTTTGTTGTTGTGTTTTCTTTTTTCCCTGCACCCTATTTAGAAAATAGTCTTGGATCTAAGACTCTAGAACTTCAGAAGTCCATTTAAGGAAGGAATCATTTGTCTTTATCCCCAAGTGAATTCTACATGGTATTGATAGGCGTTTCAGCAACTTAGTGTTTAGAGAGTTAAGCTGGAGGAAGCATATTCCAAAATTATTATGGCCCAGCTGTAGTTCAGTAGTGATTTGAGTGGAATGAGACATCTACATTTAAACCAGCCTGGCTTGTATTACTTTCCAGTCAGTACAAAAATGTGTTATTTCAGTCTGATGTGTAGTAGGTGGCTAAAGAGAGCAGCACCTGATGGTATGAGCCTTACAGCTGGGATTTTAGACTTCAAAAGTATTCATTGTAACACAGATAGCAATGATAGTATTCTGTGAATAATCAAGTTGGATGGTTCAGCGTGTTTTTCTCCCTCTTGGAATTTTGTTTATCTTCTTGCTGCCTGTGGGATGCCTTCTTAAATTATATTAATCTTGCACAAGGAAGCTGAGAACTTTGGCTACCCAGACTGCCATGAACTGCTGATGCTTTCCAAGAGGTTCATTGCTTTGGCTGTTACACAGTAAAGCAAAAAGAACAGAACATCTTTTGCTCCTTTTGTAATTTCCAGCTATCAGGGAGAAATTTCCAAAACTCCATGTGAAATCCTCAGAACAACTCTTTTTTGTGAAAGCATCAGATTTTTTAAATAAAAAGCATGCTACAAGCAGACATCTAGATAATGTAATTCAGGTTGAGCTGGGTTAATAGTGAAAAGATTGAATTAGAAAAGTTCTATATTTTAATTTAAAAATGCCTAAATTCTTGATTCAAACTGCAATTTAATGGTTTCTCTCCATAGTACTACAGAGGTGTACGAATAACTTCTGTTCCTTGTGACTGATACATATGTGTGTACATCTATGCATTATGCATTAAAAAGAACTCCTACAGTTTGGAACCTGTTTAATGGTTATTTTTGGGGCTGGGATTTTAAGGAGTTCCGAATTCCTTACGAATTTGGTGTTTATTATTGCCAGCCAGGTTTGTTGCCCAGTCTCATGCATGCTTGTGGTCATGCAACCACATCTCCAGACTTCTGTAAAGCCATGGGACCATGTGGGGCTCCAAAAGCAAACTTGTAGCCAGGAGCAAGCTGTTTCTTTGGGATCAGTTCTGCTGTTTCTGTTTTGGAAGAACAAGGGCCAGGAGCAAGGCCTGCCAGTGCACCTTTAGTGAGGCTCTGGGGTTTAGTTCTGAGCCTGCACAGGGAATTGTGAGTTTCTAATCTGAGCCTAGATTTAAAGCTCTCATTCAGTACATCTTAACTTCCCCAAAGGCTTGCACACAATAAGTGCATTGTCAGAGGGAGGAAGGTCAGCTGCCTGCAGTCTCTTCCTATTGAAAGAGCTCACTGGAAAGGTTGGCAGCCTTTGATCTCACAGCATTGATGCCTTCAGGGACCTTCTGGAGACAGAGTATCCACTACTTACATTTACAATTTAATAGTCAGGCTGAAAAGTGAAAGACTTTCCTTTACCTTGCGTTCTCCACTTGTAACTCACAAAAGGTCTAAGCACAGTTGTGTATGTCATGTTCTATTAATGACCTGAATTGAAGACAAATTGTGGCAGGACCAAACATAATCAATAATTAGTGAGGCTTGATCTACAAAGGTGTAAATGCAAGGATGAAAGCCAGGTTATTTCTGTAACCTGGTCTAGTGAAAAGTGTCCTTGCCCACAGCAGGGGGTTGGAATGAGATAATCTTTAAGATCCCTTCCATCCCAAACCAAAATATGATTCTATGTTGCAACATGTGCTGTATTTAAAATACCATCATCTTACTAGGTAGAATAAAAATTTCAGCCTTGATAGGGAAGTCATGTGTTTAAAGGTTCATGATAGTATCTGGGTATTACTTTGTACAAGTTATTTTCTCTGCATTTATTTTAAAACAAGTTTAATGAGTGAGGGTTGCTCGTTTGAAGACTGAAATTGCAGTTTTTAAGTGTGTCTCATTTGAAGGCAGCAACTGAAAGCCAGTTCTGAAAGGTGGTTCTGTAAGGCAGTGTGAACCGTCTCGTAGAAGAACATTGGGCAGAGGTTGTTCTTCTATGGTTCTTCTGTTTTAAGAATGAAACTGTTGTCTTGTCTGTTGTGATTCATACTTAGTGCTGTCCTCCTCCTCCTTAATACTGAGACCTGCAGTGGAACCATGAACTGTTGCTACTTCTATACTATTTCCCTACTTGAAACATTGCTAAATATTGACTTCGTGCATTAATGCTGAAGCTGTAAGCAAAATACACTAGTTCTCTCTAAAATAATACCAAGTAGTTTTAATTTTCCAAAAACTAATGAGTGATGTGACCTTTTGCAGAAATAAGGCTATTCTCCCAGGAAGCATGCTGCATCAATTTTATATTGGTCAATAATACCTCAAAATGTAGAACAAGTTGTTTGCAAGGTCTTGTGAAATGCAAAAGTGTGCTCTTAATATTGGGAGATAAACTGCCAAGGACTGTGAACATCAGTTGTGTGTAAATGTTTTATGAACTTGAAAGTTTTAAATACATTTAGCTTATACTGAGTGCTGCTTTTTACGTGAAGCTATTTCACACCTCCCTGTTGTTTGGAATTTTCATACTAAGTTTCATCACCACTTGGAGTTTGGCTGAAACTGTAGTGAATTAGGTTATTTTTGGCTTTTTGTTTTTTCCGAGTTCACTTTCAGTTTGTTACGGAAATAGGCACAGAGGAGGAAATGCAGAGTGTTATTTTTTTTTTGGCAGCTTGAAGGCAAACTTGTGGGGCTGAATTTCTAGACCCAGTTCCATAGTGATGCATTTGGCTGCTGTGATACAGTAACGTTTCTCATCTATCTAAAAGATGTAAGGAGTAAGGCAGCAAAGAATCAAGAAAATTTTCATCTTAATGATTTTATTTGAGTACTGCTTGTACTCAAATTATTAAATGTAAAGGCAGATCGTCAACATGGGTACTTTAGTGGGATTTGAAGCAACCTCAGAGCAAGGCCATAAATTGTTTCACGTAAGTAAATTGTTACACATTGTACAACATTGTACTTGGTAGTGGACCATATCAGGCTTGTGGATATGCCGGTCTCTTTTGATCAGAGTTAATTTTGGTCAGCTGTAATTACCCCTGAAAATAATGAAAAACTACTCAGTGTGAACAGACTTCAGCTTTTGTGTCTGTAGCTTAAGTCTTGGAACCATGTAGGTTTTAAGTTACTATACACCACCAGAGATAATGCGTTCCAAGTGTCCTTAACTTTCAAAGTTGAATAGAATGATTTCTCAAATAACTTACCTTTGGGACATGGGATTGATTTGATTGATTTGCATGTGTAAAGATTTATAAAACTGTGGTGTGATTACTACTATACCAGTGTGCCTGAGAAATGATCTGAATATGAGAATTAACCATAACTATGTCTTTGGTAGTGAATTATTGGTACAAATATTAGAATTCACATTCCAGAGCTGCATATAGATTATTAAAGCATAAATAAAGACAGTTAATACCTCACAACTTCCCTGTGAGGGTGGGGAGGCCCTGGCACAGGTTGCCCAGAGAAGCTGTGGCTGCCCCATCCCTGGAAATGTCCTAGGCCAGGTTGGATGGGGCTTGGAACAACCTGGAACAGTGGAAGGTGTTGGGGTTGGAACTGGAAGATCTTTAAGGTCCCTTCCAACCCAGGCCATTCTATGATTCTGTGATAATATATATTTATAACCTAATTGTGAGGTGTTATTATATAAATATACACTCTGTATATGATACTTTTCTAGCTTGATGTGGGGCAAGGTGTGCTCTTGGAGACGGAGAAGAGGGCAGCACACACTTTATTACCTTCCCTCCCACATCAACAGTGGAATTTCACCTGTGGGGCACCTGTGAGTAACATGCAGGATGCCCTAAGCCCAGTTTAGGAACAGCTGAGGAATAGGGCAGCAAGTGTCAGCTTCTGCTGGCACCAAAACAGTTCCCTTATGTGATTGTGTCAGTGCAGCTCAGAATTCCAGAGAGGAACAGGATTAATCCTGCAGCCAGGATTCATTGTTCAAAGGATGGCAGGTAGGCAGCAAAATGTGCTGGTGGAACCCCCTCATGTGGCCGGGGAGAGACACAGGCTGCACCTCAGCAAGCCTCTGAGTCTGAACCTGATCCTAATTTGTATCTTTCTGTATCTTTTCAGGGTGTTGATGATGCCTTCTACACATTAGTTCGAGAAATTAGAAAACACAAAGAGAAGATGAGCAAAGATGGTAAAAAGAAGAAAAAGAAGACAAAGACAAAGTGTATAATTATGTAAATACAATTTATCCTTATTCTTAAGAAGTACAGAAGTAATTTTGTACATTACACTAAATTATTAGCATTTGTTTTAGCATTACTTTACTTTCTGCTTCATGATCCTGTTACCTTTACCTGAGTGCTTGTTTTAAATGACAGTGGAAACTTCATTCCTCTTAAAGTGCCAGTATTCTTTGACTGTTGGTTCTTGAACTAGCAATGCCTGTGAAAATAAATAAAAAAAAAAAGAACAAAAAAACCAAAACAAACAAACAAAAAAATCCACACAAAAAACCTGAGAACTGTCTTAGGACTCTTTGGTGCATGCACAGTTGCTAACTTCCTATTTTTCTTACTGATTGTGAACTTCTGTTCTGTGTGCAAAGCAAACAAATGATTCTCTACACATTTTAACATCCCCTCAAAATTTCTGGGTTTATAAATTTGGTTTGGAAAAAGGATTAGTTAGCAAAAGAAACTTTCATTTCAGCCTTTCCTTTATTTTAGACTGATTGCAATAGAGAGAGACCAGAAGCCTTTATAGTCTTCCTGTAGATTTTGCTTCTAGGCATCTAGTCTTGTAGCATTTCAGATCAACTTTAATGAATGTAAAGAGAAAACTTTCAAAAAAAAAATTCACTGCAATTTGTCATGGTCGCTCCTTAAATACTCTATTTTTTCTATAAAAAATTAAAAAAAAAAAGAAAAAATTTTAAAAATACAACAGTGCACACCTGGCAATGGAAAAAGTAAAAGTTCTAATTAGGTTGATTTGCTATTGTTAATGCATTGCTTTAAGAGCTTCACTGACATTTTGTGTCTGAAGAGCAAGGTGAAATCCCTCTGTGTCAAAGCGTTGAGTAGATCTGTGCAGGGTCAGGATTTCACCCTGAGTGTCCCTAGGAGATACAAGAATGCCTTAACAGAGAAGTTGATTCAAATTCTGAGGTTAATTCATACATGGACCCAGAATTTACCATAAGAATTAAATCAGAATCAGTCCTAAATTACATAGTGGCGTAAAACCAATCTTTTTCTTTTTTCCCCCTCAAGAGTGGCATTAAATATTTCCCAATGCCCATTTTGTGTAAAATAGGGGAGAAATTTTAAATTCTAGCAACATCAAATGAGTGAAAGAACAAGCTGATTTTATCTGCTTCATGCATATAATTTGGAAATCCACTATGCCATGGAAATGGTGTGGAATTTGCACAATCTGTCAGCATAGAACATGGTTTCCAGAGTCAGTGTTGTTTGTGTGATGTCTGTGAAGTACTGATTCAATGGTCGGTGAGTGGCATTCCAGTGTCTAGACTGTCATGAAGCTACACTAAGAGTTTAATGTCTTTCTCTGTGATTAAGTTCTCTTGTGATTTTTGTTCTTCCCTTACCACCCCCTCCCCATTTTTTTTCTGATTGGAATTAATGCAGGATTTTTGCAGGAGCTTTTACTTTTTGGTACTGCAGTGGCCTAGTTATCCACTGAGCTACGAGCCAGTAGTTCCAGTGTTTTCAGTTCCTGGTGTCTCCCTGTAAATGTGGAGTTGTTTGTTTCAGGACAAAAACAACTTTGGTCCCTGAAGGTGCACTTCTTCACAGGAGCTAACTCAGCTGCAGAGTGACACTGAAAGGTGTGACTCTGGTGTCCCCAAAAAATAAAACACAAGATGTTGAAGTAGGATAGTTCAGGACACTGGAAAATTTGGAACAGGGAATAGCAGCATTGCCCTAACCTGAGGTATTCCGTGGAAATTTTACACAGGTATGTAAAAACTGCACTGTGTAACTTGGACCATTTCTGTGAAAAGTATTATTTTGCTTCTACAAAAAATCGCAGAGTGGCTGTTGTAGGTGGAGAGCTGCGAAGCTGGCAGGGAACACGGAGTGTCTGGATTGCTCCATGTCCTTTAATTTCATTGTGTCTGGGAGAAATCAGGCCTTTCCCTGCCTGTGCCCCCCATTCCCACCCTTCACCAAAATCCAGACCCCCTCCACTCCTCTCAGCTTCCATGTGAAATGTAGATTATGAAATAGTCTGAAAAACAGTAACAGGAGAACCTAACTTTATACTGTAAGGACCAATAAGGAGTAAGAACAGATTCTTAATGTCACAAAATATTTCAGAGCTTCCAAGGTTAAAACGTGTTGGAGACACTTATATGCACATTTTATACACTCGTGGTTATACATGAAGAACGTAGCAAAAGTGGGTTGTAAGCCTTGAGCAAATGGAAGTAATCTTAAGGTTATTTTAATTTTGGTAACTGAGTCACACTGCATGTCAAATTAGGGCTGGTCTAAAATTCGGATATTAATTTAACTAAAAGCTGTTTGGAGAATCTGTAGCTGAAAGGTCTTATTCATCAAAAGTGGATTTATATAGCTGTACTGTAAAGCTATATATGAACCAGTGTTGGGTTTTTTCAGCAAAAGTGAGCTGTAGCTGCCAGTCTAATTAAATTAGTACAAAATCCACTTAGATTAGCCCTTATTTACTTGAAAAAAACCCCAACCCCATCCTTGCCACTGTTGTGCAGTTTTGTCTTCCAGTTTGTTGAGATTTGGTGAAGCATGTTGGATTGCAGCTTGCACAAGCTGCTCCATCATCACTGCCCTGCCCTGTTTGAGATGCTTCCACAGAACATCCCTGGGTGCTGTGTCCCCTGAGAGCAGCTCCTGAGTGAGCCTGGGAGTCACTGCCCATGTCACCATGTTAAACTGCCATGTGTCAGGGAGTAACACCTTCTTACAGTAGCTTTATGTAACTGCCAAAAACCTGGATCGTTGGTTTGCTCCAAAAAGAATTATTCTGACCAGTTTCATTGCCCTGAAATTTTTTGCTAATTTTTTGCTGTGTGGGCTTTGTTACAGTAACAGGATAATGGGTAAATACTGACACACACAATCTTCTGTTCTTGTCTAGACTATGAAGCAATACAATTATTACCTTCTAAGACCATCAAACTGTAAAACAAATCATTGTGTCTCAAGTTTACATAAAGCTACATAGATGGTAAATCTTTCCTAACATTTCTTTATTCCACTGTCTTGTGTTTTCATGTTGAAAATACTTCTGCTTTTTCCTCTTGAGTGCCAACTTCTTACTAGATTGACTTCTTAATGTAATATGTTTACCTGGAATGTATTTTAACTATTTTTGTATAGTGTAAACTGAAACATGCACATTTTGTACATTGTGCTTTATTTGATGTGGAACATATGCAGTGTGATCCAGTTTTTCCATAATTTGGTTGTGTGACCTAGGAATGTTGGTCATGCCAGACATTAAGTTAAAAAAAGGAAAAAAAACAAAAAAAAAGTCCACTGTTTGTTTTAAAATTTTTAATGTTTTTAGGAGTATGTGCTGTGAGGTGATCTGGAATTTGTCATTTTTTTTGTCAAACTGTACTGCTCCTATTTATTGTAATGTAATAAAAAATAGTTATTGTGAGCATCTGTCCCAGTTTCCTTTTCCTCTGCAAGAATTTCAGGTAACAGGGCATCCTATGAATTCCATATGCTTGGCAGTTCTCCATTCTTTCTTGTACTTCTGTTGGTGCTGCCTGTCACAGAGCTGCTGTCCTTGCCCCCCATGGTGTCCCTGTCCCTGAGAGGGGCGGCTGCTCAGAGCAGATGGAAGTGCACAGGAGTTCAGTTGATGTGGAAGTTTTTCACATCAGTGTGGTGGTAGAAACTGGAGCACGTGCCTTTTGTCACAAGGTACTGTACTCTGCCATCACTTTTTAAATTCTGTCCTACAGTTCTGTGAGGGTGGTGCTGCATTTCCCC